>CM073774.1:106658003-107200496 GCA_037158775.1 Hetaerina titia
AAACCTATATTAATTTTTCCTAAAATATTAATGAATTGTGCTTTATTGCCATATACATCATGTATTTTTGACGAGTTAATCTATTGCAACCCTATAGGCACTCACAAAGAGGAGCGCATGTGTTTCGTGACATTTTTTCTAAATATTCAATTTTATATGCTTTTGCATTAGAAGACATTATCCTTCTGGCGAGCACTTGTGGAGTCTTTAAAACACACGTTTCTTCCTTCACATTCAAAGACTTCGAGTATTTTTTCAAGCGACTATCTTTATCCACAATATAACTTATTCTATCCATGAAATGGAAGAGTATATATTCAACTTCTGTTTTGAAATTCCTATGCTTCATGAATGGCGAGCAACAATGTTTTTTGTACTTGAACTACGCACAGATTAAAAGATAATAATGTTAATGAAATTATAAATTTAACTTTTTAAATACTTTTGAAACAAATGTAAAATGCCAATTTCATTTCTAAAGCTATATAAACATTTCTAATCAAACGTCTCCGCTGAGAATTTCACTATTTTTTTCAACTTTCGAAATTCGTAATTGCATTTAAGGTTCGGTCGCGTGGGGGGAATGCTTCCCTTGATCGGCGGCAAAGGGCGCTCCCCTTCTCTCCCTCCCTTCCCTACCTTCCTCCCTCCCCCACACTCTGGCGCCCGCGACGCGCGCCCTCGCGGGATCTCCAGCGGAAAAGGAAGGGATGCGATCAGATACCAGGCGCACTTTCGCCTCGGGGAATTAAAAGACGAGGACGATGGAAATGAATCTGCGTGCGCCCCCTTCGGGTGACGACGGGGGGTGGTGGGGGTGGCGGGTGGTGGCGGGGGAGGGTACACCAGGCCTCCTTCCTGCACGCACCGCGCGATATTGTGTTTGCAGAGCATCGCGTCTGAGAGAGGGGGAATATGTATTACGCGGCTCCCGTTTAACATTCTTCTGTTTGGATTCGATAAACTTGCGCGGGGAACCGCTTGGGATATACGTACTTGTGGACGCGCATTTTCGCCCTCCGCCCCCCCCCCCACGGTTCGCGCCAAGCTCTCCTTTTTAATAATTTTAAGATTTAAAGCGGTTCACCAAACAAGCTGCGAAAGGGATCTTCCTCTCCGCCTCCGGCCCAATCGCTCTTTGCCATGCAGCGATGACGGCGGAGAGGGGAGGTTGAGGAAGTGGGGCGGTGGGGCGAGGAAGGGGAGCGGTGCAAGAGCGCGCGATGGGATTCGACGGCGAATACCATCATGGCGAGGTCTAAAACTACAGACTTCACAGATTTGAGTGGAAACGTTTGCATTTTCAAGTGAGCATTATGAGAATGAGAGATATCGGCCGTGCTAAAATCATTCGCCGAGTCTAACTTAGGAGCTCTCGAAGCATTCTTCACCGCTCGCTGAAGGATTTGGGTTCGAACCCAATCATCGGGGAATGACTACTGCGCTGTTGTATTGCCCGCAGAGAAATGACTAAAAGGATAATGGGGAAGGACGTTTTTGAAGGGGGTCGCGAGGAGGAGAGGGTGGCATCCAGGGGTCAAAAGGGGGAGGAGGAGAGCCTGCGGTATGGCAGTCGAGGCAAAGGGAAGCGTCGAATTCCAAGGGTCTTCCCTGCGAGGCTGCTTTCAAAGCATTTACGAGGGAGGTGCTTGAGCGGAAGAACTCGTCCAATTAATATTGATACCAATTCAAAGAAGGGAAAAGTAGTAGTTAGAGAGTACTAGAGAACTATAAGCTTGATTTCATGCTAGGTAAGCATGCATCTACATAATACCCCTCAAGTCGCCGCAAGGACGTGTGGCTGCCCGGCATGAAATGTAAAAAGTAATTAGGATGTAAAAGAAGAGAGACAAGGGAAAATGAATACTAAGTCTAAAATCAGTCTTGGTTTAGAAAGGTTTGTGATTTAGACATGGCAGTACCAAAGCAATAATGAAGTCACTAGTGAAAGGAAACAGAGGTTAGAAACAGGATGTATTTGTGGAAATATTTGTGGTGGGATCCCCTCAAAAAACGAAAATTAATTTTTGAACTGAATCTCAAAAGTAAAGTTGATATTGATCCAGTTTTTCGAAGACGTTCAGGATATTTAAAATACCCTAAATTTTTATGGAAGACAAGACATTCATTCAAGTTCAGAGAGAGATAGCTATGGAAAGGATACGTCAAAGAAGTCGTTTTTTCTTAAAACAAATAGAGAGAGCTACTACTCTCATCAACTAGAGCCATCATTACGTGTATAGCATATGCGTGCATGTATGTGCATTCATATTCCAGTGTATGAATGTTTTCATTTGTGCGTATGTCTATAATACGCATGTAGTATGCGTAGATATATTTAAAGTAATCGAGGCTATATGTTACGATAATAAATAAATATATATATATATTATCTGAACTGAAGAAGGCCTAAGAGAAGGCCAAAAGCTCAAAGCTCAAACGATGTACAATTTGGGCCGACTCTCGCAGTTGCCAGGACTCAATTTCTTTGTGTTGTCTGTCATTATTTTCTTGGGAATAATAATTGAAGTGGTTTCCCGTTGCCTTCCTCAATAGTGTTTTTAACGTGACACCATCACTTAATGGCCGCCCCACTGGGGTCAGACGCCTTTGCAGCCGCCTCACTGAGGAACAGACGCTGTGTGGACTATCTATCGTTTGGCACTAACCTTTGACCTAACTGGCATGGGTGACCCTACCAGGAGCAATTATTATTACTCCCGCCAGCACAGCTCTAGGGGTCATCGGAACACACAAGCCTTTCCACCACGACAAGGTTGTAGTCCATGGGAGGGGTATATATAAATATATTATATATAAATATATTATATATATATATTATATATATATATATATATTATATATATATATATATGTATGTAAACATATACTCGTAAAAACTCTGATATAGAGCGTGGCTATGTACGGCGCGGAAACGTGGTCGCTGAAGCAGGAGGATAGACGTAGACTGGAGGCTTTTGAAATGTAGGAAATGGACCGAAAGGAAAACAAACGAGAAGGTACTTGAGATGGTGGGTGAGGAGAGGGGTTTGTTGAGAGAAATCCTATGGAGGCAGGAAAAATGGATGAAAGGCGTATAGAGCGGCAGGGGCATGTTGAAGAAGGTAATAGAGGGGAGAATGTTAGGCAAACGAGGAAAGGACAGGAACAGGATAGGGATGTCGGACGGGATGAAGGGAGGAAAGAAGTACACAGAGATGAAGACTCCGAAAAGGTGCTTGTGAGGTTGGAAAATTCTGCTTCATTCCCACGCATACGGCTAAAGCATGGTTAATTTTGAGAAATTATGAATGATATTAATTTTAATCACTCAGAGGAGCGTTCAGGTCGGGAGTATAATGAAATGCAGGCGCCGAGTGCGATCGTACGTTGAAGGGAACGGCCTCGGAGGGTGCCCTCAGGCCATGAGCTGATGAATTTAACTCCGTGATTGGGTGGAAAAGCCACCCCTTTAGCCAACGTGAGCAATCAGCTGCTTTTGACGGACCGGCGGCAGCGCCACTCTGAGTGAGAGCTGGTGTGCTGCAGAAGGCAGCGGCTGAATAATCGACGCACTCTTTTTATTCGGCACATCTCCGCGGAAATCCCCGACGTGTCACCCGAAAGAATCCTCCCATCAAAACCGCTGTATTTCCCGGCACGGTGACCCGAACACACAAAGGGCCATTAAAGGGGAAAATACCTGCCAACCAACCGGCATTTCTCATTAAAACATGCATTTATATTCGGGAAAAAGCAACGAAAAAATCCCGCAATGAACTTCAAGTGACATAAAAAGATAAAACTCGAGTAAAAGCGATGCAGTCGACAAAGGTCACCCACAAAGACCCCCCCTCCGTGCCTGTCACGCACTCGTCAATGGGAGATTGGAAGGACCGTCCCGAGCGGAGGACGAGAATTCATGTCCCTTTGATGTCGTATCATTTGTGATTCGATATATAAAAACGCTCCTCGAGGAAGGCAATCTTTTGGCACAATTTACTCATCATTCGTGGAAATGCCAATCACATTTATTTCGTTCTATTCGACGGAAGTTACCTTTTCGGCCTTTTTTCTATAAAAACACGTTAAGTGAGAGCTTATTTTGGCAAGAGTACTACAATAGAACCTTTGAAGATATCGGAAGACCTGGCAACTATCCTTATTGCGTCGACGCAAATCTAAAACAGCAACGCAAGAGCCGCCGAATCCGTAACACTTCCGAGATACGTGAGCTGTTCTATAGTTCTTGTCCTCCTATTTTTAAGTTTGCTTAGCCCTTTTCTTTCTGGAAAATCGCATAACCTTTGTTTTATTAATATTGATTCTCATCCCATAACAATTGCACTGAATTTTCAATTCAATCCCTCATGCGGAAGGGTTATGCCTCGGAGTGGTATTAAACCAGAGTCCGCCACCGAAACTCATGGCTCGCCTCGGGAAATATCCCAATGAGTTTCGCACCGATAACAAATGCAGCTTCTATTAAGTGCGTGCGCTGAAAAATACGGACTGTGTGCCTGAGTGACTGAGATCCATGGAATCGTGCCAATCCATGCCTAACCTTCGATGGGTACGGCAGGGCGTGACAAGTAGAGTGGGAATATCATGCGAGGAGTCAAATAGAAAATCACTAATTTTGAGAAGGGGAAGCAAACTACGCACCGATCAAATATGTCATATTCCTGATGCGTGGAAAGACCCACGATTAACTGCGAGAATATTGATTCGTTTTCCAGCAGGTGCGAAGTAGCCTGTGTGTGCAAGAAAGACAATTTCACCTTCAATTACATCAAGGAACACTGTTGTGCTATCCAGAAGGACCGATTACCGATGACATGCAATGGGGGAAAGTCGGTCAATAGGTTTATATCGACTCTTGGAAATCAATTAATTAGAGTCACCGAAGTATTCCAAGATTATTCGGGTCTCCCACCGGGTCCACGTTCGTAGGTTTGCCGACGTTTCGATGACCGAGTCGTCCATCGTCCTCAGGGCATGAGGACGGGACGGCTGGCCATCGAAACGTCGGCAAACCTACGAACGTGGACCCGGTGGGAGACCCGAATAATCTTGGAAAACATTATTCGCCGGGAAAGTACTAGATCATTCCTCACCGAAGTAGTAAATTGAATCATCGAAGGCAACCGTGACAACTTCACTGCATACGAGAATTATTTTGGCGCCGTTATGTTCTTTGTATTTTCTTGCTCATACACATTCCGGCAGTTTTAAAGGTAAAATTATAAACACAAGATGAAATTATTTCATAAATTAAGCCGTTTTAGTTTAAACCTCTCCCTTTAACATTTCAAGACTTCCCAACGATACTTCTATTCAATTCAGCTTGAATATAAATCGAAATCCGAAAAATATCCGCAAGCTTCCACAAAGCCGTACTGGCCTTGAAATTATGACAGGGCAAACCAATCTATTCAAACCTCTTAATCTGACCTCTGGGTGAGAGCTATTGGGAGGGTAACATCAATAAGAATGGGGAAATTTACGCACCCTAGGGTCGTGGAGCGTTCCGGTCCTACAACATCAGCCCCATTGAAGAAGTCATTGGCGAGCCATTAAAGGCGAGTATAGAATTTCCCAGGATGAATAAGACACATGTGTAACTCAAATTGCCGACCATCCTCGTTCTGTCTCCGGTGGCGGCGGGGTAACGTCCTCCTCTGCCAATCCAAAGGTCGCGGATTTGATTCCCGTCTGGGTGGGCTTTCCTCCGCCTAGGGCTTGGGTGTTTGTAATCGCCTCCATTGTTTTCACTGTTAATAGTCCGATGTAAAGGCCAAAATGTGCTCTTTTCGGACTAATGCTGAATAAGTAATTGGACCAATCCTGCTGGTCACGGGCAGCAAAGCTATTATTTCGTCAGGATCTTTTCCTAATAAGACTAAAGAGGAGGGTTCTTCAATGCTTGGACTTGGAAAAAATCACCATTCGTTTCTAAAGGATAAAAGTGTAATACATTTATGATCAATGCACAATTCAAGATTAATCACTGAAAATGGTAAGCCAAAAATGTCTATGATTGCAACGAAATTAAAGGAAGCGTTTACTTCTGAGATCAGCAGGCTCGTGAATACCCGAAAAAGAGGAAATGAGACCACTAGTCTTTGGCATACTATATAGCTTGAATGGATTTGACATTTTCGTATTGTTTATACTGTATACATGGTTCAATCTAAATTCAGATTGGAATAAGAACAAAACACAACAGAATAAGACAAAATTTAATTCCTATCCATGCAGAAGATCTTGCAAAGCACAATATTCAACGACGACCCAACCAGGATCAGCCGTCATACAGAAATTAAAGTAGCTATTGTCATTTTTCATGAAAATTTAGGAACAGGAATGAAAATTCGACGGAAAAATGGATTTTTTTAAAGTTTACTTAAGTTTTCTATACGTTTTAAAGCTAAAAGCTAGATGCAAAAAGAATTCTGCCACAAATGCAAGAGACGTGTGTGAAATGAACACAAAATAAAATTTGTATTTTGCATTCAATATGAATTCAAACGCAAATTGGGTATTTGGACTATGTACATTTACATTATTTGCACCTTAAAGTTCAATAAAAATATATAAAAGTAGTATTTAGATATAAACAGTCTCTGAAGTCAAAGAATTATATATCTTTCCACCAAATATTTTATTTGGCATGACTATTCTCAAAGCATTGGCGTCATCCTTAGGTACCATGGTGTCTCGAAGCTAATTGTGATGAGAGACGCTGTGGTGGGAGGGGAAGCAGGGTGAGACGATTTCAACAGTTCCGCAGGAATGTTTTCTACCCCCACGGCCTTATTTGCTTTCATCTCCTTTAATGCCCTTTCTATTTCATCGTCGAGTATGCCTGGACCTAAGCTATCCTCTTCTACCTCATGTTCCTTTTCTATGGCTAACCTTGTTGGCCTAAGTCTTCTACCATACAGTATTTATATATATTCCTTCCATCTCTCTTGGATTTTTTCTGGTTCAACTATTATCTTACCCCACTTATCTTTAACTGCTAGCACAGATCTTGCCTTCTCACTTCCCGATAATTACTTAACCTTGCTCTATAGAGCACCAATTTCACCCTTCTTCTGTTAACTTTCCATATCCTCGCATTGCTTTTTCCACCATTCTTCTTTTGCTTTGTCTGTGACCCTTCTCAATTTATTGTTTAACACTTAGTACTTCATTATGCGTAACTCTGTGCTTACATTCCTCCATCTTCTTACCTCATCCACCTTTGAAAACATCTCATCCGTTACCCATGGCTTCCTTATCATTTTCCCGTTAACGGTTCCTATTACTGTTATACTGTTTTCATACTGCCTTTTGCGGCTTTCGATATAACTTTCTTGATACATTCCCTTTTTTCTTCGATAGTACTCCACTATCCTTCGATTTTCTGTGCAGCCTGCTGATACTCCTTCCTTGTTAACCCATTCAACGCTTCTACATTCCATTTCCTAACCCGCCGCCCCTGCCTTATCATTTTTAAAAGGACTTTACATTTCATTACAACTAAATTGTGGTCAGAGTCCGCATCCGCTCCCGAGAAGCTGTGCGAATTTGTCACACTTCCTAACCTTGGGCGTAACCAGAATATAATCTCTTTGATACCTTCCTGAGTTACCTGGCATTTTCCATGTATACCTACGCCTTTTGTGGTATCTAAACCATGTGTTGGTGATGACTAACCCCTGTCTCCTGCAGAATTCAATTGCTTTCTCCCTGCGTTCATTCCTCATGCCTAACCCATAGTCCCCCACCTCAACACCACCTCTTCCTTTGCCAACTGTCGCATTCCAATCCCCCATCACTATCAAATGTTTCCCTGCAGGAACACACGCGATTATATCCTCTAACTCATCGTACATCCTATCGACTTCTTCCTCCTTGTGGTTGCTCGGTGGCATGTATACCTGAACAATGACCAAGTTCGTCGGCTCTGCTTTAACCTCTACGAGTAAAATTCTATCAGTTGCTTGCTCTATGTTGACTACGCTTCTTCCTACCCCTTTATTTAATATTACGGCAACCCCTCGTTGGCTCTCGTCCCCGCCGCTGTATATCACTCTATAATTGTCACTCCAGTAATCCCCGCTATCCTTCCATCTCACCTCGCATAGACCTAAAACATCTATGTTTCCTCTTTCCATCTCTCGCTTAATATTCTCTAATTCACCTGTTCTCAACATTGTCCTTACATTCCATGTTCCTGTTCTAACTACTTTCGTCTTTAATTAAAATTGGTAATTTTCAACAAAAATAAATTTTGTTAATGCGACCGGTTTCAATGTAATTACATCATCTTTTGGTCATCTTCTGTCAATTTTAATTAATCATGATGTTCCACCATATCACGCCTGAAACGTCTCTTTTTACTTTCGTCTTCTTCTGCGTCTTCTGTCCTGCTGCTGTTATTTCTCCCCTTCAAGGGTACCTTTCGTCTAGCTCCTAACCTTTGACCTATCTGGCATGGGTGACCCTACCAGGAGCAATTATTATTACTCCCGCCAGCACGGCTCTAGGGGTCATCGGAACATACAAGCCCTTCCCCACTATGTCAAGGTTGTAATCCATAGGAGGGCATATGTATATACATATATTATTATATATAATATATACATATATGTAATGATAACGTGCGTTTTCCCTCTCTATTCTCTCTAGGTGTTCGAAGCCGGCATGTACTCGAGGCGACGGCCGCAAGAGGGCAGCAGCAGAATCGGGGGCGTCCCGGGGCGGCCCTCCGCCCTCCTGCCGCCCCTCCTCCTCCTCCTGCTCATTTCTCCCTCTTTTGCCCTCCATTCGCCACCCCTGCTCTCCTTCCTCGTGCCGTGGGCAGAGGGCGCCCCCGGGGCCGCCGTCGGCGGAGCCCTCGAGGCTCTCGGTCAGGCCCCTTACCTGTCAGCGTCGACGCCCGGGGACCAGAGGCGACTGCAAGGTGAGAGCCCCCCTGTCATTCAATCTTGTTTATCCTATATGCTCTGTTTATTCCTGAGTGATGGGTGCTTGAATTAGGGTGATCCAAGGGATGAAGATTTCATAGAATCAAAAAATACCAACTGCTTTTAATTAATTAAATGAATAAATACTGAATACCTATACACAGATAAATTCCCTCAAAATGCCCTATATAATTATGATGGTAATAATAGAGTTCACAGACCTATTGGCAACTGTTTTCAATTAATCATGCAATAGAAATAAAATACCATTTCTGAAACACGACATCTTGTTTATTTGGAATTCTATATTTGTTGACATTGTTGCCATGGATATACGAGAACCTCGTATAACTGGGAGAAATTACGAGTTACCAAGTAAATACATAGTTTTCTGAATGGGGAAACAGCCCTAATCCCAAAAATGAAGCCAAGAAACTGAATTTTCGGAAATTTTTTATAAGTTTAATATCCGACCCTCGAAAATTTAGACATATACGTAGATACGAGGTCAGTCCAATAAATACGCGAACAGAATCCACAAAAACTTTATTTTGTAAAATTTAGTCTACATCGATTATATCCTCTTCAAAGTACTCTCCATTCGTTGCTAAGCACTTATTTCATTTTCTTTTCCACTGTTTCAAGCACCCTTAGAAGTCCTCGGCAGTTATGCTTTATAGCTTTCTCGCCGTTCGTTTTTTGCTTTATTGTGTCCACATCTTCTCAGTTATGCCCCATCATCATATTTTTGCATTTTGGGAATGGGAGAAAGTGGCAGGGGGCGAGATCTGGCGAATAAGGAGGATCATCAAGGATCAAGGTGATTGAATATTTTGCCAGAAATTGGCGAAGAATCAATGCGGCACAATTTTCGCACACATTTTTTAAAACCCAAATTTTCAGTTAAAATAGTAGCGTGCACTGTTGGTTTTCCTAAATTCAGTTCATCAGCTATCATTCGGACAGTTTTTCGGCGGTCGGGACGGACAAGGATTCGCACACGATCAATGTTGTCGCCACCACAGGCGGTTGAAGGTCGTCACGGCCTTGTATCATCCGTGACGTCTTGTCGGCCATCTTTAAAACGCCTAATCCACTTGAAAATGAACGTTTTCTTCAGACATTATCACCGTACACAGCTTTCAACTTTTCAGTAATTGTTTGATAACTTTTACCGCACTTCACCAAAACTTGATGTTTATTCGTTGCTCCGCGATTTCGTCAATTTCCATTTTCGACGAAGTACATCTACATCAATGCCCTGCGAGCCACCAAAAAGGTGTGTGGCAGGCGGAGCAGCACCAGGAGAAATGGGCAAGGGATGAGGGGGTTGGGGTTTTTCAAAGGGTGGGGGGAGGTTGGGAGAACCTTCAAAAAATATATATATGTGAAAACTACGCGCAGTCCCTACCTTGTACGTTAATACTTAATGTAAGGAACTGACTCCTGGGGTTTTTCGACTACAAGCATTCTGGTCTCTTATCGTTCTAGGAAAAAATGACACTTTAAACCTGTCAGTCTTGCAGTCTATTTCTCTAATCTTGTGTTCGTGATCCCTCCGACCGTAATACGTTGGGAATCGTATTATGTCCTTGATGTAATCGGAAAAGAACCCATCTTTAAATGTTTTTAATAAAGTTAATCTATGTTGTAATTGGTCATAACAATGTTTGACAAATCTAGCCCCCCTCCGCTGAACTCTATCTAATTCCGAAATCAAATTTATATTATGAGGATCCCATATACTGGCAGCATACTCTAGGTGGGGCCTGACCAAGACAAGGAAACATCGTTCTTTCACCTTTTCGTCGCATTTACCTAGCACTCTTTTCACAAATCCCAATTTTTTATTAGCACGACCGCATATTTCTCGTATGTGTTTTCCACAGGACAGATCGTGAGTAATTGTTACACCCAAGTATTTAAAGGAATCTACCCTCGCGATTTTGGTTTGTTTCACTTTGTAACTATAAGGGAGGGAATTACTCTTTTCCCAAAAATGTATTACTACGCATTTTGTTAAATTTAATTCCAATTGCCATGTATCGCACCAATTTTGAATTGCATCTAGGTCGTTAGCTAACATGACTCTGTCTTCGCGACTTCGAATGTCCCCATATGTTACTGCATCTTCGGATAAAAGACGGAGCTTGCTATTAACCACGGTACTGAGGTCATTTATGTAAATCAGGAATTCGAGGGGGCCTGTGAAAATTCCTTGTGGTACACCCGACGTGACCTTGACAGTATCGGACGATACACCGTCGAGGACGACTCTTTGAACACGATCTTTTAAGAATTGTCTAATTCAGCATATAGTATTATCGTGTATTCTATGAGTTTCCAACTTCGCGAGTAACTTGCAATGCGGAACCTTATCGAAAGATTTTTTTAAAATCTAGGAATATCGCATCAACTGGAATATTACTTTCACCGGAGTTCATTATAACGTGAAGAAAGAGTGCGAGGTGAGTTTCGCAGGATCCACCCTTACGGAAGCCGTGATGGTAATTAATCAATAAGCCTTGGTTATCGAGATTGTGACACGCGGTTTGATACTCCCTGTGGAGTATGCCCCAACACCGGCGCACAACTTGGAACTTCACTCGGCTTGATTAAGGGCGCCAGGTAAGCTACGACGCTTACCGCCGGGAAGTCCCGCACTGGTCACGGCTCCTGATGCACGAATTCGTGGGTCGCCTCAGCCTCCCGCGGACATTGCCTGGATAGCAGCGTGAGTTCTCCTTCTCGGAGGAGGTCCTCGAGTGACTGCTGCCTTGGGGCCGGCAGCCGCTCCTGGTCCGCTGACCCGCGCCACTCGCTCGGCCCGTACACGGCGAATCCACACTGTTCCTCCGCGCTCCTTCGCTCACGCGGCCCGCTGGCCCACACCTCCACCGCACCAAATTTCACAGCCGACGCTGGCCTCTCGGCGTCGCTTGCACTTCACATCCCTCGCGATCACGGGTTCCTCGCTAACACTCCCGCCTCGCGTTCCAGTCCGCGCCGGAATCCTCCCTCGATCCCCCCACGCGATCGGTGTCTCCCCTCTCTCTCCCTCGCCCTCGACCACACGTCACAATTAACAAAAATATTATATACCCATGGCAACGTACGTTTCACTTCGTGTATTCGTGTATTGTTTAACCATTCAATTTACGCACGCTGTCTCTCAGTCGGCGTGATTGTTAAATACGAAATGGATCAGAAAATTAACAAAGGAACTATATACCCATCGCAACGGACGTTTCACTCCGTGTATTGTTTAACCATTTAATGTACGCACGCTGGCTTTCCGTCGGCGTGACCGTTAAACACGAAATGGATCAGAATGGACGGGCACCTGAGTGCCACATCACAAGATACTTACCTCATCATGGAACTAACTATGATTTGCTCTAGAATCTTACAGGAGATGGAGGTGAGCGATATACGATATTGGCCTATAAATACCGGGGTCCTCCCGGTCTCCGTTTTTAAATATGGGCGTTAAAGAATCTACCTTCCATCCGTTTGACACGCTTTCTTCAGCTAATGATTTCTTAAATATTGTATCAAGATAAGGGGAAATTTCAGACGACAGTTCTTTATACACGCGCGCCGGTATCTCATCAGGTCCCGGAGATTTTTTGGGGTCTATGTTTTTAAGGAGTAATTCTATTGAGCGGGTGGAAAAATCGATTACTGGCATAGATTGCTGAAATATTTTCGGTAGGTTCTCGGGCGTATTTTGTGAGGATATGTTGAAAACACTCTGGAAGAAGAAACACTCTGGTTTAATATGTTGGCTTTTTCTAAACTATTTTTTACTTTTTCCCCCTTTTCGTTATTCAATGAGTTAACGGTGGACTTTTTTCCCTGCACTTCCCTGACGTAGGACCAAAACATCTTTGGGTTATCGTTTAAATGTTTGCCTAATTTTTACCTTCTGAATTCCGCTGGCGCCTTCCGGAAGGCCTTCTTGGTAGTGGGCCTAGATGCTTTGATATTATGTATGGTTTCGTTTCTTTTATCAGCGGATGAATCTTTAAGCTCATTTTTCATTCTGGCATGACGCACCTTTGCCGCCTTAGAAAATACAGTAAAAACAAGGACAACAGAAATTAACATAACTGGCACCATACGCACAGCTCGACGATCCGCCAAGCTCATTGGGTCTCAGGTCACTACCGCCGCTATTGGGTGTGGATATTGTCCGCGTCATGGCCGCCAGATTGCACAAGTTTGCATATTTATTGGGCAGATTACTTATAATGCCTTTTCCAATAACTAACCGCATTGTTTATCTTGAACTCTATTTTTGTCCACAAACTCCCAAAATTCCTCTCCGTAGAGGAAAGTTACGTCGATGAGTAGGTTGGAGGTGTAGAGGCAGCACTCAATCCATACACCACCCATTTTCCTGAATCCCACCGATTAACAACTTTTCTCCGAAAACTCTTCCATATGTTAACCGACAGTGACGCTATCTCATTTCTACTGCCCCAATGCCCTTCTCTTGCATACAAACGACCCGACTTTTCAAGAAACATACTGGGATCCACCAAACCTTCGGCGAACCCCTTCGATGAATTTCCTCGTCGTTTCTCGACTTGCAACCACGCCTGATGTAAAACCTGTCCACACATCATCGATCCTCGAATCCACCAAGGGACTTCGACTGGACATCCGCTCCATCTCCCACACATGTTCGGCCACTTTTAAAACGATCAACCCACTTGTAAAAATGTGCACAGTTCATGCAACTTTTCCCGTAACGTTAAAGTGAGTCTTTCACTAGCTTTCACACCTTCTGCGACTAAAACGCTCTTGACAGAGCGCTCCTATTCTACGATGTACCTCCAGAAACGCCTTTTACATTGGACAGTGTACCACACCCCTTAAAATTATAATCAATAACCATCGAGCCTCATGCAAGAATTCTTCCCTGATTGCTATGCTGCCCATCCCCAAACACGCCTCCGAACACAACACTCCAAACACACCTCTCCTGTGTTCGTCCTTCATGTGAGTTCCTATCCCCTTTCTTTGTATCTATTTCTTTGTGAATGCATATTTGTTCGCCGTATGGCGGGATTTCGTGTTTGAATGTGTATTTGGCCAATGTGGCTCGTCTCTTCTTCTGGCTATGCGTGCCATGAAAAGCACTGTTCCTATCCTTACTTATGTTGCATGATTGCTGACCTACATCTACATAAGTACCCTGCGAGCCACCAAAAAGGTGTGTGGCAGGGGGTGTAGCACCATGAGGGAAGGGTAAGGGTTGAGGGGGTTGGGAGTTAAGTGAGGAAAGGTGGGGGGAACCTGTAGGGAAAAAAAAAATATATATATATACACACATACATATATATACATACATACACACATGTATACACATCCTCGCGAAGTCCCTAACCTGTACGTTAATACTTATTGTAATGAACTAAGTCCTGGGGAATTTCGACTACGAGCATTCTGGTCCCTTATCGTTCTTGGAAAAAATGACATTTTAAACCTGTCAGTCTTGCAGTCTATCTCTCTAGTCTTATATTCGTGATCCCTTCGACCGTAATACGTTGGGGTTCGTATTATATCCTTGATGTCATCGGAAAATAGCCCATCTTTAAATGTTTTTAATAAGTTTAATCTATATTGGAAACGCCGCTGTGTAAGAGAATCCCAACCTAAATTGTCTAGCAAAGTGGATACGCTGCTGAGTTGGTCATAACAATGTTTGACAAATCTAGCCCCCCTCCGCTGAACTCGATCTAATTCCGAAACCAAATTTATGTTATGAGGATCCCATATACTGGCAGCATACTCTAGGTGGGGCCTGACCAAGGCAAGGAAACATCATTCTTTCACCTTTTCGTCGCATTTACCTAGCACTCTTTTCACAAATCCCAATTTTTTATTAGCACGACCGCATATTTCTCGTATGTGTTTTCCCCAGGACAGATCGTGAGTAATTGTTACACCCAAGTATTTAAAGGAATCTACCCTCTCGATATTGGTTTGTTTCACTTTGTAACTATAAGGGAGGGAATTACTCTTTTCCCAAAAAAGTATTACTACACATTTTTTAAAATTCAATTCCAATTGCCATGTATCGCACCAATTTTGAATTGCATCTAGGTCGTTGGCTAACACGACTCTGTCTTCGTGACTTCGGATGTCCCCATAAATTACTGCATCATCGGCGAAAAGACGGAGCTTGCTATTAACTACGGTACTGAGGTCATTTATGTAAATAAGGAAAAGGAGGGGACCTATGACACTTCCTTGTGGTACCCCCGACGTGACCTTGACAGTATCGGATGATACACCGTCCAGGACGACTGTTTGGACACGATCACTTAAAAATTGTTTAATCCAGTTAATAATACTTTCGTGTATTCCATAGGTTTCCAATTTCGCCAGTAATTTGCAATGAGGGACTTTATCGAAAGCTTTCTTAAAATCTAGGAATATCGCATCAACTGGAATATTACTTTCACCGGAGTTTAATACATCATGTACAAAAAGTGCGAGTTGAGTTTCGCAGGATCTACCCTTACGGAAGCCATGTTGGTTATTAATTAATAAATCTTGGCTATCGAGGTGCCTCATCATGGAACTAACAATGATGTGTTCAAGAATCTTACAGGAAATGGAAGTCAGCGATATTGGCCTATAATTATTGGGGTCCTCCCTGTCTCCGTTTTTAAATATGGGTGTTACCGAAGCTACCTTCCAGCCGTTTGGCACGCTTTCTTCTGCTAATGATTTCTTAAATATTATATCTAGATATGGGGCAATTTCAGCCGACAGTTCTTTATACACGCGTGCCGGTATCTCATCAGGTCCCGGAGATTTGTTGGGGTCTATGTTTTTAAGGAGTAATTATATTCCGCGGGTGGAAATATTGATTGCTTCCATTGAATGCTGAAATATTTTCGGAAGGTTCTCGGGTGTATTTTGTGAGGATATGTTGAAAACACTCTGGAAAAATGAGTTTAATATGTTGGCTTTATCGAAACTACTCGTTACTTTATCCTCCTTTTCGATATTCAATGAGTTTACGGTGGACTCGTTTCCCTGCACTTCCCTGACGTAGGACCAAAACATCTTTGGGTTATCGTTCAAATGTTCGCCTAATTTTTTCCTTTTGAATTCCGCTAGCGCCTTCCGGAAGGCCTTCTTGGCAGTGGACCTAGATGCTTTGTAGTTCTGTATGGTTTCGTTGATTTTATCAGGGGAGGAATCTTTAACTGCGTTTTTCATTCTGGCATGGCACACCCTTTGCCGCCTAAGAGATTTCCGTACTTCAGAGTTGTACCATCGGGGTTCCTTATTCTCTTTTATATATTTACTAGGTATGAACCTCTGTATTGCTGAACGTGTTATCCTAAGAAAATTATTCCAAGTATCCTCGACACTACTAGTTTTGCTTAATTCGTCAAATATAAAAAAAGAACTTATTAATTCACATTTTAAGCCATCATAGTCCGCTTTATTGAACAAATACACCTTTCTCTTAGGTTTGTTGACTTTATCTACACTTAGAGAAAATTTAGCGTTTACAGCCCTGTGATCACTGATTCCGTCAACAACTTCTATATTTAAGACCTTTTCGGGTATATTTGTGGCTAACAGATCAAGAATGTTCTTTCCCCTTGTTGGTGAAGTGACTAATTGATGTAGGGAATTCGAGGTGAACGCGAATAAGAGGGACTCGCATAGATCCTTGTCTTTACCTCCATTTATAAAACTGTACGAATCCCAATCTATTGTGGGAATATTAAAATCACCTCCGATAATTAGGCTATGCTCACTGTTGTGGGATGTAAAGCTTTGTATCTGTTTTTCTAGGTCTGGTATTGCGTTAATGCTAACGTGGGGTGGTCTATAATACGCACAGATATATATTCTTTTCGATCTGGGTGTTTTCACTGAGCACCATACACTTTCTATACAGCTATCAGGAAATAACTCGGCTCTACTGACGTTAGAGTTCTTAACCGCAATAAACACTCCTCCTCCGGCTCTATTTTTTCTGTCGTTTCTATAAACTATGAAGGACTTGGGAAATATTTCGCAATCTGCGATGTCATCTGTTAACCAACTTTCAGTTCCTATAATGATATCCGACTCTGTGCTATGAATGAGATGGTGAAATTCCGGTATTTTATTTTTTAAACTTCGGCAGTTAACTACTACTACGGAAATTATATCCTCGTCTAAAACCTTCTCTGCGGTCTGCTTTCTGGGGATGTTATTTAATCTCTTTGATGTCTTAGTATGCGATCGGCCTATATTCTGATTAGTAATTTTATCTTTTGTCTCATTAGCAGTGCAAGTACTTGGAAGAATCTCTTCTGGCAACCTAGTATTGTTAGACCCACTAATTGACCTACACCTTATTATATCGTTATTTAGGCAATCTGCTCCACTACCTAACCTACGAATTTGCCTAAAAAATATCTACAGTGCTCGAAGATCCTATGAGCCACCCGAACCGACGCCTCAGGGGTGTAGTGAACCCCGGAACGGTTCAAGGGAGTGGGACACGACCCGAGCACCGGTCTCAAGTCCACAAACTCGGCCCCTATGTCCCGACAGAATTTCCACAGCCTTCCGTTCAGAGACTCAATACGACTCCAAACGTAAGCACCGCAGTCAGTCCGCGGGACAATGCTACATATGGATAACCGTAAGTCCACACCAGATGCCTCCCGCACACGATCCACTTCGGATTTTAGGTCCCCAAAGGCACTCAAAATCCTTTCGGACCCGTATCTGGAGGCATCGTTGGTGCCGACATGGACCACCAATCGCAGCATGGAGCAATTCGTGCCCCGGACCGCCGCCCTTACTGAAGCCGTGGCGTTAGGAATTAACCCCCCCGGTATACAGTAGGAGGTAACCTCCTGGTTCGTCATGTCCCTCTCCGACCTTCCCCGCAATGGGGCCACCAACCGCCGGACGTTGGAACTCCCTAGCAATAAGATTCCCCCCCTCCCAGAGCGACTACCCCTAGGGATGGAGGACTTCGAGGCTCGGGGTGCACTCTCGGCCGCGCAAACAGGCGTCTCGACGCCGTCCTCGGACAGCGCCGCGAAGCTGTTGCTGACAGGGACGGTCTCCACCGCCCCCTCTCCCGGAATCGACCTCGCTGCCGCTCCGCGCCTCTTGGTCGCCATCTTCCACTCCTCCATCCGAGGGGAAGGGGTCGCCATCGGGCGAGAAGGGCCAGCCACCGTCGCCTCCACGACCGACTTATTAGCATTTGCACCCGGACACATCCGGGGCACCAAACTGGTGCTGCTTGCGGTCTGGGAGGCAACGGGGCGAGCCCCCGCGCCCGAGACGGCCACACACCCCGTCAGCTTGGAGCAGAGCTCCGCCACTATCCTCTCAAGCTGGGCGACGCGGGCCCTTAAGAGCTCGCTCTCCGCCGCTACTTTCGAGTCGTGGACGGAAGACCCTCGGGTAGCCATCCTATTCTAGATTACTATTTAAAAGTTTTAACGCTTAGGTTTTACACTGCTATAACTCACGTGGTATGGAAAATGCGTTCACTAGCTCGGATTTCAAGCAACTCAAGTATATAGATAAGTTCGACGTGTGCGTAAGTGTTGGCTGATTCCAAAGTAGTGGTCAAATGAGGGTCGAGTACCCTCGCAGCGGGGGGGTTAAGTTGTTGGTGGGTCACACAAGGGAAAAGCTGTTTACGCGGGGAGGGTGACCTTGAAGGTGACTCCGAGGGGAGTGTACAATGGAGAGGGGTAACTAAGGAATTTAGGGGGAGTAGAAGTCCAAGGGTGATACCACACATATCGCGTGAGCTTTCAAGCTAAATGGTTAAAGTACGAAGAGAGATGACAGTGTTCAAACTGTATCTATATACCGCGAGTCCACCACCACTTAAATCCACTTCGGGTTAGTATATAAGATGAAGCGGGGCTCAAACACAGAGAAGACACAAAAACTATATATAATTAGAGATATTTATAGCATGCACCTCTAGGAATATACTTAGAAACTAGCAAGGAAAATTAAAGCAACACTCATACACAGGGGAAACACACTAGAAAACGGAACGGAAGCTTAACGATAGTTAAGCAAAATTCACATGCAAATCACACGCAAATCTATACACTAGGCTTATAATTTATCTTAAATTTAATGGAAATTAGCTACTACATAGGAGGGATTTGATTCAGATAGTTGAAACGAGTATCTAACACAAGAAATACGCTAAAAATAATATACAAGGATATGGTAACACGGCAACTAAAAACAACGATGTCACTTTTACAACAAAACGCGAAGACGTTACTGGTAAGTAAGGGAAATATATAATATAATAATTTAAGATAGTCGAACGGTATATATACTAAAGTGGATATACGGTAAAATAATTATGTAAGATAAGGATAGCACAGTAACTAAAGCAAACGATCTACTATCACGGCAATAAGCAGAATTCGGGGAAGCAATCAACTTTGTAAAAATATAACTATCGATATAGCTAAACACTTTAAAAGAACGAAATAAAATAAAGTTATTTAGAATATAAAGAAATATGTACTACTTAACACTACTCTTAATATATAGCTAGCACTAGGCGGCTATTCTAGATGCGTCGCAAGGAATTCTGCAGGTAGCAGCGGAACAGGTTCCGGCGAGGTCCGGAGCTCGGAGAGGCACGTCCTTTCACTCCAAGAGTCAGACGAAGAATGACCTCTACTGTCCTTTCCTCTTGTTTTTTGGGTTGTCTATTTCTCCTTTGGTGGGTGTAACAGCTTCCTAACGCCATCTCTTGGCCAAGTAATCGGAGCACTTTGGCGCTTTAAAACATCGAAGATCTCAGTGTAAATTAGATTTTCTCGCTCCCACGATTGAGCGGAACTGGGGAATTATAGGCCACCACAAAAAATGGAGTGTTGGGAAGCACTCCCTCCCGATTGTGACCCGCGTCCGCATCCTTAACCAGATTGTCTTCCCGAGGCTATGGTATGTGGCCCATTTGTGGCCCGTATCCCCTAAATATAATGCATACTTTATTAAAGCGACCAACCAAATGATCTGGAACGGCTACGTAAAGAATATGTCCCGCAACCAGCTCTATGGCCCGTTTGAGCTGGGTGGTCTCAATTTAACGGATACAGCTCTAAAGGCAAAGGTGGTCTACGCGAAGCTCGGCCTGCGCATCCTTGGGGGTGACGACGCGTGGCGAAAGGCACTCCTCAAGGACGCGTGACAGGCACTCGCGCCCGACGAATGCCACCGGAGGGCATTTGAAGAAACGAAAAAGGTCGTCTCACTCCTGAGAGATGAAGAAATAATTAGGGTCAAGATCCTGTTTCTCAGAGCGCTCGCCGAGCAGGAAGAAATGACATGCAAAAGGACGTTATCTTGGAAAAACTGGCGACCAGCAGAGCGAACGATGAGGCACGCAGTCAAATGTTCAACCTAATCGCGAACACGGTCATGACGAGGGAAGTGAGGCACCACTTACGGTTAGCTGATTCGGCCCTCTGTCTGTCGCGCGGTCGAATAGACAACGTCGCGCATCTGATTCTTGGCTGCGACGAAAAACTCAGAGAATGGGAAGCCCCGAAAAAGATATAAAGAAAGGGGATAGGAGCACACATGAAGGACGAACACAGGAGAGGTTGGAAAGGCGGAATCAAGCAGACCAAGAGTGTAAAAATATTTCCTCCTCCGAGACTTGAACACCGGATCTCGTCTTTGGGACGTGTTCGGCGGTGGTGCCATTACAGACATAAATCTGATCACCCTGAACTTTCGGCTCTTTCCGAGCTTCAAAACTCTAATAATGACCACATTAATCGCGGATTTTATGCAATTAAGAACAGCGAAAAAAATTCAGCAAAAGGTATGCAAGCATTTGTGGAACGGATGTGGCTGCCCCCGGTGCCGGACACACTTCGCCAGTTGGTGAAGAGTTGCTTTACAGGATATGATTCAAACTAATCGATAACCCCCACCACATATAATATATATCTAGTGAACCTTGCCTCATTATTTCCTTCAACAGTATGCAGCTATGTATGTAGGTCTATATATGTATGTGTGTATATGCTTTTTTATGTTTATGTGTATTAATATAATTATGCATATATTTATATGGGACAAAATATGCTGTAACCAAAATCTACAAGCTGATATTATGTACAATATAAACACTTACTGTGTAACGTATGGACTGGACCGAATAAAAATTAATTGGATCATAGCTCAAGTGGTTAGAGCATCCGCCTGGCAAGTGGAGAGATCCGGTGTTCAAGCCCCGGTGGGGGCAATATTTTTACACTCGTGGTCTGCTTGATTCCGCCTTTCCCACCTCTCCTGTGTTCGTCCTACATTTGTGTTCCTATCCCCTTTCTTTATATCTATTTCTGTGTGAATGAATAAAAATATAAATATTTCTACCCACGTATATGGAAATATATATATATATATATATATATATATATATATATATATATATATATATATACATATCGATGATGCGGAAGTACTCACGAGAGCAATATAACTTTTGGACGGCACAATAGAACACTGAATAAAACAGATAACACGTAAAAGGACACTCACACTGTAGATGATTTAAGCTTTCGGCCTACTCCGAGGCCTTCTGACCTCCTGACAGAGTCTGACCTGAAGAAGGCCTCGGAGTAGGCCGAAAGCTTAAATCATCTACAGTGTGAGTGTCCTTTTACGTGTTATCTGTTTTATTCTGTGTTCTATTGTGCCGTCCAAAAGTTATATATATATATATATATATATATATATATATATATATATATATATATATATATATATATATATTTTTTATATACGTGGGTAGTCTGAAAAAGTATCCAACTCAGAAAATTTCAGAACAAGTGTTGTATCTTTGTTAGGTCGGTCACTTTTCAGACCACCGTTGTATACGTATAGATATATACAAACATACACGTACAAACACATATGTACATTTTTTTCTTTGTGTCCACGTAGCACTCTTGGAGAGCGACCGCATCCGGGGGGGAGCAGTGGGGGGCCCCGGCTCCGAGGAGTGGGAGACCCCCAGGAGTCCCGACCTATTCCTGCTGACGGAGGTGGGCGATGCGGAGGAGGAAGCAGCCGCGGCGGGGACCCGGAGGCGAAGGAGGGACGCCTCCCAGGAGGTCAGCCATTGCATCCCGATTAGTCATCTGCACAACCCCCCCCCAAACCCCAGGGTGTGGTTTCACGGGGGAGGGGAGACTCCTCGGCACCTTTCGTTAAGATTGAGCTAATGCTGACGACTTGTTTTTCTCCTGCCTTCAACCTTTCCCACCCAGCCCTAATGGCGCAATTGACTTCAACTGTCGGTCGCCACCCCTATGTATATCAATGTAGAAGCATTCAATGATAACGTTCGTTTCAAGAAGATAAGGCAAGGGCGGCGGGTTCGGAAATGGAATTTAGAAGCATTAAATGGACTAACGAGGAAGGAGTATCAGCAGGCTGTAGAGAAAATGATGGATGACGGTAAAAAGCTGAACACTCGAAGAAAATGGGAATGCATCAAGAAAGGGGTATCGAAAACCGCAAAAGACAATATAAAAACCGTTAACGGGAAAAGGATAAGGAAACCATGGGTAACGGATGATATGATTGCAAAGATGGATGAGAGAAGAAGATGGAAAATTGTAAACACAGAGTTAGGCAAAATGAAGTACAAAGAGTTAAACAATAAATTGAGAAGGGCCACAAATAAAGCCAAAGAAGAATGGTGGAAAACGCAATGCGAGGATATGGAAAGTTTACAGAAGAAGGGTGAAATTGGTGGGCTATACAGCAAGGTTAAGTTATTATCGGGAAATAAGAAGAGAAAATCTGAGTTAACAGCTAGAGATAAGTCAGGTAACATAATAGTTGACTCAGGAAAGATCAAAGAGAGATTGAAGGAATATATAGAAACACTGTATGGTAAAGAACTTAGGCCAACAAGATTAGGCATAGAAAAGGAGCATGACGTAGAAGAAGATAGCTTAGGTCCAGGCATACTCGACGACGAGATAGAAAGGGCATTAAAAGAGATGACAGCAAATAAGGCCGTGGGGGTAGACAACATACCTGTAGAACTGTTGAAATGTGTAGGAAAATGTGGGAAGAAGACTCTATATGGACTGATTCGTAGCATCTATGAGGAAGGAATCTGGCCGGAAGATTTATTGAAATCGGTGTTAGTTCCTATTCCAAAAAAGGCAAAGGCTAGATCATGTGAGGACTCAAGAACATTAATTAATTAAAATTGGTAATTTTCCACAAAATAAATTTTTTTATTAATACGACCGGTTTCGATGTAGCTACATCATCTTCTGGTAACAGTCATTTCTCATTGTCTACTATGTATGCTGAAAAGCAAGTAAGGGGAGGGTTGTGGAAAATGGGGGAAAGAGGGAGGGGAGGTGGAACGTGGGCCACGTGGGTAACATATGAGAGGAGGAGGAGAAAGGGGTGGGGGTGAAACAACACAGCCCGGAAAAACCTCGTGACTGGATGGAGGAGGTGTCTCGTAGAGGGTGAACCCTCGGTGCGGCGACAAGCTCCTAGGGCCGTGGAGAAAGGGGTTGAGACCGGGGTTTCCCCCGTTATTGACCGGGTGCAAGTATCCATGCTCAATGAAGTGTGCGAAACTCAATTCAATTATTATTATTAGGTAATCTACCGGTTAAGGTAGGTTTTTGGATGGACACAACTATCAAATAAACATTTTGTGACTCCTCACCTAGCAAACTAATCTATATCAGGTCCCTCTTCATCTCGGTGTACTTCTTTCCTCCCTTCATCCCGTCCAACATCCCTATCCTGTTCCTACCCTTACCTCGCTTGCCCAACATTCTCCCCTCTTTTACCCTCTTCAACATTCCACTACCGATCAATACGCCTTTCATCCATTTTTCCTGCCTCCATAGGATTTCTCTCAACAAACCCCTCTCCTCCCGCACCATTTCTAGTACTTCCTCATTTGTTTTCCTTTCGGTCCATTTCACCTTCTCCATTCTGCTCCACACCCACATTTCAAAAGCCTCCAATCTACGTCTATCCTCCTGCTTCAGCGACCACGTTTCCGCGCCGTACATAGCTACGCTCCATATCAGAGTTTTTACGAGTCTTGTCTTAACATCCCTACTCTACGTCCCCGTCATCAACTCCCTCCTCCTTGAGAAAGCCTCCTTTCCTAGCGCAATTCTTCTCCTTACGTCCCTACCACTTTGACCGTGTTGGTCCAAAACACTTCCGAGATATGTAAACTGTTCTACCTGCTCTATTTTTCCCCGTCTATTTTAATATTTAGCTTAGCCTTTTTCTTTCTGGAAAATCGCATAACCTTTGTTTTATTAATATTGATTCTCATCCCATATTTATCGCACTGAACCTCCAATTCACTCAACAATGCTTGCAACCCCTCTTGCAACTCAATTCAATGTGGAGTACAAATCTTTACTCCTTTTCTTTAAAATTGCCAATTTTAATTAATCATAATATTCCACAAAATAACGCCTGAAACGTGTATTTTTATTTCACAAGAGCATTAAGTTTGATATCCCACGCAGCTAAAGTTGTTCTCAGAATCATAACAAAAGGATAGAGAGTAAAGCAAATGATTACTTAAGGGAGGGAAGAGGCACGCGTGATGCCATTGCAGTAATGAGATCACTAATCGAGAGGAATATAGAATACAATCAGGACGTTTTTGCCTGTTTTGTAGATTTCGAAAAAGCGTTTGATAGAGTGAAACGGGAAAAATTAATGCGTGTATTACAGATAATAGGAATGGATTGGAGGGACAGGAGACTGATCCGCAACCTGTACATTTCTCAGACTGCTCAGGTGCGAGTGGAGAACGCAGAGTCGGATGAGCAGTGTTAGTAAGAGGTGTAAGGCAGGGTTGCCCATTGTCACCGGTGCTGTTCAATGTATATGTGGAGGAAATTATTAAAGAGGCATGGGGAGAACTGGAGGTAAGAATGAAAGTTGGAGGGGAATTCGTAAAATCGGTCAGGTTTGCTGATGACCAAGCATTAGTTGCCAGTCAGCCAAGGGGTTTCAAGCATTGCTGAGTGAATTGGAGGTTCAGTGCGATAAATATGGAATGAGAATCAATATTAATAAAACAAAGTTTATGCGATTTTCCAGAAAAAAAAAGGCTAAGCTAAACATTAACGTCCGTGGGATTTCCACAAAAGTGTTATATATGTATACATATATATGATTTCTTCGAAGTAACACGGAAGTGAAAAAAAATGTGGAGAGTTGAATTGGATAGGTGTGGATCTGTTTCATGCGGGATTATGGGATATTTTGTTCATCCGCATATATTTTGTCATTCTTGGTCTGGGTTTTGACTGGTCAGGTCCTGATGATGACTTTGTGGGAGGGCACCTGGGTCGTGGATGTTTTGATATCTGTGGATGAATTAGTTGTTTTCTGTGTCGCTTGGAACTATTTCCACATCCTCCCTCTCATTCCTATCCCATCTCCGCTCCCCTCTGGCCTCCCTTCTCCCTTTCCCCCTGCACAACCCATTCTTTCACCCCCCACCACCTGTTCTCCCCTTCCCTCGTCCCCTTCTATCTCTCTGTCCCACAAACCGTTCGCCAGTCAGTCCTAACTAATCTTCCGAAGAAGACGGAGTTCGAGTCCGTCGAAATTATCAAGATATAGCGTGTGAGTGTTCCTTTTATGTGTTCCCATGTTATGTGTCGCTGTCTAAGTTATGTATATATATATATATATATATATATATATATATATATATATATACATAACAGAACATTTGAACAGGAAATACCGCCATACGGCGAATAAAGATCGAAATGAATCTGAAATAAATCGATCGACTGAAATCTGCGATCTTATAAAGCACCATACGGCGCATTATATGATCGCAGATTTCAGTGTAAAGTACATTTTCTCGATAGCTTAAGTGGTTAGAGCATCCGCCCGGCAAGTGGAGAGATCCGGTGTTCAAGTCCCGGTCGAGGAAAATAATTTTACATTTGTGATCTGCTCACATCCGCCATCCCCACCTCTCTTGTGTTCGTCCTTTATGTGTGTTTCTTTCTCATTTCCTTATCTCTATTTCAATGTGAATGAATATAAAAAATATATAATCAAGTGGGTCGCGGTGGTCCAGTGGGTAGAGCGTTGGACTACTGACTGGAGGGTCCCGGGTTCGATTCCCGGGCAAGACACTCAGGATACCTGAAGCTTCACCCAAGCTAGTTGATTTTTCGGGTACCAGATCTTCCTGGGAAACCATAACCGGCACAGGGAAAGGAACTGCACCCCCCCTACCCTTATGTGTGAATATTCACACGCTGTCGGGCTTGGTACACGGGTGAGCTCTACCATCACCTACTAAACCGACCTTCGGGTTGATTACTGTGTTTATGGTTTTATATATATATATATATATATATATATATATATATATATATATATATATTTATTTATTTATTTATTTATATATATATAGTTATAATTTATGGAAAAAACAGTCAGAATGATATACTCGTGGTAAGAATTTAACATCATATCCAAACATTTGAAGCAATACAACGAAAATCATAACAGAAAATTAAAAATTGCCTTTTATCAGGTAACAAAATTTTCGCTTCCTCCTCGCCAAAAGTTCTTTTGACGTTTTTCGAGGGGAGAATGTGCTGGGCGCAACTGCTGCCGCCTGAAAACGAACGCATGAAATTCCAATAGCGGAGAAAGAAGAATGCACCCATTAACGAAACGTCGAATGCCAACAGATCGATAAAAAGATTAAGCGACAAGTATGAATGTGACGTTATTTATTTACTTTAGCACTTTTATGAGCACGCACAACATGAACCTTTTCATCGCTGTGAAGCATTGATAATCATGTCTCGTTAACGGCTCGGTCCAACTCTTAAAACAATGCAGACCAGTTTTTGATCCTCACAATCGATGTAATCATACTTGGTCAACATTTTTAGTTATGATAATTCAAACATATTTGATAAGAAAGGCCCGTTTTATTATATTTAAATAATTTTGGTCAGAAAAAAGTTTCACGCATGCAGTGTCATCTGTTGATTCTCTCCGAAATCAATGGAATAATTGTTTCGATTCAACAGTTATTTGCATAACAATGAATCCAGATAAAAATGTCCGCGACAATCGTTGCTCCCGCCAGCCGCAAAGTTCATGCTGTAAATTCGATATTATTTAAAAATGTGTACAGGATCATCAGCTGCCCATATTCATCGGGAGTCGTGCTTAGTTTGTGTACCTTCAGTTATGAGCGAAGAAAAGGTTAGATAACGGCGTCGAGATATCAAAAACAAACGTACAAATGTGCATGACGAAGAGCGGAGTGGCAGGCCCAGTATCCTGACAAAAGAATTCGTTCAACAAGAAGACCATGGCCCTTGACAACTAGGGCATCTTGTCGACGATTGACGATTAGTGCTCTGGCTGATAAATTTCCTCTTTTTGGAAGCAACACGATTGTAATGGGAAGACTGATATCACATAGTGTGCGCAAGGTGTGTACCGAAAATGCTTATCAACCAGCACTAAGGGCACAGAATGTTAAGTGTACGAGTGATTAAGGACTGCCATCTACGAAATGAAGATGAATTGAACTTAAACCTGGCACACTTCTTTCCTCTTCATGCACTTGAAACAGTGGTGCAGTGCACTATTTGAAGACGACGAGGAATTCAAGAGCGCCGTCATCGGTCGGTTCAATTACCAAGTGGCAAACGTGTGTGGTGAGGAATGAAAGAGACTGGCGTAGCTTTTCGCAAAGTGCTTGGAAGTAAACGGTGATTATATAGGAATTGAAGAAGGTTTGCAGGAAAGTAAAACCGGGAATAAAAACTTTTCCCAATATATACGAGTATAAATGTTTTTATGACCGCTTACTTTTTGCATATGCCTCATAGTAGAGAGCCGAGACTTTGTGATTAAGGTTGTAAAATAAATGATCGGTTTTAAGTGGAAACCGAAGGTCAGTGAAAGGATAGGGGCAATTTTACGCAATACTTGTGAATAAAAATTCCGCACAAAACTTTGAAATTATGAGTCGCAATATTTCCGAAGGTCAACACAAGGACGAGAGAGAGTGCAACCTTTGGTCTAATGCCTTATTAGTCCATTGTTTTATGTGACACCGAGAAACATTATCTGCTAGCTGCAGTTGAAGATTAGGTTGACCTTGAACATATTGGGAAGTACATCTTCTGCACCAAATCCAAAACGGCGTAGCAGATCGCAGGAACGTGACCTGCTACATCATTGTAAAGTAATCATGAAATTGAGATTTTTCGCCGATGGAAAGGTCATCTAAATATTATTTGTCTATTCGTCTACGCACCCGCACCTCAAGAGCCTTCAATGGAGTACATTAGATGAAAATAATTTTAGTTGTTCATTCACGACACCGAAAAATTATAATTAAAAGTAGACGCTTTACTCTTAGACTTAAAAAAAACTATTTCTCATGAACCACAAAATTAACTCTTACTCATAAGTGGCATTTCTGACAAATCAAGCAATTAAGTTTGTGATTTTCACTCTGACCATCAGCAAAACCAATGATTAATAAAATTATTTCAGGTGATGCGAAAGTACGATAGCTTCCGGTCTTTTGCAGGAAAGCGCACTCCGTCTCCAACTTCTTTATTGACACCAATGCCATTGACTGGAAAGCAACAGGCAACATTAGCCTATTTACTGATTATAAAGGCACATACTTAGTAGCTGATCAAATCAATCAATCAAACTCTGTCTAACGACATCGTCATAATTAGTTCTTGTTATCAAGAATGGTACCTTTAGTTATACGTATCTGAAGCGTGGGAACTGAAAACAATGAATATGACCACACAACATACAAAAAAATGTTTTAAAAATATTCAGCAATGAATTTCTGAGAAAGAAGGCGGTGAAAAATTGGAACACCGAGAGATTCACGAATGAGGAAATAATATTTCATGATCAATGACATGATCGAAAGGAGCTTCATATTTCATTTACCTCACGGTTTCTCATCACCTGCCTTAAGATACTTTTAAAAAAATCATTTTTGATTAAATTTATCTCGTAGTTGAGATGTTTTTTCCAATCATTTCAACACTGGAATAAAATGAAAAAATGCCTATTAGGCTTCGACTTTCTGAGTGTTGACGTTAATTTCCACCGAAGTTGGTTGGACCCCACACGTTGTTGCGTGTAGCGGGCCTGACCCTTGGGGTGTGATGCATTTCGCTCTGCCCCTACAGGCGCACCGCACGAAGAGGAGCGCGGGTTTCGCGTCGGGGGGGTCGAGGATCCGCACCGGAGGCAACGGCGGCGGTTTCGCGGGCTCCTCCGGCATGCGCGTGGGGACCTGGGGGCCGGGGCGCCTGGGGCCGCAGATGGGCGGGCGCATGAGCGAGGGTCCGTCTCTCTCCATCGTCAACCCGCTGGACGTGCTGCGGCAGAGGCTGCTGCTGGAGATAGCGAGGCGGCGGATGCGAGAGTCGGAGGACCAGATCCAGGCCAACCGGGAACTACTGAAGAGCATCGGGAAGCGGGAGGCTGGCCGCGAGGGGGACGACGGCACCCGGGTAACTTACGCCTTGCCCACATCTCAAAAGACCCTCGAAGGCACTAAATGCCAAACAAGGGCTGTTGTTTGGCGTCTTATCATTAATTGTATTTATTAAATTCTTCACCTTTTAAGGTAGGTTTTAGATGAACGCAAATACCAAATGAATATCTTGTCTCTCCTAACAAAACACAACACCACATCCTAATCTAAAATAAGCTCCTCTTCAATTCCACATACTTCCTTCATTCCGTCCAACATCCCTATCCTGTTCCTACCCTTTCCTCGCTTGCCCAACATTCTCCCGTCTATTACCTTCTTCAACATTCCACTACCGCTCAATACGCCTTTCATCCATTTTTCCTGCCTCCATAGGATTGCTCCCAAAAAACCCCTCTCCTCGCCCACCGTACCCAGCACCTCCTCGTTTGTTGCCCTTTAGGTCCACTTCACCTTCTCCATCCTTCTACACATCCACGATTTAAAAGACTCCAAACTACGTCTATCATCCTGCCTCTTCAATGGCCATGTTTCCCTGCCATACAAAACCACGCTCCATATCAAAGTTTTAACAAACATTTTCTTAAAACCCTTACTCAATGCCCCTGTCATCAATTTCCTCCTCTTTCTGATACCTTTATTTCCTAATGCAATTCTTCTTTTTATGCCTTAAATACTTTGACCATTTTGGTCCTTCTGAGATATGCAAACTGTTCCATCTCCTTTAGTTGATCAACTCCCATGTTTAAGTTTCTCTTAGCCATTATTTCTTGCAAAAATCTCATAACCTGTTTCTTGTTTATTTCAACATTCATAAATATCACTATGATCTTCTAATCCACTTAGCAATGCTTGCAATCCCTTGTTAGACTGATTGGTTAACACTTGATGGTCTGCACATCTGATTCAATTAATGAATGCTCCACTTGCATTCATTCCTATCACCACTTCTTCCCTTGCCTCTTCAACCATTTCCTTTTGTTGAAGACCCATTTACCTCATGTTCCTTCTAATTGGTGACCTTATTATTGCCTCTCTCCTTTTTGATACCAGTCTGATTGTCCTCTAACTAATCATCTACTTCTACATAATACTCCGCAAGCCGCCACAAGGGCGTGGTGTTGGGCCTCATTCCATCATTGGGCCTCCTCTCCATTCTTCCGTCTATAATCCAAAGTACAACCTCTGCTGCATGCAAAATCAAACTCATTGCCCTATGGCCCTCACATATGATTGTAATCCCCTGTTTGGGGATGTGAATATACCTGAAGAAAACACTTGATAGTGACGGGGGACTGGAATGCGGAGGTGAAATGAGAGATGGGAGTGAGGTAAGAGAAGACAGTTTAGCATTAAGAATGACTTTGGGGAGAAAACTGTAGTGTAACAATGTTGGAGGATAGAGGGAGACTTCAGTTAAATTATACGATTGTTAGACATGGATTTAGGAGCAGCATGATCAATTCACAGTTTTCCAAGTGCAGATGCAGGTTGTGATTTACATTTAAGGCTCATTGCTTGCAATGTTAAATTTAACTGATCGAGGAAGGGGAGAGTTAAAGGAAAAGAAATTTAGAATACTTACCTGTATGGAAAAGGAAGAAGTACCTAGATATTAGCACTGCTGATAAAATTTTGAGCTAGGATAATTGGATGGGTTGAGAAGGCAAAAGATGGGAATTGATTAAAGGTAGTGGTGAGTGAAACAACTGGAATGGTAAAGAGAAAAAGAGTTTAGAAACCATGGATCACAGAATATATTCCTAGGAAGATGGATAAGAGATGGAAATGAAAGAATGTGAATACAGAATTAGGAAGACGAAAGTCCAAAGTGCTAATCAATAAATAGAGGCAAGAAATTAACAGGGCAAAGGAAATATGGCAGCAGGTGCTAGGATATGAAGAGTTGACAGAGACCGGGTGTAATGGGCAAAATGGGCTACATGAAAGGGTAGAGGAACTGCTAAGATGCTACAAATGAAAATTCACTTACCATTTTAGAGATCCAATTGGTAAAATATTAATCTAAGAGAAAAATAGTCGGAAAAAATGGGAAGAATACACATACATGTAGGCAGTGTGTGGTAAAGACACTAGGGTGTAAGTTTGGATACAGAAATGGTATATGATGTAGATCAGGGTAGCATGTGGTTAGAAATGCTTGACTGCAACGCATAAAAGTCACTATGGGAAATGAAATTGGAAAAGGTTGTGGGCATTATATCTCTGCAGAACTACTCAAGAATTTAGGAAAGTGGGGAAGTAAGAGTTTTTGTGGGTTCATTCATAGAGTTCCCATTTATGAGAATGAAATTTTGCTTGAAAAAGTCATCAGATAAGTACTGATACCATCCTAAAAAAATGGAAGAGCAGGAGTATTAGAGGACATGCCCTTTGAGGAATTTTTTGAGTACATAATTATGATGAAAATGTCAAAAAATATGGTATGATTGCGTGAATTTTCAATATGAACAATTTCTATGTTTGAATATCTAAGCTCAGATAATTCCACATACATTTAAAGAAATATCATTTACCATGGAATTACAAAGCAATTTCATGTAAAACTTTTTAGAAAGTTAAAGAAATTTCCCTTGACAATAGTATTCTCCAATTCAAGATGGATGATTGTAAATGGCTCTCTTACAGATTAGCATTTTTCTCATGTCCCCAACATTTGCCATAATTCTCAAGGACTATATTTCCCTATTTTTAGGAAGTTTCTCTTATTTTTAAGCTTATTAAAATACCTTCAATCCTAGAATTTTATGTTTCTTTAATCATACAGTTAATCATCAGAGTTTTGATGATATTGACTGTTAAACTTTAAAAAATGTTAATTTTGTAAACTGTCACAGCAAATATGTACCAAACATTTTAAAAAATCAAATCTATTTTACCAAGTCAATTATGTTGTAGTATTTATTCATACCTTCCATATTTATAATAATTAATTTAGCAACATTAATTAGAATCAATAGGTCATCTGACCCTACTATGCTTCTCAATTTTATGATGACTTCCAAGTTCATGCACAACATTAATCATGCTTACTCTTTCCTTTGCAGACCTCATCCTCAATGTAGGAGTTAAAATGGATGGCATGGGCCGAAGACTAGCAACAGTAACAACATACAATCAGGAGAGTCCCACGGCCAGCTCAATCTGTTTATACTAACTCTTCTACCAACAGTATTCCTTTCCCAAAAATCCTTTCATTAAATTTAAGATTTGCATATTTGTTTCATAGTTACTTGCTGTGCCTCACCCTCTCAAATTGCTGTAACTTAAGGAAGTTGAAAAAGAAATGTGCTAATATTTCAAAGAGTATATTTTATGAGCTGCAGGATCAGCTATTAAGTAATGCATTAATTGGCACCTTATTCCTTGCTAATGTATAATTATGGATAGAAAGGCTTGATTATTGTTCCCTGGTTAAGTCAAATCCATTTAATTGGTGAATTCCATATTCAGGGCTAAATAAAGATAACTTTCTTCAGCAATGACCTAATATGCACAATGGTTTGTGTTGATCATGACTCTCTCTCTCTTCCTCTCTCTAAAAATGAGGAGACTGCTCTCTAGCTAGCTAGCAAGTTAATTAGTAAGTAAATAGTAAGTGATTGATGGAAAACTATGCCATGAGGACACCTGCTACAGAAATTCACCTTTAAAAAAACAGTTGATGCTCCTATGTAATTCTAAGTTTTGAGCATTGCAGGAGAGTGAAATTATTTACTTACATGGTCTAACAAATATTCAATACTGGTTAAAAGATAATTTTAAACAGTAAATTATTTCAAAATATGCATGCTTATATTGCAACAAATTTGAAAGAAAATCTTAGTAAATAAAACCAGAATTATTTATTCTCATTATTCTTTTTTAATCATTGTCTCAATACTATAATGCACATTGTGAACAGATGTCAAACCAACATTGTGGCTTCTAATATGCATTTCGTTAAAATGACACCTTGGGTAAATTTTCTAAACTTTTGTCTAAAATTTAAAATAGAAACAATATCAACCAAAAAGGTGACCAGATTATGAGTATTTTAGTTATATATTATAGTAAGTTCTAGTGCAATAGCACCAGAGCATAGGCAAAGGTAAAATAGATCTGAAAGAGCATATTGTGATTCATATCTGAATTTATTTTAAAATGTCATTTGTTCAAAACTAGTTACATTCTTCAAGATAATATCATGCCTAGATAATTATTTCACATTATTCAGGGGGCATTCAATTCCTGTAGGATGGCTGCTGTAACCACCCTCAGAAGCAAAAATAAAAACTATGGAAAAAATCAATGTAAGCATAAGCTGTAGTATAAATGATCATTACTGTTTTGAAATGTCATGTCCATTAAGTGATTAACATACATAATATAATATGTTGTTTTCAAAATAAGTTGAGGGTTTTTTTGGATAAAATTAATAAAATATTTACAACAAAACTGTATACGTATTGAGTTAATAAATTGTCTATACTTACTTCATCTAATTGTGCAGCAAATAAGCTTTCATATGGCTTTTATTTGAACATTGTACAGCTGCTTCTTCTCCTAATAATACTTTGCCACAAAAAAACTGACCCACAAAATAAAATGGAATTTTGGCTCATCATTTTCTTATGGAACTATAAAAGATAAGGGCAAAATGGAACTATTTGAACAACTCTGAGAGACTATAGACATGCAAATTTTACACATTTCTCTATCTGCAATCATTGATTTTAATTTGAGGATGAATTTATAGGTAATATTTTTCTGAACAATCAAGCATGAAACACTTTGTGTACTGCTAATAGCAATATATTCATTCCTAATTATATTGCAGATATGATGACCAAAAAGAAAAGCATTTATTACATAGGTGAAAACTAATGATATCTCATCCATATGGCTATCTCTCATTCTTGACATATTTTTACAAAAAACTCAAATTGTGCAAAATTAATGTCAATTGGGTGAGTGCTGGAGTTGGCCAAGTGCCTTCCACCACAGGTTTGAGACGGTATTGGACATGAGTGGCAGGTCTGATTTTTACATGAGGATAAGAAGAAGAGAGAATAAACCTGGTAACAAAGCAATAAGTCACTTATTAAGTGTGACCAGAGGCACATAGATCAGCATAAGCAATCAGAGAGAAAAACAAACCGAAAAAGCATTCTGTGAGATATTAATGGCAACCAATGATGGAATCAACAAATCTAACTGGCTTTATGGATTTCCCATCTACTCTTACTCCCACCATTCCTCCCAGTTGAATATATAATGAATATCATGAGTTATAATAGTCATTCCCATCTTATTTCCCTGCTTATAACTACACATCGCACCTCTCCACCAAATACATAAACATACAAAGAAATTGGCAATGCATATGATTAATGTTAAGAGTTTTACAGTTAGACACTTTTGCATATCATCCCAAAAGTAGGCACTGTTATCATAGTCATGCTCAGATCTGATATACTATATGTCATGTAAGGAAGTTAATATAAATTTGAAAAATGCAGTATATAAAATGTAACAAGTTAGTTAAATTATTAGGAGCAGGTAAGGAACAAAAAGGCAATTTTTCAGGATATGATACCTCTCCAATATAACTCACCCAGGCCAATGGTAGGTAGTGTCAAAAGATCTGTTGGTATCCTCATGTATGATTTGAAGCTGTATTTTACCTAAATCATATGAAACATTGGCATTTGGAAGCTATATAAGTACCATCACAAATTTTGTTAATATCTATTTAATGCTAAGTCTCAAGATGTAGAACCATTAGACTTCCAGCCAAACTATCCACAATTTAAGAGTTGCTTATAGATCTAAAATGACAATTTTTGTTTAGGGTGAAATTTTGAGTTCAAAGAAAAATCCATCCCAACTCTTCAGTAAAGAAGTTGATGAGTGCCTGCACAATAAACCCAGGAAAATTATTTATGGTAAGGGATGGATGCAATTTGAAACAGGAATAAGATCTCTCAAGAAACCACCATGACCCAATACTACATAGCAGTGGGGACAATGTAGAAGACGAGCTAAACAGAATACTTCCCTTGGGAGATTATAGGAATTCCAAAGAATGGGTGTGCTCTTTCCTGACTGTGAGCTGAAAGAAGATGTGCTGTTCTGCTGTAGGTCTATGAGAGCTTGCCCTCTTATCAAGGATGTATCAAGGACTCAACCTCATGTATCAAGGATGAAACTCAGGGCAGATTTAATGTCTGGCCCATAAATTGCTCCCCAAGAGCAAAGTTTAGGAATTGCATTTAGAGCACCCCACCTCAACACAAAGCAGGAAGGTGATTGCTCTGTCCAGGAAGGTCCACTGCAACATTGCTACATTAGCACCCACAAACACACCCAGTTGGCTTTCTGTGGGCTCTAAGGCAACAGCAACCACATTCTTATTGAGTCACAGTTTCATTCAGAGTAAGAGAGCTTGATAAATTGCAAGCTCTGAGATATAGAGAGTCAATTCAACACAATACGAGTTGCAATACCTTATTTTGATATTCTCTCCAGTGCCCATTGCACCCACTTCCAATTCAATTTTTTTCACCTCTATCTAGATTGTTTCCAGATTCCAATTCAGAAGTGCAATCCCCTCTGGCAGAATTTGGGGAATATTTTGCTTAGATTTTCAATAATCTCCTACCCAGTGATGTGTATGTACTTTAACCCAAGCTAAAACCAGCACGGGTTTGGAGACATAATTAGGCCCCCTAATTACATGGGTGATATGTGACAATAGTCACAAAATTAGAGAGTTAGATTGTCGAACTGATAGATTCAAGTATTTGTTTTTTCCATGTCCTATTCGCGACAACAATTAGAGGGGGGAACACCTTAGAAAATAATACATACATGCTGTGTAAAACAGGGGTGTACGTACAAGATGACATTCCCACAAAACGCACTCCAAGTCTGGCATCCTAACTCCATGCACCCTTGTGCCAGGTGGAGTGTAGATGAATGCATATAAAGTCTATTGTATTTGTAAATTTTCCATCCAGAATGCATAGATATATTAACCAGTAATAAGTGTCTGAATTGAATGTTTACCTCCCCTCTTTTAACATATTTTCTGGTCCTCTTTGTGTAGATATAGAAATAGCTGCTAACCATGTAATACTCGTAATATATGTAGCCCCCTTTCCACAAGGTTTTGGTGGATTGCGGGTTGCCAGGTGCATGAAGAAATAGTGAGTGTAAGTAGAACGGCTGGTGACGTATCACTCCCTGCAACATGGCTTGCAGGATATAGTGTAGATGTAGATTGGCAACGTATACACTATTGTTATATTCTGGTACCATGCTGCCAGTTTTAGGACACTCATCAAAGCATGGCTACCACTGAGGGAAACAAAAATTTGCATTGGCACACTGTTTCAAAATTGTAGCTCAGTTTTAAGGCTTTTGCTTGACTTACCCTCATATCTTTCACACAGCAGATGTGACTCTGCATTCTGCACATCTTCTGATGTAATGCAATGGAAAAACATTACATTGAAGGATTGGGTAATTTTCTATACATGAAATATGGATGAGAGAGCTGTTTAGATGATAATTCATCCATTAAAAGGTACACTGTGCATTTATTTAAAATTTACTTCCAAAAATTATGAAAGTAGTGTTCTAGGAAATAAGATAAGTTCCTATTGGAACACTGGCACTTGATAAATTCTGGATTAAAATTTCCTGAAACTCAATTTTTACCAAAATACTATCTCAGATCCCATCCACTGCATCTGCAGAGAGCATCCACTGCAAATGTATGCAGACAATGGAAATAATTTAATAATTTCAGAACCTTAAGCCATGATCAAGTTTCAGGTCATAACCTGTCTAACCAGTTCACATTTGATTTTGGAACAAGTCATTGCTGGTTATACTGGGTTTCACCATGCCATTAGAATAACAAAAATATGAATAGCATCATCATATGAAATGTACAAATGGGTATGTTATTGCAGTGGTAGGCTCAACCAATATAAAACAAAACTTTGTACCTGGGGAAGAAAATGATGGCATATATGTTTATCATTTCTATGGTATTCTTAAAGCTAGACTACACTTCCAAAATTACACATTACTATTAGTGATAAATGCATTATTACTATTCGTAATCTATTAGTTAAGGTAGTTTTAATATGAGCTCAACAACTATATGCTATATAATGCAACCATTTCAGAGAGTAAAAATCATTTGCCTTGACCGGGATTCGAACCCGGATCCCTCAATATCTGGCCGAGTGCTTTAACCAATTAAGCTACCGAGACGTCCTCTTACACTCTGAAATTTTGGGTCTTTAAAGGAACCAGATGACACATAGCGGGTGACTCCGTTAAAGTTACTGTTACAGTTTCTTGAAATTTGTCTAAGGTATGAACAGCCTAAGTGTTTGAAATTGGCTTTATTAACATCGTGGACTGTGGCGCGTCGCGCACGACTATGAATGCCTGTGACATTGTATGTACGGTATTTCGTCAAAACATCTTGTTCCTTTAAAGCCCCAAAATTTCAGAGTGTAAGAGGACGTCTCGGTAGCTTAAGTGGTTAAAGCACTCGGCCGGATATCGAGGGATCCGGGTTCGAATCCCGGTCAAGGCGAATGATTTTTACTCTCTGAAATGGTTGCATTATAATGCACACATAGCGGATGACTCCGTTAAAGTTACTGTTACAGTTTCTCGAAACTATATGCTACATTAACAATTCTCTTACCTCTCCTAGCAAAACTTAACCTGATATCTAACATTACAATGAGCCCTCTTCAATACTGAATATTTCCTTTCCCCTTCATTCAAAGTTCCCATATCTTACAATATTTATCCTATATCATTCCTGTATTTCTAACCCTTCGTCACTTGACTAACATTCTCCTCTCTATCACAGTCTCTCACATACCATTGGCAATCAAAACACTCTGAATCTCTCTTTCCTGCCTTGTTTCTATTTCTCCCAGAAAATCTCTCTCTTCTCCAATATGCTCAGGATTTCCTCATTTGTTTTCCTTTCTATCCAATCCACCTTATCAATTCTTCTCCACACCCACATTTCAAAAGCCTCCAATCCATGCCTATCATTCTACTTCAATGACCATACTCCAGAGTCATACAAAACCACATTCTATGTCAAAGTTTTGTTGAACCTTTTCTTCACATCCTTACTCAAATTCCCAACCCCCTTTCCCGTGAAATCTTCTTTGCGTAATGCAATTCTTTATTTTATGACCCTACTCTACGAATATAGACCATTTTGGTTCAGAGTACTTCCAGATAGTTGTTAAACTGTTCTACCTGGTCTATTATATAACATTTATCTTAGCCTCCTTCTTCCTTGAAAACAGCATAGCTTGCTTTATTTATATTTATTCTCATTCTCTACCTGACTAACAAACTAAAACTTGATCATTCACAAACCTAACTGATTTAGTGCATTCACAATCGACTTTCATTCCTATCACTAGTTCCTCACATGCCTATTAAACCATTTCCTAGGTATATACACTGAAGAGCACAGGTTATCATTTTTTATTTGTCCAGGAATCACAAAAAAATACCATGTGGATGGTGTATGTACATGATATAAGGAATGTCAAGAAGGACCAAAGACACTGGCTCAATTACAATACAAAAAAAAGAAATGGTGCTCAATGTTACATAATATTTGGTACAAACTCATGAATATTGGTTTTAACATGCACATGTGTGGTGTATTGAAATGAACAGACGTGCTTAGAGGCAGGTGAGAGACTGACGCCAAAATGGCGGTGCCTTGACTTGCTTTATTTAGACAGTTGACAATCATCATGCACATAAACAAACACACAACGATATTCACTATATACTACATCCCTCCTCAGGAAAATACAAAAAAATGATTAAAAAAAAACAGAGGCAATGGGCAAATATGGACTGATTGGCTAACACAACATTATGCCCTTTTTTTTTCTTTTAAATACTCCACTTCTTTTTTGGAATCCTCAACCTCTGAGGATATCGCCTTTGACCAATGTCAACATTGTTCTTCACCGGTAATGTTTCAGTGGAGTCTACCTTCCTGGACTCCCAGTATCCTACTGGTTCAGCATCTTCATTTGAGGAGGACACAGGCACTAAGGGAGGCACTGGTGTTGGGGTAGGCACTGACATGGGGGTATGCACTGACGTCTTCACTGCTTCAGGACTGCTAACCTCATCACACACTGTGTGAGGCCCTTCTGCTACTTTGGCTCTGCCCCTCAACTGATCTATGTGTCTGTGCCAAATGTGTCCCTGCTCGGTTTGGACATGGTAGTTCCGGGACCCAAGTACTCCTGTCACCGTAGCCTGTACCCAGTCCTTAGCACCACTTCTCCCATAAGCCCTGGCCCACACTTCGTCACCCACCTGAAAATGCCTTAACAGTGTCACTCTGGTCTGAGGCATTTCCAACAGTCTCTGTCTGAGAGCCACAGTCTTGCTGACACTAGGTTTGAGGAGAGTCAGGCGAGACCTGAGTAGTCGTCCAAACATCATTTTGCTAGGTGCTTCTCCGGTGACAGTATGGGGACTTATTCTATAATTAAACAAGTACTGTGGTAAGGCAATGTGCAATGGAACCCCTGAATGCAGCAGAGTCTTAATCTTATTTTTAAAACACTTCACAAGATTTTCCGCCGCACCGTTAGTAGCTGGATGGTAAGGAGGAGAGAATGTGTGTAAGATTCCGTTCAATTTACAAAAATTTTGAAATTCACCCGATGTGAATGGGGACCCATTATCACTAACGATTTGCTCTGGCAGCCCAAACACAGCAAACAAACCCCGTAAATGACTGATAATTTCCTCAGCCCCACCATTCTTTAACTGCATAACCTCTGGCCATTTTGTTGAACTATCAACCACTACTAGAAATATTTTCTCTAAAAATGGACCAGCCAAATCTATATGTAAACGGACCCATGGTCCCTCAGGTCTATCCCAAGACTTCAGAGGGGCTTTAACAGGCGAAGGCTTATTTACTGCACAAGACTCACAAGATCTCACCAATGACTCTAGGGCCTCATCCAAACTAGGCCACCACACGTAAGACCTAGCCAAAGATTTCATTTTAACAATACCTTGGTGGCCAGCATGCAACTCCCTCAATACCAGGGATCTCAACTTTTCTGGGATGATCACCCTATTACCCCACAATAAGCAACCTTGTTCCACGGTTAGCTCATTTTTTCTATGCGTAAACGGTTTATATTCCTCATTAGGTTTGGCTGGCCACCCAAACATGCAAAAATCCAACACTCGACTAAGCAAAGGATCCTTTCGTGTCTCTTGAGAAATACCTTTAGCATTTACTGGAAGGAACTCCTTTTCTCCTAATTCGATATATGAAAAGTCTTTCACTATATCCTCCTCTATCTCTAAAGGTAACCTTGAAAGACCATCAGCTACTATATTATCTGCAGCTTTTATATAGCGGATTTGAAAATCATACCCTTGCAAAACTATTGCCCAGCGCTGCAGTCTGTTTGCTGCCATTTGAGGGATTCCCTTCTTTTCCCCAAAAATGTATAACAGAGGCTTATGATCTGTTCGCAACATAAACTTCCTGCCATACACATACTGGTTAAACTTCCGCACTCCAAACATTATTGCCAAAGCCTCGCGATCAATCTGAGAATAATTTCTCTCAGCTTTACTCAGTGACCTAGATGCAAAAGCAATTGGCCTTTCATGTCCGTTAGCGAAACGGTGCAGCAAAACTGCCCCAAGTCCAAAGGGAGATGCATCACACTCTAAAATTACAGGGAGAGAAGGGCTGTAGTGTGCTAACACTTTTGCTGAAACAATTGATGCTTTCACAACCTTAAAAGCATCATCGCACTCTCTTGTCCATACAAAATCAGACTCTTTCCGAAGGAGCCTATGCAATGGAGCCAACCGTGATGCTAAATTTGGTAAAAATTTAGAATAATATTCTATTAGTCCCAAAAAGGCTCTCAGCTGCGATACATTTTTGGGTACTGGGGACTTAATAATAGCCTCAATTTTTGACTCAGTTGGATGAAGTCCCTCCTTGTCTATTCGGTGTCCTAAAAATTCTACAGAATCCTTCATAAACATGCATTTCCTTTTATTCACTTTAAATCCTAACTCACTCAGTTTTTGCAGGACCCTTCTTAAATTTTCCACGTGCTCCTCATCATTCCTCCCTGTTATAATAATATCATCTTGAAAAGAAGCAGTTCCTTTCAACCCCTGCATAGCCTGATCCATGATTCTTTGGAAAATAGCTGGAGCTGATGCAACCCCAAAAGGCAATCTACAATAGCGAAACAGACCCCTGTGTGTGTTTATCGTACACAGCTCTTGGGATTTGTCCTCCAATACCAACTGTTGAAAAGCTTGTGACAAATCAATGGTGGAGAATTTTTCTCCTCCTTGCAGTTTGCAAAAAATTTCCTCCACACGAGGCAAGGGGTATCTTTCCACTTCCAAACTAGGATTAAGGGTAATCTTAAAATCCCCACAGATTCTCACTTTTCCATCATTCTTAGCAACTGGGACTATAGGAGTTGCCCAAGTACGGAATTCTACTGGATACAAGATACCCAACGTAACTAGCCTATCCAACTCTTCATCTACTCGATTTTTGAGAGCAAACGCCAATGCCCTGGGTGCACAATACACAGGTTTAGTGCCCTTCTTTAAACTTAGAGTGACTTTGCCTTTACTGAATGTTCCCAATCCATCATCCCATAATGTGGAGAAATTTTCCAACACACTCTCCACTGTTAAAACAGACCCCACAACCCCTAGATTAAGGAAAGAAAAGCTAAATTGAAAAGTTTTCAACCAATCTCTGCCCAAAATAGGTGGACCTCCATTTCTTACCACAAACAATGGCAATTTAAACAAGCTTCCTTGAAAATGAACCTGTACCCATACAATACCCACAGGCCTAATACAGGCGTTAGCGTACGTTCTCAACAAGATATCCGTGCTTTCCAAAAAGACATTCGAAAAGTGTCTTTTATAGCACTCCTCTGATACAGCAGAAATGGCCGATCCTGTATCAATCTCCATATCTAACTCTACCTTGTCAACTTTAATAGTTACTTTCCAAAGAGGATTTTTAACAGAGCTTTTTAAATTGAACAATCCTGGTAACTCCTCCAAATTTTTTTTACGCTCCCCTTCCCTAATTTGGTTTTCCAACACATTCCCATCCATACACATTCGTACGCACCCTTCCTTCCGCACGCCTTCAACGAAAGGCTCGTGATGATAAACCTCATGGTACTCACCCAAGCGACCCTGATTGCACATTGCCTTCAAATGACCTGTACGGCGACAAATATCGCACTTTGCATTTCTAAAACGGCACTCCGCCCTAGCATGACCCTTCCTTCCGCAGCAGTAGCACACTCCGGCACCAATCTTTCCCGATGCCGCTGGATTCCGATGTGGCCGGTTCCCCCTCCCGCGGACAGCGACTCTATATACCTCTTGCTCCTCCAGCTGGTCGCTCGCTTCCGACGCGGTATCGGCTTTCACAAAATGGACGCTTTCTCCACGGGCGCCGACCCCTGTCTCGTGGTCCGCCGATGGCGAGAAAAGGCTGCACGCGGAGGCATTCGCGGCGGCTTTTTCTCGCGCAGCCGCTATCTCCACTGCTCTTTCAAACCCCAGCTCTTCGCTTTCCAAATATAATGCTCGTACTATATCTCTGTCCCGAAGTCCAAGGATAAATTGATCCCTCAAAGCCCGGTCAAGGAAGGCGCCAAAATTACATCCTCGTGATGCTTTCCTTAGCTGCGTGGCGAACTCTCGCACAGAACTTGTCTTTCCCTGCACACTTTGGTGGAATTTGTGTGTTTCAGCAATAACGGACAATTTGGGGCTGAAATGTCTTCGTAAAAGCTCACACAACTGACCATATGAAGAACCCGAAGGCTTCTCCGGAGCACACAAATTCCTTAGCACGCCGTAAGCCGATTTCCCCATTGACGACAATAATACGGCCTTCCTTTTTTCCCCATGAGTCTCCTCCTCCTTTAAGTCGTTCACAATAAAATATTGGTCCAGCCGCTCTTCATACGCATCCCAACTTTCCTCCTCGGGAATAAATTTCTCCATTAAAGCCGACATCCTCGTCGCCAATTGTGGTGTATTGAAATGAACAGACGTGCTTAGAGGCAGGTGAGAGACTGACGCCAAAATGGCGGTGCCTTGACTTGCTTTATTTAGACAGTTGACAATCATCATGCACATAAACAAACACACAACGATATTCACTATATACTAACATGAAATATCAATTTAGAAAAATCATTGATCATTAATATTAACTAGACTATGACCATTGCTATAAACTAAGAGTATGAACTTACTGGTCGGGAATATTTGAGAGATCTACTCATCAACTGAGTAGAACATATTACGTTCAGTTCAGTTTACATTGTGCAGTTTTACTTGTAGTTTTATATAGGTGTCTTAATAAATAGCAAGTTGAACTGAGCTTATGTTGAAGGGCTTTTACATGTGTATCCCAAGAAATATTTGTACACAGAGAAATAGGTAGAAATTTACAATCCACCACATGCTCAATTGATTGGTCTTTAATTTTTACCAGCAGACTATCTGTCACATTCTTATTGCATGTAAATTATGCTATTTTACTTTTATATCCATTTAAGTCTAGATGGTTATCTGTACACCACTTGTTTTTTGCGAGTGTGGCAAACTTTGATGTTTCCACAAGGCTAGGATATGTTTGTGTTGATATTATTACATTAGTGTCATCAGCATACAACAATGTTATTAATTCTTCATAATTCTATAAGCGGTTTAGTAGGCCATTGATATATAGTATATAAGAAAAAGGAGTGGCCCAAGGGTTGAGCCTTGTTGAATGCTGTTGTGAACTTGGTATGGTTCAGATGAATATTTTGACCCATCTAATGACAACACTACTTTCTGCATGTCATTGTGAATATAGGACTTCACCCAATTCAGAGAAATTCCTCTAATTTCTATTCTACCGAGTTTAATTAGTAGTCTATTGTGGTTTGAATTATCAAAGGCCTTTGACAAGTCAAAAAATATTCCAAGAGTTTTACAGTTAGCACCTAATGAATTAATTTTGTTGTCGATTGCCTGACATATGGCAGTTGTGGTAGACCTTTCAGATCTACATGTAAATCCATGCTGAGAATTTGAAAGTAGGAAGTTTTTTTCGAGATAAGATGCTACATACATAAAAATGGCTTTTTCAAATATTTTAGCAAATGTATTTTGGATGGCTATTTTTCTGTAGTTGTGTAAATCATTAACACAGCCATAGTTTTTATAAATGGGTAGTACTTTTGACTCTTTTAATTGGGATGGGAAAATCCCTTGCATCAAAGATTCATTAATCAAAAATAAAAGGGGTGCTTTTATGGCTTCAAAACAATGATGAATAACTTTACCAGAAATTTCATCAGGGTCAGTACTGGAATTATTTCTGAGTGTGGAGGCAATAATTTTTAGATTAGTTTCATAACAGGGCTTGACAAGCATTAATAATGATGCATTTGCAAAAAGCACATTAGCTTGAGGAGTGGTTGGGCAAGGAACTGATATATAGTGTTTGCTAAATTTATTAGCTAGAGATGAGTACAGTACCTTATGGCAGTGTTATTTTCAGGGTTACCAAGTTTTGGGAGAGTCAGTTGTGGATTTTTCTTACCTCTTCAGTCATTAATTATTTCTCATGCAGTCTTGGACTTATTATTGGAATTAAGTAACTTATTATCGTTATAAATTCATTTTGTGGCAGAAATCAGCTTACGGTAATACTTTTGAAATTCCTTATAGAGTAACCTTTGTTCATGATTATTAGAACTTTTACTGGAGAAAGCATGTTTTTTAAGAATAGTTGAGCAATAATGGACCTCATCAGTTAGCCATGGCTTAATTTTGTTCTATGGCATATTTTCTGATGTGTTATTGGAAAGCATGATTCAAAATTGTGTCTGGATATTGAATGAAAGTAATTGAAACCTTCATCTACTGACTTGGAGTCATAGACATTATCCCAGTTTTGGGACTGTAAAAGGAGGAGAAATTGCTGCATATTTTCATGAATAAAAGATGGCTTAAGGTAAGTTTTATCATTTAGGCTCTCCATTGGTAGTTTAATATCAGTCTGTATTTTTACCATACTAGGAGTTTAGTAGAAGGATGTTTAGAGAGATTTTGAGAGTGAACTGTAAAGGATGGTGGAAGCACTTCCAGGAAGTAAAAAGGGGAAATGGTTGCAAATAATTAAAGATAAACCAGGAAAAATACTATTTGACCCAGGGAAGATTCAAGATAGATGGAATGAATATACAGAGGAACTATACAGTAAAAGCCATCATAGACATAGGAAGAGAATATGATGTGAATGAAGATAGTTTAGGTCCAGGCTGAATGGCAAGATAGAAAGGCCATTAAGGGAATTAAAATCAAGTAAGGCTCTGGGGTACACAACATCCCCATGGAACTATTTCAAAGTTTAAGAGCAGGTGGGAGGCAATAATTTTTTATGGATTAATTCATAGCGTTTATGAGGTAGAAATGGGGCCAGGAGACTTCATTGCATCAGTTTCAGTTTCTACTGCAAAAAAAGAAAAGGCAGTAATATATAAGGATACAGAACAACAATCTTCATTTATTTCCCAGCTAAAGTGGTACTCAGGGTCGTCAATATTGATTGAATGGAGAATATGGCAAATGTGTATTTATTGGAATGAACAGGTTAGCTTCAGGAAAGAGAGAGGAATACATGATGCATAGGAGTAATGAGGTCACTAATGGATAGGCATATTGAATACAATCAGGATGTTCAAGAAAGCATTTGATACCGTGAAAGTGAATGCCATGGATTTAATTAATGCATTGCAAAAAACAGCAGTAGATCACAGGGATAGGAGACTTATCTGCCTGGGAAAGAATGAAAAGAAAGGTGTCATTAAAACTTTGTTATCGAGTGTTGTTATGTATAGCATGGAAACATGATCACTGAAGCAGGATAATAGGCATGGATTGGAGGCTTTTGAAATGTGGGTGTGGAGAAGGATGGAGAAGGTGAAGTGAACAGAAGGTAAAACAAATGAGGAGGTGCTGAGATAAGGCGGGGGAGGAGAAAGAATTGCTGGGAAAAATCATAAGGAGACAGAAAAAATGGATGCTGAGTAGTTTTATTGGCAATGGAATGTTGAATGATGGGATGAGAAAGAGATGAGGATGTTAGGTAAGTGAGGAATGGGTAGGAACAGGATAGGCATATTAGAAGAAATTAAGAGAGAAAAGTAGTATATGGAATTGAAGAGTGACTAACTTAAGTACTAGATTTCAGGTGGTTTTTTTCTTAGGAGAGGCCAACAAAAATATTTTTGTATAATTGTTTAAGCCGTGTCCATCTAAAATCTACCTTAACTGGTAACATATCATTATTAATAATTTTTTGTCAATTGTAGAGAAACAGTGTACGAGGTCTCACTTCTGTGATGAGATGGGGCTTGAGGAAGTTTATTGTGTTATCTTTCTTGGAATCAGTGTGGGACAAGGAAGTAGTAGGGGACAAATAGGGACATTGAGGATCCATCATGATGTTCACTTCAGGGTCAGTTGGGGCTATGGGTGAGTGTGAAGTGGAGGGCTGGGTTGGGGAAGAGGTTTGCCAGCACTTAATTTGGTGGGTATCATGATAGATTCTGGACATTATCACCAATAATATCAATAATTATTGTTTACATAAAGATTACAATAATTCCAGTTATCAAATGACCCTTCTAAAATAAAAGGATGTATTAAATACATAGACCCTTCTTTAAAGCTGACTCCACAGACTATGAACTCCAGTACCAAATTCTTGTTGAGAAAGTATGAAACTTTACTGAAAAAAAGTTAGGGTTTTTGGTATTTGGTTACACTTTCCCTCAGGGTCCTGAACATTAAAATATCCACATGCAATGGGGACATTGTTGACCCCAGGAAACAGAAGGAAACCTAATACAAGGCTGGCGTTATTGGGAGAAAATGCAAAATCATTATATCCAATGATTAGTGTATGCAACCTCTGGCAGAAAACAAAATATGCAGCAAAAAAGTTTGGACATTAAATCACCACCATAATTCCTGAAGTTTCCCACAACACCTATCCCATTGACTAATAAGACCCCAAAGTTACATAGCACTTCAATATAAATGTATATATACATACACACATATATACAATATGTATATTCTTGTTATAATAGGTATATTTACCCTTAACATAAGTTTACCCTTTATATAAACTCACCATGAGCGATTCTTTGTAGCAGCTATGCTAATGATATTTCCTCAAGGGTAGGTTGCCCAAGAAGATCCTGTTAGATCAAGGTACTCAATTTACAAGCCTAAGTGTGCGGACCTCCAGGTAATTTATTAATGTATTCACCATTCATCTTCAATCAAACATTGGAAAAAATGTTACACATGAATGGACTTGGATGTTTTGCATTTATTGTTCTGAGAGTTAAATACAATTGCTCCCTCTGGGATAACCAAAGCCAATGAGGGTGAAGAATAGGAGGCAGGCAGGCAGTAGTCCACCCAGTGTCTGTTTCTCACTGCATAGGTATCTGATCCCAGTAGGTAGCCATTAGAGTGATGGTGTTACATTAACATCACAATTGATATAGCTAATGGGAAAGTACCTCAATTATTTATCTTAAGTCATTAGAGGCACAAATATGAGAATGAAGAGACTTGGCAACTTGTACAGGACTCAACCCATTGGGCCAGATGTCGAGCTCAGCAGTGGGATAGGCAAGGCTTCCACGGTCCTCATCTCACGAAATCCTTGCTGCTGAATTGAAATCAGTAGGAGATTGATCAGGGAAGAGAACCAAATGATTTTAAATACAGATGGAATTTTAGCACAGATTAAGGCTGTATGAGGCTAGATTGAAAGATAGTGGGAATTATTGAAGTGATAATAACAAATCAATATATATGAGATCAGAGAGAAATAGCAGTGATATTAAACAAAACGTTATTAGGAGTGACAAGAATAGAGCAGATAAATTATAGATTTTTCAAGAAACTGCGGGAGATGCCGCAACAGTAACTTTTAATGGAGTCATCCGATAACATGCATTTCAATGCAACAATTTCAAAGTGTAAAAAATCCCGGTCAAGACGAATGATTTTTACACTCTGAAATTGTTGAATTGAAATGATATAATATTATTCAAATAAAAGAAATGCAGGAGATGCTGCGACAGCAACTTTTGACGTAATTATCCGCTAATGTACATTGAAATGAAGCATCCCTGTCAAGGCGAATAATTTTTACACTTCGACATTTCTGCATTTTAAGAGTATTATTAGTTAGAGGTAAAATCGCAACTTAACAATTTCACTGTTATTTATTATGAGTTAAAAATATATATTAGTTGTGGTTAGATTTAAAATATAGAAATAATCAAAATATTACTTAAACTTGGTATTTTCCTTTTGTGCTTACCTAATTCTATGCAACCTCCAAATTTAGAAATTACTCAATCACCTCAATGTCATTTTCTCTCAATCCTAAGAATATATTAAAGAATTTAGAGGTTCTGTGAATCACATGACACAATTTCTTGATCTTGGGATTTATTAAAATTTATAGACATTATTGGGCATGGGTGATTCAAATTTTTACTTAGGTTTGTCTGCCTTGACGTTAAAGCGGATACTTTTCTGACTATGTCAAAGAAGTATGTTCCAATCATGGAATCATGCAAAAACTTTATACTAATTTATTTACGTAGCTTCCAGATTTGTGGAAGCACGAGGTGTCGAGAAGGTGCTTGGCAAAGTTGGACTAGTAGTTCCCGTTCAGGAAACACGCTAGGACGCCAGACGCCCTTCTTCCCTTCAGCTTCCTTCCTGTTTGGGCCACCGGCGAGCACTTACACTTCAGAGTTTGTGCACCCCACCCCTTCTCTCATGCATGCCTTCGTCATCCTCTCCACCCGCTCCCAATCCCGCATTTTCTCTCCAATCCTCTTCCGAACACCCGCCAATAACCATTAGCGTCCCCAACTTCCAAACCATCCACTAAGGGTATATATTAATTGCAATCCCTGAATGTGGATCTGAAGATGTTCCTACACGTTGAAGCCTAGGCCGTCTGAATACGAGGGTAGGCTGAAAAGTAATGCACACATGCCTGTAGCCCACAAACAAAAGCAAGTAACAAGATCGGGCAAAAAATACATTTAGCTACAATTCTTAAGTCTTGAAATCATATATTTATGTTTCATCGTGGTCTCCGTTAAGGTTAACACATTTCTCCCAACGTGTAACAAGTTTTTTCATTCCGTCACTGAAAAACTCTTCCGACTTTTCTCGAATCCAGGACCAGACAGCTGCCTTCACCTCATCGTTCGAGGTGTAATGATATTACCCTTTGAGGTGTCTCTTGAGTTGAGGAAAAAATAAAAAATCGCAAGGTGCAAGATCGGGGGAATAAGGAGTGTTTGGAATCGGTTCAAATTTCAGGTTTCGCAGAGCCTCTCCAGTTGCGCGCGAGGTGTGTGGACGAGCGTTGTCATATTGCAAGATTATTGACGTCAGGCTGCCTTTAACAGACAATCTCGACCCATATGGTTTGCGATAGCTTTTGAGTGATTCGCCCGTCATTTTCATCATTCATCAAACCTTCGACGAGTTTGCGAGTTTATCGTCTGTGGCATTGACCGGACGCCCGCTGCTTGTTTCATCAGTAGTCATGGATTTTCCAGACTCGCAACCACGAAATTTTACTACCCAGCGACTTAAAGTAGACCTATCAACAGCATCATCGCCATGAACAGCCTTTAAATGACGATGAATATCAGTAGGGATCACTTTTTCAGCAGTTTAAAATTCCGCAACAGCATGCTGTTTACACCCTGTAACTTGCGTTGACTATAACTATACCACTATACTATACCACGTCTCCATACTTCCGCTTCTCAAAATACACTTGATGAATGTAACGACCTCAAACCTGCGCATGCGTGTTGAGGGGGAATGTCACTTCCACATCCAACCAGGATTGCTTCTGAAGGTCATTTTGTTTGTGGCCTACAAGCATTTGTGCATTGGTTTTCAGGCTAACCTCGGATATAATTTATGTGGAAATACAAAAGTGTGTTCTTTTGAGTCCTAGTCCTTAGTACTTGTAATATGACAGGGCGTCAGAAGAATATTTATAAGTAGTAAATATCCTTTTAAAGAGTATAAGCCGTTGAAACCAGAGAAGCACGGATCGAAAGTGCAGTGGTCATGTGATTCAGAAATGTTTTCATTCTCTCACATCTTTCTCAAAAGAAGAGGGTCAGCTGGTGGGAGGGGTGGAAAGCTTGAGGATTTGAATCGTGAATTGGGTGAAATATTCTCGGGTCTTCCACCGGGTCAATGTCTCCATGGCTGCCAACGTTTCGATTCCCGACTCGGTCATCGTCTTCAGGGCTTCTGAATCCCTGAAGCCCTGAAGACGATGACCGAGTCGGGAATCGAAACGTCGGCAGCCATGGAGACATTGACCCGGTGGAAGACCCGAGAAGATTTCACCCAACTCATACGCCGGGAAAGCACCAGATCTTTCATTGAATCGTGAAGTTCCAATGCGACTAATTGACAAAAATCTAATGGAAATGCAACTTATGATATTTATTTCACTTATATTTTATGGCTACTGAAGTAATTACATGCAACTGGACTTTGCATGCGACAAGGGCCATAGAGTTTTACTAAACTTTCAACTGGAATTTAGCATATTCCATTCCATTTTCAATGGTGCCAGTTTCAGGAAATGAAGTTGGACTTACCCAATTTTAATCATTTGTCTCGAAAAATAACCTTTTTCAATGGACAAGCTGCTTTGTCAGGGTAAACACAAACTCGCTACCCTTCACATGTCAACCTCCTTTCCAGCTTTCTGTTACCTTGGAATCTCTCCTCTTGTTCAAATAAGGATTCATATGGTGGAGATGTGGTTTTCAAACTTCAGTGAGCCAAGCAGCTTTAAGTAATTACAGCAATTGCAAAGATGGCGGAAATAATCCTCGCGAAGGAAAAATATGTATATATGTTAATTAGGGGTGTGTTGCTGAGGCGGCGGCTCCGGTCCCGACTTTCTTTTCTTGGTCTCCGCCTCCTAGAATCCAATTACGGCCCCCTACCTCCCTCCTTCCCCGCCTACTTCCCACCTCTCAGCCATAATTTACTTAAGTGTCACAAATGGGATCAGTGTTGCCACATTATTCGCGTTCTTGAGGAAAGGTTACTTCTGCATATAGGTTTTACTATTCTGCAGAGCTATCCCTAAAAAAAGAAGCTATCACATGTTGCATTTTCATTTACAATGTAACACAAGGCGCTGCATTGTTCAAAAGTCACGCATCAACCTTCCAATTCATTGTTCTTGAGGTTAATTCTCAGATAAAGCCACGATTCACGAACTATAATATCGTGCCACGCAAATCCAATCACGTTGTATAAATACGAGTATGCGGGATGTTGCGGTCGCTAACGTATAGATCCCGATCCTTACTTGACAAATCCCGATCCCTACTTGAGGTGCTTTGTGGAGGGCACTTTGAGTGAATACGATGATCGTCGGATGAGACGTTAAACCGCGGACCCCTTAGCACCTTTCGACAAGAGTTGGTTAATGCCGACGCCGGGTTTCTCTCCACCCTTCCTTTCCCATCCATTCCTAATGGCGCAAATGACCTTAGCTGTCGGTCGCCTCCACTAAAAACTACTATTGCTATGCATTTAACTTACAGCTACGGTGGAACCAATGGTCTTACTAAAAAAACGAAATATTAACGTCATTTTGATAACTTTCTGGCCACGGTTGGCAGCTGCAAAACGTTTGTGAGCCCATTGTCTTCAGTGCCCAATGGAGGGAATCAAGTGTGAGGGCGGCTGACTGTTGCAGATGGGGCCAGCAACTTTTCATTATTGCCTGTGGCAGAGCGGAAGGAGATTTTGCAAATGCAATTGGTGTTCTCCTTATTCGATGTGCAAACTATGGGAGTTCCAAATCCTCAATCTATTCTATTTTTTTCCTCAATTTTTTCGAGTTAGCGACGTTGTGGAATGGAACCCCACTGGGTCCTCGGAAGGGATCCGGTGCAAATGTGTTCGAAGCTCTTTGACACGATTTTTTTTATTTTATTTGTTTCAGTATCCTGCAAGCCACCGAAAGGGTATATGGCAGGGGGTGAATACACACCAGACTAATTTTCACCCGAACATGACCCTACCGCGGTCGGACAATGTTATTATCCCTGGAAAAATAGTGGAAAAAATCAGATAGCTGATCAGAGAAGAAATCTGATGCCTAAGGTGTATGGATGAGGTTTAATGAACACTGAATTGAGAAAAAGAAATCCACAGAGGTTTCGATAAGGAAAAGTAATTATGGCGCGCTCTACTGAAAAGATAAATTGAGTATACGTGCATTGGAACCTGGATTAATTTATCTTTAATATCACCGAGGAGGCACTGTAAGGACAAAAGGGAAAAATCGATGCATAAAGCCTACCTAAACAGACTAAAGGAGTATATGCGACCATGGAACTTTTATAGTATTTTTGGTGATACTATGGTTACTATTATGGGCTCAATTCATTCAAGTAAGAGGTCAAAAATAATTGACGTTAAATATAGAAGAAGCGAGGAGTATAAAAGTCTATATAAGGGGTGCAGTACTAGAGGAATAACCGCACAACTGTTAATTTATATCAGTGTGACAAACTTTATTTTATTACGATACTTCATTTGAAAACACTATTTTGTTTAAATTACTCCATCTCTACTCTTATTATTAAATTTCTTATTTACTATTCCATCTCATTCTCTTACTCAAATTTTATCCTTTATGCTGATATAAAATGCTGATTCCTGCCATGGTGAGAGGGAAATCAAAAGCTTGTTTATTGTAGAAGTCTAGATGTCAATTACTTACCCATAAGTGTAGCAATACGATTTTTCATAAAACTCATCATTTACACACTCCACTACGTTACAACTGAGGTGTTTTTTCTAGTAATCGAATTCGTTCATATTTGAATAGATTTTCAGCATTCCAGCGACTTTTTTATTTGGGAATCCCATTACATTACATTTTCAGCATGTGCGTACTATAGAACCACAATACTTATTCGTGAATACAGCTATTAATCGTGTAATTTCATTGATTTTCACTTGTCATTAATTATTCTTCGAGCCAAGACGGGTTGTAAATCCGAGAATTTGTTCGCAGAATTGACCTTCAATTCTGGATCCTTTTCACCTTTTGCAAATCCCTTCACCCCTGCCATATTCTCCACGCTGACGTCTCACATCACTCGATTATCTTGATTCACCCTTGACCTTCCTCTTTCTCCATACTTTGCTTAAGTTATGGTCTTTCGTAAGCTCTCGTGCCTCAGGATATGCCCAATCTTCCCAACCCTCTTCTTGCAAGTGCCTTCCATAGGCTCTTCACCCATCGTTTGAACTATATTTTCATTTGTCCACATTCTGTCTTAGTATCGAGAAGATTTTCGCGACCTCCACACAAAAGTTTTGTTACATTTAATAATTATTTTAAAAAAGTATTATCTCCAATCTGAGTTCAAACATTTTTCTAATATTGAAAATGAAATTAAATATTGATGGCCGAATAACCGGCCAGGGTTTATCCTCAATCCGAGGCAAGCATATCCTTTTTCAATTTCTGAAGTGTGACGTCGTGATCTTTCCCTTGGCCTCGTTTGTTGCCCTCCCAGCGTGACATTGAAGAGAGACCGGTTGGGAGCATGCTGGCCGTGCTTCTCCCATCCCAGATGGAAGGTAATGCTCAATGACAGGCAATGCACTACCCTGGGTATTTACTTTTGCCTGAATAATCGTCAGCACAGACGTATTTAATATTACAAGAGGCTTATGGAGAGCCTCGCCTCACACCAACGCAGCCAAGAGGGTGGACTAAGGTAATTAAAGAGGAGAGAAAATCAATTTCGGAGGAGTTTCAACCCACTGCTGATACGGAAGTAAGCCTAGCATCGCTGCTACTATTGCTAGGGAAGGTATTCGAATATTGTTACGATCACCATTAAAAATACTTTGAATTTCATTGGGTGCCATCGACTATTTGGCAACAGAACAATCGCACAAGGGGCGTTTGCATTTGGGTGGGGGGCGGGGCTGCTCTTACTCGAACAGCGAGCCAGATGACGCGCGCCCACACAACAGGGTTGCTCACAGTTGTGCATGCAGGAAGATGAGGAGTTTCTTTCGAATAAATTCCGTAAATAAAACTTGGCTCTGAGCGCAAATATTAAAGCTCTGCGTGGAAATGTCAGGCATCTCAAACGCCGAAAAAGCCTTCTGCTGAAGAAATATGGCCGTATCGTATCATTTTCCAATATTCAAGGAATGGTGCATCAGCTTGTCGTAGCCACACACATTCTGTCAATTGAGCGTTACTCAATGCCATATCAATTCGCAAAAGACCGCATTTCAAAACAAAATGCTGGTTGCTGCACCACGATAGCACACAGCCAAACTGTTATCTTTAATTATCTCGTGAAAATCAATGAGACGTATTTCATTCATACTCCCTGTAGAACAGACCCAGCATCATGGCACTTTTCCCTCGCCCCAATGTGCCTAAACGCCTTCACCTTCATAGACAGTGTTTTTAATCGTCAGATGCTGACGTAGGTAAAATTATCATATTTCAAATTGCAACCGTTTCCGCTGGTGTATTACTGAAGTCATATCAATGAAACTTGCATGAAATCTTCAAAATACATTATGGAAAGAACATAAGATAAAATGAAGTTTTTGCGCAATAAATTACATAAATATAAAAATTATATTACATTTGATCAACCCTTGGAGACATTTTTTTCAGCCCGCGTCGTCTAAAGCATTTCCCAGATCCCCGGATGTGATCTGATCCCCAAAATCAGTTTCTATTCAAATTCCAATGATGAGTATGTGAGCAAGAAGAGCTTATCTTGATCCTCCAAATTCTTTAATCACACACCGCTGCTAAATTATTTATTCTCACCTTTCCTTTCTTTGGCACCTATATTATTCCTGCATTAATTTCGACGCATGTGTCCTCGGAAATATTATTACTCTTACGAGTCACAAGAGTAATTTTCTCGTAATTTTCCATATTCCTGCGGAATTTCCTTATTTTGCATCGGGACGAATCTATTTCTTTTAATTTCCTGGTGTGTTTCACCCCTAAATGCACTTATATATCGTATATGGCTTACGTAAAAAGTATCGGCAAAAGTTTTGCAAAATTAGATTTATTTCAGATATTGGTAAAATGCCTCAAAGGTTTTCAAAGTACATCCCTTGAGGGCGGAGACTCACTTTTTGCCAGCGGCTTGTCCACGACTCGAAGGTACCCTGGTAGTAGTATACTTTTTTAAGTATGGATGCCTGTAGAAGATGCATAAGTTAACATTAGGTTGATTTGATCCCAATAAGGTACATCAAACACTTTCAACGTTGTTATTATACCATAGAAATGGCCTGCTGCCGAAAATGCTTTTCACTGCTAATGAAACCCTCTCTCCAGATCTATCACGTCAGTAAACTGTAAAATCAATTCGGCAAATTTCGTGGTCGCTCGTGTCATCAGACAGCCTGTCTCCTGTGTCCATCAGTCTTCCTGTGTCTATAATTTTACCAGCGTAGTTATTCTGGATCATATACACAGTCTGCCCTATTATTTCCTAGGCTTCTGCAGTTTAATACAAGAGAGATATTAATACAATTAATTAATTGAACCCAAAACTATATTTACCGTTAAATGTACGTATCAAATACCTACCAAGTTTAATGATTTTTTTATCAGTGCTTTCTCCAGAGTAGTATTAATTTTAACTGAACCATCCGTACTGGCAGTGAGAATCTCTTCGAAATGCATACGTACTATGGAAATCGATTCCGCAAAGATGGGGAGGATAATGATGGCGTTGTTGCCTCACGTGATCAGCTCTTATCAGCAGTGTTCCACTTTTCTACCGCGGTGACAGGGTTGGGGGACCTCAAGTCCCATGTCCGTGCTTTAATAACATTTTCCCCTTCTTGCTTTCTGGTTTTGCATGACTCTCTACGATAATTGTAATGGCAGTCTTTCTTATAAATGGTTAATGTCCACTTTTAGCCTGTCCTATTAAATATCCTAGAAAACTTCTGAAGATATGGAAATTGGAATTTGTTGAAAAATGTGTTTGGTGCTTTGAGATAGTGTGAGAGGACAGAGCTTGCATCTTTGCAAGGCGGAGACTTGTCGTTGCAGCCAATGGTCTCTCTCCATTTCCGTTCCCCTCAGTTCATCTTGTTCTTGTCACCCTTCTCCAAATCCACATTTACATTGGATCCAACCGGGCCTTTTCCCATTTCCCCAGTGCCCAAGTTTCACACCCATATAATAACGTACTTCAAATAAACGTTCCTGCATAGGATTTTCCAATTACATGTCTTTGTTTCTTAAGGATACTTTACATTTTCATATGACTTCTTCACCAGGGCTATACATGTTTCTCTGCAGAGGCCACTCTGTCGTCTCTTGTAATTATACTCCCAAGTTAGCAGAACTCTTCTACTTGGATTGCCCTTGATTCCTCTAACACCAAAATAACAGGGGTTGTGTCCTGTTTCTAGTAACTATCATAGCTTTGGTTTTCTTCATATTTATTTTCAGTTTCCATTTTTTTAAAGACGTGGACTGGGTTTTGAGCATTCTATTAATAAATTTGGCTGATTCTGACAGCATAGCAAGAAACGGACTGTTCCTATCCATTATGACCTGATGGCCTTATGAGGACATTATGGCCTGATTGATTTCCCTTCTATCCTTTCCTCTTGTATCTTTGTCCATTTCTCCTTTGGTGGATGATAGTTCCCTGACCCCATCACCAAGCCAATGTATCGGGGCAGTTGTTTGCATAAACCCCCCGCAGATTTCAGTATGAATTACGTATCCTCAATAGCTCAACGACTTGAGCTTCGGGCCCGGCAAGTCGAAGATCCGTAGTACAACTCCCGGTCATGGGAACTTTTTCGCGCTTGTGGTCTGCTCGATTCCTCTGATCGTTTTTATTTGTGTTCCTTTCACTTTTTCTTAGATTTATTTCCATTTTAAAGAATATATATACATTCATACGTGTGCGTATATATGTACGTATGCGTGGGTTCATATATATATGAACACAGAAATCAACCCGAAGGTCGGTTTGGTAAGTGATGATGGAGTTCACCCAGTACTAAGCCCGACGGCGTGTGAATATATTCACACATTATGGTAGGGGGGCCAGTTCCTTTCCCTGTGCCGGTTATGGTTTCCCAGGAAGATCTGATACCCGAAAAATCACATAACTTGGAGCTGCAGGTGCCCAGAGAGGCTTTCAATAATCAGTAGGGGGTCCCATTGTTAGAATCGTGAACTGAAAATGCCAAGGTTACCTCAGACGCCCAAACTTGTTACTTTAAGAATTCATTACTGAATCAATTTATCTCGAAGAAGAATGAGTTTTTATTTGCACAGCGTAGCAAGTTATATGCGTGTGTGTGCATATTCTGGATTCATCCTCTAATAACTCGTACATTGCCCATTCTTTACAGGGGTTTCAGGAAAAGGATTTTTTTTCCCTGAACCCTTAACTTAACTCTCCCTCTCCCCATTCTACTCCCACATCTGCATCTACACAAATATCCTGCCATCTACCAAAGCGCGTGACCGGGGTTGGAAACACCAATTGTAACCCACTTTTCACATAATTGATCCACTCGTTTCGGCACTCCTTCGCACTGTTCCTCGGTCGGCCGCATTCACACTGAGCGCACATCAACTGCCCTCGCCATCCACCCCTGTGCCCTCGCACTGCACACCTGGATGCATGGACACCCGTGTCCCCCCTGCCAAGCCGACCCTGGCATCACCCTCTCCCACCCACCCAGCGGAAACCTTACGTGCGCACCAGGAAAGGAAGGCTCACTCTCGAGAGGGATTCCCCCCGACCCTCTCAATTCGATTTGTCCTTCTCTTTCTGCGTCTTAAAGGCGATGCCGTGGGAGGGGGAAGCGGGAGGCCGTCCCGCGAGGGGGTGCTGCCACGCCCCCCACCACGTGTTTATACCCAATATGCATGTTTTTATGGGGACCGATGACCAGGCACGCACATCTACACATATATATATTATACATTTATTACCTTTTTTATATAAACATATATATGTATATCCCTCCCATGGACTACAACCTTGACGTGGTGGAAGGGCATGTGAGTTCCGATGACATCTAGAGCTGTGCTGGCGGGAGTAATGATAATTGCTCCTGGTAGGGTCACCCATGCTAGATAGGTCGCAGGTTAGGAGCCAGACGAAAAGTAGTCCACCCAACGTCAGTTTTTCTCCTGTCCTCCCATCTCTTACTATAGTATTTTATGCAATTTACTCAATAATTTTTCTTAATTCACTCTATCAAACGATTTTTAGAAATATAGAAAACAGGCAAATACGCCCTGATTGTATTCTATATTTCTCTCGATTAGTGATCTCATTACGGCAATGGCAACACGCGTATCTCTTCCTTTCCTAAACATAAACTGATCATCCCCTAAGTAATCATTTGCCTTACTCTCTATCCTTTTGTTGATGATCCTGAGAATAAGTTTAGCTGCGTGGGATATCAAACTTATTGTCCTGTAATCCTCAGATGATGTAGCCTTTACCTTTTTCGGAATAGGAAGTAACACTGATCTCACAAAATCTTTCGCCCGGATTCCTTCCTCATAGATACTAAGAACCAGTCCATATAGGGCCTTCTTCCCGCATTTTCCTAAACATTTCAACAGTTCTACAGGGATGTTGTCCACCCCCACGGCCTTATTTGCTTTCATCTCCTTTATTGTTATTTCTATTTCATCGTCGAGTATGGCTGGACCTAAGCTATCTTCTTCTACGTCATGTTCCTTTTCTATGTCTAACCTTGTCGGCCTAAGTTCTTTACCATACAGTGTTTCTATATATTCCTTTAATGTCTCTTGGATCATTCCTGTGTCAACTATTATCTTACCTGACTTATCTCTAGCTGTTAACTCAGATTTTCTCTTCTTATTTCCCGATAATAACTTAACCTTGCTGTATAGCGCACCAATTTCACCCTTCCTCTGTAAACTTTCCATTTCCTCGCATTTTGTTTCCCACCATTCTTCTTTTGCTTTATTTGTGGCCCTTCTCAATTTATTGTTTCACTCTTTGTACTTCACTTTGACTAACTCTGTGTTTACCTGCTTCCAACTTCTTCTCTCATCGATCATTGCAGTCATCTCTTCCGTTACCCATGATTTCCTTATCCATTTCCCGTCAACGGTTCATATAGTGTCTCTTGCGGCTTCCGATATCCCTTGCTTGATACATTCCCATTTTTCTTCGATAGTACTCGATCTTTACCGGCATCCATCCACAACTCTAGTGGGCATCGGAACGCACACACTCTTCCACCACGTCAAGGTTGTACTCCATGGGAGGGATAAATATCTATCTATCTATATAAAACCATAAACACAGTAATCAACCCGAAGGTCGGTTTAGTAGGTGATGGTAGAGCCACCCGTGTACCAAGACCGACGGCGTGTGAATATTCACACATCAGGGTAGGGGGGCCAGTTCCTTTCCCTGTGCCGGTTATGGTTTCCCAGAAAGATCTGGTACCCGAAAAATCAACTAGCTTGGGTGGAGCTGCAGGTGCCCAAAGTGCTTTGCCCGGGAATCGAACCCGGGACCCTCCGGTCAGCAGTCAAACGCTCTACCCGCTAGACCACCGCGACCCACGTATCTATCTATATATACGATATATAATATATGTATATTTTATTAATAGGTAATATATAGGTTAAGGTAGGTTTTTGGATGGACACAACTATCAAATAAGCATTTTGTGACTCCCCACCTAGCAAACTAATCTATATCAGATCCCTCTTCATCTCTGTGTACTTCCTTCCTCCCTTCATCCCGTCCAACATTCCTATCCTGTTCCTGGCCTTACCTCGCATGCCCAAATTTCTCCCCTCTATTACCCTCTTCAACATTCCACTACCGCTCAATAAGCCTTTCATCCATTTTTCCTGCCTCCATAGGATTTCTCTCAACAAACTCCTCTCCTCACCCACCATCTCTAGTACTTCCTCATTTGTTTTCCTTTCGGTCCATTTCACCTTCTCCATTCTTCTCCACACCCACATTTCAAAAGCCTCCAATCTACGTCTATCCTCCTGCTTCAGCGACCACGTTTCCGCGCCGTACATAGCTACGCTCCATATCAGAGTTTTTACGAGTCTTGTCTTAACATCCCTACTCAACGTCCCCGTCATCAACTCCCTCCTCCTTGAGAAAGCCTCCTTGCCTAGCGCAATTCTTCTCCTTACGTCCCTACCACTTTGACCGTGTTGTTCCAAAACACTTCCGAGATATGTAAACTGTTCTACCTGCTCTATTCTTTCCCCGCCTATTTTAATATTTAGCTTAGCCTTTTTCTTTCTGGAAAATCGCATAACCTTTGTTTTATTAATATTGATTCTCATCCCATATTTATCGCACTGAACCTCCAATTCACTCGGCAATGCTTGCAACCCCTTGGCTGACTGAGCAACTAATGCTTGGTCATCAGCAAACCTAACCGATTTTACGAATTCCCCTCCGACTTTCATTCCTACCTCCAGTTCTTCCCATGCCTCTTTAATCATTTCCTCTACATATACGTTGAACAGCACCGGTGACAATGGGGAACCCTGCATTACACCTCTTCCTAACACTGCCCATCCGGACTCTCCGTTCCCCACTCGCACCTGAGCAGTCTGAGACATGTACAGGTTGCGGATCATTATTTTATTATTATTATTCCCAATTCTCTCTATCAAACGCTTTTTCGAAATCTACGAAACAGGCAAAAACGTCCTGATTGTATTCTACATATATTCTTCTCGATTAGTGATCTCATTACTGCAATGGCATCACGCGTACCTATGTATGTATGTATGTATGTATATATATATATATATATATATATATATATATATATATATATATATATATATATATATATATATATATATATATGTGTGTGTGTGTGTGTGTGTGTGTGTATGTATATATATATGTATGTATATATATGTATATATATATATATGTATATATAAACATTAACACAAAAAACACTACACACATAGAAACATAAAAGAAGGACACTTACATTTGTGTGTAGTGTTTTTTGTGTTAATGTTTGTGTGTTTGTGCGTCGCCGGAGAGCGTCTTTTCCAAGTTTATATGTATATATATATATAGTCACTTTCTTGGAAAACCCACGAACGTGTACAATAATGTAAATTCACTAATAGTCATAACAAACACAGAAACCAAAACACACAAAAGAGGGACTCACTGGTTCTCGAATTTTCGGTGGTCCAACCACCTTCTGAGAGTTCTGTTCCTAATTCCTCTTGAGAAAGGTGGTTGGACCACCGAAAATTCGAGAACCAGGGAGTCCCTCTTTTGTGTGTTTTGGTTTCTGTGTTTGTTATGACTATTAGTGAATTTACACTATATATATATATTAGGTTGGAGAAAAAATAATCCTTTATTTTCTCGCTAGATGGATGTAGTAATCGATATCTCGTAAAGCATCGATGAAAAAATTTCAAGTTTATGCTCGTTATCAATGCGACATGTAACACTAACAAAATTGTTTTTGTGTTTCTTGTTTGTTCCATGCAGTTTTGAGTCACAGAGTGTTAGCAATGGAAGTCAACAAAGAGAAAATTCGGCACATTTTACAGATTTTCTTTGATATAGGCAAAGATGCAAGCCAAGCCACTGAAATTGTGAATGGTGTTTATGGTGCCGATACTGTAACAGCTAATGACGTGCAATTTTGGTTTCATCGATTCCGTTCTGGCATTTTTTATGTTAAAAATGCACCTCGCACAGGCTGGCCTGTCGTTGAAACTGTTGATAAAATCACAGAACTAATCCAAGTTGACCGGCATGTTAGTAGTCGTAGCATTGCCCAGGAGCTAAAGATTCACCATAAAACAGTTTAAAACCATTTCCACAAAGTTGGATTCGAAAAGAAGCTCAATGTTTGGGTGCCACACAAATTAACAGCAAGAAACATCATTAATCGAATTTCCATCTGCGAAGCCTTGGCCAAACGGAATGACTCGACCCATTTCTTAAACAGATGGTGACTTGCGATGAGAAATGGGTCACATACGACAATATTGTGGGTAAACGATCGTGGTGAAAGCGTGGTGAAGCAGCTCAAACGGTTGCCAAACCATGACTAACGGCCGGGAAGGTTCTACTGTGTACTTGGTGGGACTTCAAAGGAATCATTTATTATGAGTTACTTCCGATGCCTAAACACTAAATTTAGATCTCTACTGTCAAAAACTGGCCCGTTTGAAGCTAGCGATTGACCAGAAACGGCCAACGTTGGCCAACAGAAGAGTTGTTTTGTTTCATCAGGACAACGCAAGGCCACACACGTCAGTAGTGACTCGCCAGAAACGCAATGCAAAAAATATATATTCATTCAAACATAGAAATAGGTATGAGGAAAGGAGATAGGAAAACACATGAAAGGCGAACACAGTACATGTGGAAAGGCGGATTTTGAGCAGATCAGGAAAGTAAAAATATTTCCTTAACCGGGATTTGAACACCGGACCTTCCACTTGCCGGGCGGATGCGCTACCAATTTTATGTGTTTTCCTATCCCCTTTTCTTGTACCTATTTCTATGTTTGAATGAATATTTGTGCACCGTATGGCGGAATTTCGTATTTGAACGTATGTATATAAAATATATGTATATATATATATATATATATTTATATATACAGACACATTCAAACACGAAATCCCGCCATATGGCGAACAAATATTATTTCACACATAGAAATAGGAATTCTCGAATAAGATTCTGATGACGACGGCCGTGCCGTCGAAACGTAAATATCTACTGTAAGTGTCCTTCTTTTATGTTTCTGGGTGTGTAATATTTATTATCTTAGTGTTTGCGTGTTTATGCGTCGACGACGAGCGTCATTTTCAAGATTATATATATGTATATATGTATACTACCTTGATCAAAAGGTTCCCGGAATTTATTCAGAAAATTAAAAATACAAGTTTATTCACCTAAATCTATATTGTCCCCTTCAAATTAATCCCCATCGACTGCAACACACTTATGCCAGCGCTTGATCCAATCCTCGAAACATTTTTTATATTCGGTTTTCGGTATGTCCATCAGTGCTTCCTGCGATTTTTCCATTACTTCCTCTCGGCTGCTAAAACGCGTTCCCCGTAATGGTTTTTTAACTCGATTGAACAGAAAGAAGTCACAGGGAGCCAAATCAGGTGAATTCGGTGGCTGTTGGATGGTATTTGTTGCATTTTTCGTCAAAAAATTACGAATAATGATAGCACTGTGCGACGGTCTCGACGCACTGTGCGACGATTTCTGATCTCTTTCGGCGAATTGCTTCACGCAAACGTCTCATAACGCCCAAATAATACTCTTTGTTTACTGTCTGGCCTTCTGGCAAAAATTCATGATGCACCACACCGTTGTAATCCATGAAAACCGTCAGCGTTGCCTTCTTTTTTGACTGAAAACGACGTGGCTTTTTTTGGTCTCGGCTCATTTGGTGAACGCCATTCACTTACTTGCCTGATGTCTGGATTGCGTGTCGTACTCATAAACCCACGTCTCGTCTCCAGTAATGATCCTTTTGATGAATGTGGGATCGGATTCAGCCTCGCAAATCATGTCTTTTGCGACGTCAACACGGTCTCTTTTTTGCATGAAATTGAGGTCTTTTGGCACCAACTTTGCTGCTACACGACGGAAACCCAAATCATTAACCACAATGTCTTGGGCGGATCCATAGGCAATGTTCAAGTCCTCCGCTATTTCTCTGATGGTTAATTTGCGGTTATTGACCAACATTTCTTTTACTTTATCAATTTTTTCACCGACTTTCGATGTCGATGGTCTGCCACTGCGTTCATCATCTTCGATTGACTCACGACCACTTCTGAACCGCTCGTGCCACTGGTAAACGACCGTTTTTTTAGAGAATCGTTGCCGAAACACTTTTCCAACATTTCCAACGTCCGTGCGCCACTAAATCCGTTTTTTACGCAAAATTTAATACAAGTTCGTTGTTGTAAATTTAAATCCATTTCTGCAATTGTAAAAAATCGCCAACACACACAGAGATAGATGTACTCTTGGCTACGTAACTTTTGCAAATGTCAAGTTATGACACTAAGATTTAAAGGGAATATCAACAACAGATGTACCAATTTAACAAAAAAAAACAGAACTCAAATCGGAACGATGGGAGCGCCACACGGTGGTTATTCCGGGAACTTTTTGTTCAAGGTAGTATATATATATACATATATATATATATATATTAAAAAACCATAAACACAGTAATCAACCCGAAGGTCGGTTTAGTAGGTGAAGGTAGAGCTCACCCGTGTACGAAGCCCGACGGCGTGTGAATATTCACACATCAGGGTAGGGGGGCCAGTTCCTTTCCCTGTGCCGGTTATGGTTTCCCAGGAAGATCTGGTACCCGAAAAATCAACTAGCTTGGGTGGAGCTGCAGGTGCCCAAAGTGCTTTGCCCGGGAATCGAACCCGGGACCTTCCGGTCAGTAGTCCAACGCTCTACCCACTACACCACCGCGACCCGCTATATATATATAGTAATTTTTTTGGAAAACCCATGAACGTGCACAATAATGTAAATTCACTAATAGTCAGAACAAACACAGAAACTGAAACATATAAAAGAGGGACTCAATGGTTCTCGAATTTTTGGTGGTGCAACCACATTTCTCAAGAGGAATTAGGAACAGAACTGAGGCAGAGGAGGGTCCGAAAGCAGTGGTAGGAAGGAGAAAGGGGAAAATGGGGGAAAAGAAAGGAAAAGAGCATATGGAGCATTTGGAGCATATGCTTATGCTCCCAATCCCCAAACATACCTCCGAACACAACACTGCCTTTGACCAATGTTTTAAAGTATCCGTCTTAGCATCCCTCCCACACACAGACCCTCCACTGAAACTCAAAACATTAGAGCTTGCTTTCATCTGGCTCTTGGATTCCTGGAATCGCCCAGGTATTAATATTAGACATGAATTGCCCCCTTTATGCATATAATTTCATCCCCCTCCGCCCACAACAACTTCCATGTCATCCCCACCTTTTTTAAAATTCCCGCGCCATACACTACCCCTCCAAACTCCTCACCTCGAATGCCTTTCCCCCCTTTTTTCCCCCCTTTTCCTTTCTTTTCCCCTCTTTTCCCCTCTTTTCCCCCATTTTCCCCCTTCTCCTTCATACCACTGCTTTCGGACCCTCCTCTGCTTGAGTTCTGTTCCTAATTCCTCTTGAGAAAGGTGGTTGCACCACCAAAAATTCGAGAACCAGTGAGTCCCTCTTTTATATGTTTTAGTTTCTGTGTTTTTTATGACTATTAGTGAATTTACATTATATATATATATATATATATATATATATATATACAAACACTGAGATAATAAACACTTCTGATGACGACGGCCGTGCCGTCGAAACGTATATATCTACTGTAAGTGTCCTTCTTTTATGTTTCTGTGTGTGTAATATTTATTATCCCAATGTTTTTTGTGTGTTTTTGCGTCGCCGGAGAGCGTCATTTTCAAGATTATACACATATATATATATATATATATATATATAAATATATAAATTTTATATATATACAATTATATATATATATACACAAATACAAAGTCCCGCCATACGACGCACAAATATTCATTCAAACATAGAAATAGGTATAAGGAAAGGGGATAGGAAAACACATAAAAGGCAAACACATGACATGTGGGGAAGGCTGTTTTTTGAGCAGATCACGAAAGTAAAAATATTTCCTTAACCGGGATTTGAACGCCGGACCTTCCACTTGCCGGGCGGACATGCTACCATTCACACCACCAAGTAGACTTAATTTACTCTCAGATCTGCGATGTTTTAAAACACCCAAGTGCTCCGAATCATTTGCCAAAGGAAGGCTTCAGGGAGCTGTTCCACCTACCAAAGGAGAAATAGACAATACACACAAGAAGAGGGGACAGTTTGTTAGAAAGCATATAGTATCATAGAGAATTGGAGCAGTACGTTTCGTGGCACGCATAGCCAGAAGAAGAGATGATGTATCTGGCCAATGTGGCTCATCTCTTCTTCTGGCTATGCGTGCCACGAAACGTACTGCTCCAATTCTCTATGATACTATATGCTTTCTAACCAACTGTCCCCTCTTCTTGTGTGTATTGTCTATTTCTCACATCGCAGATGTCAGGGTAAATTAAGTTTCCTTGGTGGTGTAACTGGTAGAACGTCCCCCCGGCAAGTTGAAGATCCGGTGTTAAAATCCCGGTTAAGGAAATATATTTGCTTTCCTGATCTGCTCAAAATCCGCCTTCCCCACATGTCCTATGTTCGCATTTTTTGTGTTTTCCTATCCCCTTTCCATATACCTATTTCTATGTTTGAATGAATGTATATATATATACCTGTATATATATATATATATATATATATATATATATATATATATATATGGATGATTTCTCCGAAGTGACACGGAAGTGTTCAATAAAAAACTTAGACGGCAACACACAACATGAGGAAACATAAAAGGAACACTCACACGTAATGTCTTGATAATTGTGTCTCTTGAGACTCACACGTGATGTCCTGAGTCCTAACTAATGTTCCGAAGAAGACGGAGTTAGAGTCCGTCGAAATTATCTAGACATTACGTGTGAGTGTTCCTTTTATGTGTTCTCATGTTGTGTGTTGATGTCTAAGTTATATATATATATATACATACATATATAAGCGTAGTCAACATAGAGCAAGCAACAGATAGAGTTTCACTCGTAGAGATTAAAGCAGAGCCGACGAACTTGGTCATTGTTCAGGTATACATGCCACCGAGCAACCACAAGGAGGAAGAAGTCGATAGGATGTACGATGAGTTAGAGGATATAACCGCGTGTGTTCCTGCAGGGAAACATTGGATAGTGATGGGGGATTGGAATGCGACGGTAGGCGAAGGAAGAGAGGGTGGTGAGGTGGGGGACTATGGGTTAGGCACGAGGAATGAACGCGGGTAGAAAGCGATTGAATTCTGCAGGAGACAGGGGTTAGTCATCACCAACACATGGTTTGGACATCACAAAATGCGTAGGTATACATGGACAATGCCAAATGACTCAGAAAGGTATCAGTTAGATTATATTATGGTTAGGCCCAGGTTTAGGAACAGTGTGATAAATTTGCACAGTTTCCCAGGAGCGGATGCGGACTCTGACCACAATTTAGTTGTTATGAAATGCAACATCCGTTTCAAGAAGATAAGGTAAGAACGGCAGGTTAGGAAATGGAACGTAGAAGCATTAAATAGATGAACGAGGAAGAAGTATCAGCATGCTGTAGAGAAAATAATGGATGACGGTAAAGAACTGAGTAAAATCAAAGAAAAATGGGGAATGTACCAAGCAAGGGATATCGGAAGCAGCAAAAGACACTATAGGAACCATTAAAGGGAAAACAATAAGGAAACCATGGGTCACGGATGAGATGATTGCAAAGATGGATGAGAGAAGAAGATGGAAGAAGGTAAACACAGAGTTAGGCAAAATTAAGTACGAAGAGTTAAACAATAAATTGAGAAGGGCCACAAATAAAGCAAAAGAAGAATGGTGGAAAACGCAATGCGAAGATATGGACAGTTTACAGAAGAAGGGTGAAAATGGTGCTCTATACAGTAGGGTTAAGTTATTATCGGGAAGTAAGAAGGCAAGATCTGTGCTAACAGTTAAAGATAAGTGGGGTAAGATAATAGTTGAACCAGGGAAAATCCAAAAGAGATGGAAGGAATATATAGAAACACTGTATGGTAAAGAACTTACGCCGACAAGGTTAGACATAGAAAAGGAAGATGAAGTAGAAGAAGATAGCTTAGGTCCAGCCATACTCGACGATGAAATAGAAATAGCATTAAAGGAGATGAAAGCAAATAAGGCCGTGGGGTGGACAACACCCCTATAGAACTGTTGAAATATTTAGGAAAATGCGGGAAGAAGGCCCTATATGGACTGATTCGTAGTATCTATGAAGATGGAATCTGGACGGAAGATTTGGTGAAATCGGTGTTAGTTCCTATTCCAAAAAAGGCAAAGGCTATATCATGTGAGGATTACAGAACAATAAGTTTGATATCCCACGCAGCTAAAGTTATTCTCAGGATCATCAATAAAAGGATAGAGAGTAAGGCAAATGATTACTCAGGGGATAATCAGTTTGGGTTTAGGAAGGGAAGAGGTACGCGTGGTGCCATTGCAGTAATGAGATCACTAATTGAGAGGAATATCGAATAAAACCAGGACGTTTTTGCCTGTTTTGTAGATTTCAAAAAAGCGTTTGATAGAGTGAATTGGGAAAAATTAATGCGTGTATTGCAGAAAATAGGAATGGATTGGAGGGACAGGAGACTGATCCGCAACCTGTACATGTATCAGACTGCTCAGGTGCGAGTGGGGAACGGAGAGTCCGGATGGGCAGTGTTAGGAAGAGGTGTAAGGCAGGGTTGCCCATTGTCACCGGTGCTGGTCAACGTATATGTGGAGGAAATGATTAAAGAGGCATGGGGAGAACTGGAGGTAGGAATGAAAGTCGGAGGGGAATGGGTAAAATTGGTTAGGTTTGCTGATGACCAAGCATTAGTTGCTCAATCAGCCAAGGGGTTGCAAGCTTTGCTGAGTGAATTGGAGGTTCAGTGCGATAAATATGGGATGAGAATCAATATTAATAAAACAAAGGTTATGCGATTTTCCAGAAAGAAAAAGGCTAAGCTAAATAATAAAATAGGCGGAGAAAAAATAGAGCAGGTAGAACAGTTTACAAATCTCGGAAGTGTTTTGGACCAATACGGTCAAAGTAGTAGGGACGTAAGGAGAAGAATAGCGCTAGGCAAGGAGGCATTCTCAAGGAGGAGGGAGTTGATGACGGGGACGTTGAATAGGGAGGTTAAGACAAGACTCGTAAAAACTCTGATATGGAGCGTAGCTATGTACGGTTCGGAAACGTGGTCACTGAAGCAGGAGGATAGACGTAGATTGCAGGCTTTTGAAATGTGGGTGTGGAGAAGAATGGAGAAGGTGAAATGGACCGAAAGGAAAACAAATGAGGAAGTACTAGAAATGGTGGGGGAGGAGAGGGGTTTGTTGAGAGAAATCCTATGGAGGCAAGAAAAATGGATGAAAGGCGTATTGAGCGGTAGTGGAATGTTGAAGAGGGTAATAGAGGGGAGAATATTGGGTAAGCGAGGAAAGGGCAGGAACAGGATAGGGATGTTGGACGGGATGAAGGGAGGAAAGAAGTACACCGAGATGAAGAGGGACCTTATATAGATTAGTTTGCTAGGTGGGGGGGAGTCACAAAATGTTTTATTTTTTTTAACCAAACCAATCTACTCACCGACACACTCAATTTCTGCCGAAACCTTTGTTGGCGCGCATTTTGGAAATCGCAAAGTAACTCTTCGAGTCAAATTAAAACCAATCCCGCACTCAACAAATTCCGCCCGGCCTCCACTCATGAGCCAAAACCCCTACCTAGTAATCATCCCGTGGAAATATTCATACGCCTCCATCTCCAAAAAGTCTCTAATAAATCCTTAACACAATCTCTAAAACCAAGAAACAACTTTTCCACAAACGAACGTCATGCCCTTAAAACCCTACAGGCCAATCCTAACATCGTGGTCACTACCGCCGATAAAGGCTCCTCAGTCGTAATTTTAAACATCCAAGACTATATTTCCAAAGCCCTCAGTCACCTCAACAACACATCCACCTATACCACTCTCACCGACAACCCTACTCCAACCTTCCAAAAGGAAATTCGGTCTCTTCTCCTCCAATTTGGACCAGAAGAAGGCCTCACCTCCCAAGACATATTCCTACTCTCACCCCCAAACCCCAGAACACCCCAGTTTTATCTCCTCCCAAAAAGACACAAACCCAACATCCCCTGTCGCCCGATAGTTTCTAGTTTCAACTCTCCCACCGAAAGAATCTCCGCATTCCTTGATCACCACCTAACACCTATCGTACTCTCATTGCCCTCCTTCACGAAAGACACGTATCACTTCCTCCACCGTTTAAACTCTGTCTCCATTCCCTCCACCTCCAACCTGCTTATGGCCACCATCGACGTCACCTCCCTCTATACTTCTATTCCCCATGCAGAAGGCCTATCCTCCCTCCGACATTATCTTTCTTTACGCCCCCCACCCCAGTGCCCCTCGACCGAATTTCTCCTCAATCTCGCCACTGTCGTCCTGACCAAAAATGCATTCTCTTTCCAAAACTGTTTTTATCTCCAAACGAAAGGCACAGCGATGGGAACGAGGATGGCGCCATCGTACGCCAATCTCTTCATGGGCCACCTTGAAGAGAATTTCCTTTCACAGCAACCCTTCCAACCTCTTTTCTGGGTCCGCTACATTGACGACATTTTTATGCTCTGGACACATGGCTCTGATTCTCTTGACAATTTCTTATCGGCCTTAAATTCTTCTTTCACTGTTAAATTCACTTCGTCCATTTCAGACTCCACCATCACCTTTCTTGACACAGACATCTCAATTCACAATAACAAATTCACCACTTCAGTACACATCAAAGACACTAATCATCAACAATATTTACACTATACTAGTAGTCATCCTTCTCATACCAAACGCTCAATTCCCAACTCTCTCTCCATCCGCGGACATCGGACTTGCAACACCACAGCTACCCTCAACAAATACCTCCACAATCTACACCATGCACTCCACAAACGCGGTTACCCAGAAAAGCTCCTACAGGATAAAATCTACCGCTCCACCCGACCACACACACCACAGAATGACAACCCCACATCTGACGCTGGACTCAACCTTTGCACAACCTATTTCCCCCGATCCCACAACATTCTCAAAGAACTTTATCCTATATTACATGACAATGACGCGACCACATCCTTACTGCCCAAATGCCCCTCTGTCGCTTACAGACGACCAGCCAATCTCAGAAACCTTCTTAGATCCACCAACCCTTTGACACCCCGCCCTGACAAATTTCCACATATTTCCCCTACCTGCAATCGCCCCCGATGTAAAACATGTCTCCTAATCAGATCTGCTCCCCTCTCCCCACATCCCCTCATTGTCCCTTCACCCCGTTCCCACGCTAATTGCCTCTCAAAAAATATTATCTCTCTTTTGTCGTGCAAACAATGCACCTCATTCTACATAGGCGAATGCATTACCCCCTTATCCATCCGAATGAACAATCACCGCTACTCATGTAATTCTGCTTCACTCTCTTCTCTTCCTATCCCTTTACACGCAAGTTCACACAACCTATCATTTGACGAATGCTTTTCCGTAACAGTTCTAGAATCCCTACCCGATTCAGCCACCAACATAGAGGTGAGAACTCGCGAATCCGCATACATCCTATTGTTCCAATTCCTTTAAAATTCCCACCCTTAACCACCATCTTTAATTTCTTTCCCAACAGTCCCTAAACCTTCCGCCCCCCCTCCCCTCCCCAGGCACTCTTCCCTCAAAACCTCTCAGTCTGACCTGAAGAAGGCCTCGGAGTAGGCCGAAAGCTTAAATCATCTACAGTGTGAGTGTCCTTTTACGTGTTATCTGTTTTATTCTGTGTTCTATTGTGCCGTCCAAAAGTTATATTGCTCTCGTGAGTACTTCCGCATAATCGATATATATATATAAACCATAAACACAGTAATCAACCCGAAGGTCGGTTTATATATATATATATAAAATCGATTACAGGGGACAAACTTCCTCCTAATTGAAAAATAGCTACCCTCATGTTTATCTTTAAATGTGGAAAGAAACAGGAAGCCAATAATTAGCGATCAATATCTCCAAACTCCCTCTCCCGTAAAGTCCTAGAACATATCTTTGTTAGCACCTTAATGGCATTTCTCGACACTCACAACCTTATATTAAGAAAAAAAACTCGGATTCAGAAAGAGAAACTAGAAACGCATCAGGGGCTTTTAGGCGTGGTATATTACAATCGAGGAAAAGGAAGAAATGCGATTTTCACGGATTTTAAAAAGGGGGTTCATGAAGTTCCACATGCTCAATTGATTCACAAGTTGCGAGGTAACAAAATAAAAGAAATATCATCAACTAAATCCTGTACATCCTTAACATAAGCAGAAAAAGTTTAGTAATAAATGGCTCAGCTATGAATATAATGTTGACTTGCATATACTCTTCATTGACTTCAAACAAGCCTTCGACAGCGTGAACAGGAAAGAGATGATGCGTGTGTTGAGAGATTATGATATTCCAAGGAAACTGATTAGACTGGTTCAATTGACATTGCATGAATCACAATGTAAAGCTTTTATTAGGGGTAGAGCAAGTAGAGCATTTAAGATGACCTCGGGGGTAAGACAAGGAGATGTTCTCTCCGCCACGTTATTCAACCTGGCCCTACATAATGCAATGAAAGAATTGAAACTAAGAGGGACCATAGAGCATAAATCCCAGCAAGGATTCGCATATGCAGATGATATAGCACTAATTGCACGAAATGTGAATGACCTAAAAGAAATGTTTAACATTTTAGAAAACACTGGTAGAGAAGTGGGGCTGAAGGTTAGTGAAGAGAAGACCAAATACTTGAAAATGTCAGCTCATCAGAACAAGCGGGGCCTACAAAACATAATAATTGGGAATTATGAGTTTGAGGGTGTCAAGGAACTTACCTATCTAGGAGTAAGACTTAACAATGAAAATAAGATATCCACGGAGATCAACCAAAGGGTAATAGAAGGTAACAGGGCATACTTTGCAAATGTAACAATCCTCAAATCAATGTTACTATCAAGGAACACAAAAATGAAGATCTATAATACGCTTATTAGACCCGTGGTAACTTATGGAGCTGAAACATGGACATTAACAAGTCAGGATGAGGAAACACTTGGAAAATTCGAAAGAAAAATGTTAAGGAGAATCTATGGCCCAATTAGAGAAGGAGAGAGATGGAGAATTATAATGAACATGGAGATAAATGAATTACTAGAAGGAAAGGACATAGTTGGATTTGCCAAGTCACTGCGGCTGGTGCGGTTGGGGCACGTAGAAAGGATGGAAAATGACAGAATACCCAAACTGATTCTTAATAGCAAGATGGAAGGAGTCAGAAGAAGAGGTATACCAAGGAAGAGATGGCTACAGGATGTGGAGGATGACTTGAAGGCAATGGGAGTTACAAGATGGAAGGAAAAAGCAAGAATAAGAACTGAATAGAGGCATATCATAGAGGAAGCCAAGGCCCACACCGGGCTGTAGAGCTGCAGATGATGATGAATAAATGGCTCAAGCTCTAATTATATAAATGTAGCATCTGGCGCATCTCGGGCTAGTGTAATGGGCCATTTTTTATTATTATTGTATAAACCACGTTGTAATTAAGCAATTGTCCTGGAGGCAACGGTCAATTCTGGTCAATGGTAACTCTTAAAATGCACATATATACGCAAACAAGAAGAACAGATATGAGAAAACATGCTCTTACATACAATGACATACTGTACGCACTATTTGTAAAGAAGTTCTAGAGAAGCTGTCGTTGGCCAAAAGTGTATTTGGTAAATGTGGCAATGCAGAAGTGAAGAAGACGTGATATTTTTCTTTAGTAAGACCCCCGCATAGAGTACGCGGCGAGCATATGGGATCCATATAAACAAACACCGACTACAGAATTGAGCAAGGTACAAAGGAATCCTGAAGCTCGTGACAATTGGCACGAAAGGTCATGATTCGTACGAAGGAAATGTATCACAAGGCCCGAGATGGAAACCCTTACGTATGGAAGAGAAAGAATAAACCTATTGCACAGATATCAATCTTGTGGTTTTGAATTCGAGATGGATGACATGGTTTTGATAAGATATAATTATTAATAATAATAGTTGGAGATACGTTTAGTTGCCAACGATGAGTTTACGGCAATTTACAAAGAACTCCGTAATCCTGAGGACACAGGAGCGTCAGTAGATGACCTAAATACTATACAACGGTGGTGTGACAATTGGTAATATGAATTAAACTTAAGAAAGTGCGTCGTGATGAATTTTGAATGAAAAAGAGCAATTTCCTCCCGAACGCCTACTGCATTGGGAACACCGAAATGGAATGTGTAGACTCAATTAAATAGATAGCCTTGGCGATATCTCCTTGGTCACACATATAGTATGTAAACGGGGAATATCTGGCCAAGCTAACAAAAAATTAGTTTAATTGTTGTAAGTTAAATGTTGCAAGCATATGGGATCCTCAGGAAGTTGAATTAATTGCCGAATTGGGTCATGTGCAGCATAGATGAGCTAGAATTGTAAAAAGTTGTTATGATAAACTTAGCAGCGACCTTAGAGGTCAGCTGGGAATCATTCAATGGAGCGAAGGTTAATTTAAAGATTGAAGCTCTTACATATGAATTGGAAGGAGGTCTCTTTAGCAGTGATGTTGAAAATGTATTATTACCCCCATCGTACTACGGTGGGAGGGATTTAAGAGATATTAACATTATACCAATTATAAAAATATACTAACAAAAAGAAATTAGAGATTTTTATTGTGTAACAGATTTAAGATGTAATTTCGTCCACAAATGATAAAGGATGAGAATAGCATTGTCCGATCGCAGTAGATGTAAAAATATTCGGGTCAAAATTGCTCAGCATGTGTATTCACCCACTGCCACACACCCTAGCTTGCAGAGTGCTAATAAATACAAATACATGCAAGTCACATGTTCCCCCTCTTAACTCCCTTCATGGCTGGCCCCCTATCGCCTCCACCACGTGCCGTAGAACTGGGTGGTGTATTGTCGTGTAAGGGATACATTTGTAAATCTGATACATTTTGGAATATGCTGTCCTGTATTATTGGAATACTACCTTATATTTGATAGTCTAATATTCTTCAAGTATATGACACCTCATCCATGTGTCCTTGAAGTGGATCACGGGGTGTCCTGTGGTTGTGGAGGTATCGGATTAGATGTAGTAAGGCTGGTGACTTTAACACCCCCTGCCACACCTCTTCGCGACGACTTACAAAATGTAAATGTGTTACACAGCCATTAGCGTCACTTCAACGTTCAGGGAGGCTACAATACCGTCTACCACTAGTTTAATAGTAAGAACGTTACGAAAGGCAAAGTCAGGAGTAATTGGAGAAATTTAATTGAATTACCAAAAAATACGAAGGCCATTCGGCGATATCCTTAGAAATGGAATAGAAATTGTAAAAGCTATTTGACAGATAGTCAAATTTGGAGCTGTATTTTACTCTTTCAAAAAGCAAAAGTAGCCGTCGATTGAACTAAAATATAAATCGAAAAACTATTAGGATTGCATGTTAAATTTTAAGAATCAATATTCTACTCACTCGGTGAGCATCAAGTACTTGCTACTACGGTACGGTTGTGAGTGTGTATATTAGAGAAAAGCGAGAGGGAGATGTGTGTGAAAGTACTTGTCCCCCGAAAGACAGGCGCCGCGACGACGCCGAGTCCATGGAAAGGCGATGCTGGGTCCATGCTTGATGCTGCACAGGTGTTTAGAAGAGGTCACACCATTTGGTTATCTGGAGAGTCTAGTGTGTATAAGAGAAGGATAGAGTAGAGAAGAAATTTAAGGCGGGACCTCTGATGGTAGGAAAATCTTCAATGGTAGAAAAGGGTTGATACCCTAAAAATGATCTCAGACTGAGAGAAAATTTCCCAAGCGATTTGGGCTATTTAAAGAAAGAATGAAAGATTTTTGAAAAGGTTAGTGATTAGATTGCGGTAAAAGTATGTAAAATTAGGATGAAATAGGACCGATGATATTTATTTTTCAACTTTATTGGGTCGATGTTGAGACTTTATAATTCCTCCTTCCACCTAACCCTTAATTACAACATGCCCTTCGCAATCCCTGAAATTACAATGGCGATAGAGTGATGATAGCCAATCAATAGAAAGTATAGGAATAGGAAGATCATGGACGAAATTAATAGCAAAGAGTTAGTTGCGTGGGCCACATCCTAAAGTATGGCTGTGAATACGGAATCAAATAGATAAATGACGAGAGAGGAAGGCATGGCCTGCCGAGGGCCGCGAGCAGGGGTGGCGAATGACCACAACGGACTAAAGACGGGTTTGGAGAGAGGTATTTCTATTCGAAGATTGGTCTGGGAGAGTTCTATTCAAGAAGAAACAGCAATGGCAATGACCTTGCCTGTTTCTGCAAAATAAGTGAAATCATTTTATATGGAAATGGAGGGCTCTTATGCAGCCAGCGGGTGTTCTAATTTTGGGCAATAAACGGAAAATAATGACAACAAGAAAAAAGAATAATGTGTCACTTCTCTGAATGCATCAGTCGCCAAGAAAAGTATCGAATGTCAGACACCCGGCACCTTCACCCTCCACGATATCCACCCTAAACGCATTAGAGTGGAATGGAAACTACTATATTTCTAAACTAATATTGATTTATAGGATTATGTTCCATCAAATTTATTTAACAAGTATAGAGGATTGTAAGTCTTGCAAATACCTCAACGGTCGATAAACTAGAATTAATTGCGTCAAAAGTTACAGGTGCAAGACAAAGACACATCCATGCCCATGGATTGCATGGATGCAGGTGTACAAATGCACTTCCGGCGCTATTGTTTTAAATGCCATTATGAGTATAAGAAAATTTTTTGGATACTCGTTACATGAACTCTATACTTTGACAGAAAAATGGAAATGGGAATGTTCTCAGCACAGAAAGTTTTGTAAATATGAAATTTGCTTCTGTCAAATGATGAAAATTACATTAGGTCGGTGATAAAATCCCAAGCTAAAAATGATTCTGAAAGTTGAGATGGTTAACCATCGAGTGAATGAGATGAAGTACAGTCAATCTGAAACTTGCAGTGAAGTTTTATTGTCTCGCATGTAAATTAAAATAGGATAATGATGAACACGATTTTAATTAAAATGTTGAGAATTATAGTTCTTTCCACTTTAAGGGCAAAATAATTAAAATAAAATAAGAGAAGATGAAATTGTAATACTACTCTAAATAACTTAGTTATGCTTAACCTTTTCAGTAATATATGCACACGTTCTAAATTAATTGATAATTTGAAATCAACAAGTTTAACCTGAAATAACTATTTTTCTGTTAAATAAAGTCTCCATAACGCAATATAATAAAAAGTGTACAAATAATTACAGAAAATTAATTATACATGAACAACTGAAATTAAAATATGAACGCACTTGACTTAAGTTGCCTAAATTTATGGGAAGAGTGGCAATTAAATGGCTGATATCACTCACTTGGCACCCTTACTCTTTAGCTGATAGCAGCCAAGTCTTCAGCAAGAAGAGGTCAGGTGACCTCGAGGGCTCTGGCTGCATCTAACCCCTCGGGCACGGTCACCCGCTTGGCCTTCCGCTAGATTGCATGCATAAGTAGTACCTCGGATGACGCACAGTGCTGAGCCCACGTGCACCGCTCAAGCAATGCATTCGTTGCCAAAAGGGATGATCAGGAGCCTAAGCGGGGGTGGGGGGGGGTCAAAGCCCGCCGCGGCTGAGAACAGCACTCGCTCTCGCAACGCACTTCGTCGCTGGGAAAAGGCGAGCGATAATGTTTTGAATAATTGTGTCAGTCGGTATAGCAATAATCGCGAACAGATAACGGAGAGGTATTATGATAATGCGAGTCCATAGAACAACAAGCGCGCAGTAGGACGAGGAGGTCAACTCCGAGAGGATCCGTGGCGTCCTTGGCCTTGGAGCACCAGACCCCCTCCGAAGGACGCGACACGATTCGATTTTTTAGATGCATTCTTTCCTCGAGTCATTCGAGCCGGAACTCCGTCGCTATAAAGAGTCCTCGTCGGGGGGCGCAAGACTGTCAGATTCGCCGAGACGTGTATGCGCAGCGAGCTGACCCAAGAGAGTTTAGGCTTCTTCTTTACCCAGAGCATACTCCAAAGAGACGAAGGCGAGGTCACCCGTTGACGCTCACCCGGGCCATTTCGTTTCGAGAGGACGGTCGTAGCTTGGAGCGTCACCCACCGCACCACAGTCCGCCGTCGATCACCTTACCATTCGACCAAGATCAACCATTTCACTCTAAATCGTGAGTATATGAAAGGCAATCAATCTCTGCAACAAACCTCCCAGAAGCCTTAAGAAAACGACAAAGAATTAAGATTAAAAGTGTATTATTAAAACTTTTCCACTATCCCCAGCTTTAATAATTTCAAGTTCACTCGCAATATCTTATTTTAAAAGCATTTTACAAAAGTAATACTATGCTAAATATGTATTCTATATTAATTATCTCATAAATAACCTGCATCCTTTGTTTTTCGCATCCAGTAAAATTAAATCATCACGTTAACCTTGAAATGCAAACAGTTCAGGGCCAAATGAAATCAGAAAAATTTCACTGCCACAGACCTTAGTTGAATAGCGAAGTTTGTAATTCTTTGGTGTCTCGAAGAAACAAAATATAATACAATTTGTTTCATTATCACAAATATTATAGGTTAGTTCCCTTAATTGAGAAAAGTAAATTGAATAGAAAAATTATGATCATATTTAGCAGTTTAAATGTTTATATCTATCCAAGTGTCATAACAGTCTCAACATTTTTTTGCAATATATTTGTGTGTAATAGTTCCGGCTTTTCGTTTTTACATAAAATCAAAGATACCGGCTATATAGTATTTTGTTAAACAAAGATTTTTAATTTTCGTAAAACGAGCGTTGAAGTCACCACTCCAATTTGTTTTATCCTCCCAAATTGCGCGAATATTCGACCACGATTCCTGCCAAATTAATCATTAGATGACGGGAAATCGCAGATGTTTTCAATTTAATTGCACCAATTTGAGTATTGCAAAATGGTTTACTATTATTGCATATTAAAAACTTGTGTTACTGAAATAAAAATGAATCTGACAGTCTTATTGTTTAAAAATCAAATCAATAACAACATAATAAATTTCCTTCAAATATAGAATATTAACAAATTAAAAAATTATTTGATGTTTCAGAATCCCAATGTTTTTTCATTTATATTATGTACTTATTTCATCTCATTCTAAATCATGCCTCAAAAACAGAATTTCTCTTATTAAATACGAATTGCTCATCAATTACTGGGTATTAATTAAATTACAATTTATACCATCACCTAATATATAGGTATTAGAAATAATTTTCTCGGAGATATAAATGACTAATTACTATGCTTCGAGCTTAGAAACTCCACCACTTTGGTTCTCCATATTTCTCATGTAAATTGCATTAATCTGGATACAAGTCCCCATATTATTTTAGTCTCATATCAGAAAGAAGGCTCTTCATATGATATGCGCTTGCGACACAGGAAAACACAATGGAAATAATAATATATTCGTTATGAATAGGGATTATAAATGTACATTTTTGTTCGTCAAACAGCGATGTGGTACCATATCTATCCGCAAAGGAAACGGTGAATCCAATCCCGCCATGGTTATGGTTTTCCAGTGCGATTGAAATGTCTAGCGAGAAAGCAATAGTGCGGAGCGGTTGTGAATGCAATACAGTATCGTTTTAATTTGAAATGATTTTGTGGTGTGAACATTTTCCATGTTCTACAATTGATGTTCTCCGTTTCTCACTTAGATTGACGCTATGACAGGAGCCATGACTGGAGCGAGCGTCCCGCTGTCGCCGGCCAGATGGGCGAGTGGAGTGTCCTTCTCCAACGCGACAGTCGTTGACATGGTTCCGCCAGAGATGCTACCCTGGATCGACACCCATTGGTATGAGCCTCGACAGACAAAATGGCGGTTATTCCACGACGGAAGTATTCTCGAGTAGACTTCTGACATTTTTCCCAATTAGTTAAGCCAAATGGTTGAACGGCGAGAACTCGCATTTAATGAAATACTTGGTTACTTACTATTGATTGTGATTTGCGGGCAATATACGGTCTCCTTGATCACTGCTAACCATAGGTTTAAAAAATATCCTCTGAGGCAATAGTATATTTTTAAATGAGTAATGAGTTTCTTTAAAGATTTTGAGTGCCGAACCATTTTTGAGGCATTCATTTATCGACAGGAAATAATAATCCTTGTGGCTGTCTATGCTTTCTATCCATGATATTCTGTTTTTTTTTCAAGTTCTTTAGCAAAATTATTTATTAAAAGTTTCGTAGTCTACGATATTTTGATTCACTTTGTTTCTTCGATTTGGGACAAATGCAGCTATATACTGGATTAGAGAGAAGGGGAAACGGGATGTGGAAATATAAAAGTTAGGAAACTGAACTCAATTACTACGATTGGCGAAAGCATCAACTATCATACGTCCTACCAAGAGACAAAAACAGTGCAATGAATTTGAAGTTAACTCCATACAAGTCACGGGTACGTGCCTTATGAATCTGAGTACCACTCGGAATTTTGCTCCCTTGGAATATTACAAGAATTCTCGAGCAAATAATCACTATATCTGGGCATAGTTACCGTATATTTTGTTTTTTGGAAGTAATTATAATCTTTTGATTTCATTTTTTGACATATTTGCTGATCAGATGCGATATCAATATAAACTTTATCAAGTGTTCTCAGAAATGTTGAAATCAAAGTATTACGAGGAATGTTTGAAAAGAAATGACCGTTTTTTTACATTTAAATATTGGCGGGTGTAACAAAGTTGTGCTTATGCAGCGCCATCCATTGATTGTTTTTGGAGCCACTAAATTTATTGTTTTGATTCATCATCAGTCGCTTACCTGTCGGTGAATGCAGACAACGTGTCCGCCAAAAATGTTGCTCCCGCATGTTGCGGAATGCGTTATGTGATTCGATATTGTGTGTGCAAAAGATTCATCAGCAGCCCAAAGTCATCGGGAGTTGACGTGCAGAAATGAGGGAAGGAAAGGTTAGACAACGAGGCTTAAAAATGGCCGCACGACGAAGTGCGGAGTGGCAAGCCCAGGGCAACTAGACCGATGAATTCGTTCAACAAGAGAACCAAGAACTGCGACCTGATCGACGACTGACAATTCTTGCTGATAAATGCCCTCTTGCTGGACGAATTTTTTTGGCTCAATGTTTACACGATTTTTATGGATATTTTAAAAGTTTGGATGCCAAAAATTGTGAGTAAGATGGGCATCAAAAATGCTTTCCGACCAACAGAAAGAGCAGAGAATGTTGAAATGGACGAGCGTCTTTGGACCACTATCTCCAGTCTCCGTCTTGCCCCTGGTGAATATTTCCTCTTATTGCACTTGAACCAGAGGCTTGGTAGACAACTGTTTAAAGAAGAAAAAGAGCTCAAGATGGTCATTTGTGAACTGGTTTCTTTGCCAGGCGGCAAACTTTCATGCTGAGGAATTAAAGAACCTGGTGCAGCATTACTAAAAGTGCTCAGAAGAGAACGTCGATTATGTAGAAAATTGACGAGTAGGTTCGCAGGAAAATAAAACTGGGAATAAAAACTTTTCCTAATGAATATATCTTTTTTTGACAAAACGGTTCTTACTTTTTGAACAAGCCTCGTAGTTAATGGATTTAGCATTTTCATTATCCAATTTTTCATGACTTTCCATTGGTAAATATAAGTCCCATTTTCATTGTGCAAAGATTAATTTTGTCAATAATCTCTGAACATAATTACATTATTTTCAACCGCCCTCAGGAATATGCCATTTTTACGGTGGAAATCATTATCCTCTGAATTCATTTCCATAGATATTTTTACACTATTGTGAAGGAAAATAAATTGAGACGTAAGCAGTCGCTATGATTATTTCTTAAGAGCTCTTAAAATTTTACAGGTACCAGTTCCCTCCCATGAACCCTCTGTGGCACGGAATCCTGGGATTCGTGATCGGGTGCCTGGGTTTAGTCTCGTGGTGCGGCAACGGGGTCGTCATTTACATCTTCTCGACCACCAAGTCCCTGCGCACCCCATCCAACCTGCTGGTCGTCAACCTCGCAGTCTCCGACTTCCTCATGATGGTCTTCATGTGCCCCTTCATGCTGGTCAACTGCTACCATGAAACCTGGGTGTTTGGTGAGAGAACCTTCCGGAAAAACTTACAGATAGAATAGTTATGTAGAACACCTAAATTGATTTAGGCTTTGGAGAGGCCGTTAAACATATTGCATAATTCTTACGCGTTCCGAAGAAATCTATCCTCCTCAAGCGCCAAATATCTTAAAATGTTTTGTCTCAGTTTCTTGGTTCCTCAAATGCACATTTGTGGCCTCTTATTTTAATTTCAAAGGTTTAACATTTCCGGGTATCTTCCCAGTGCACCCAAAGTTCACTATTCTATCACAGCATCCAACAACTCGACCTACGTCCCAGCGTATCTTCTCCGGTCACTTCCTCTTCTTACTTCGAAAGATCTTCTTCCTCCCACGTCTATCACGTGCCTATCACTTATTTTATTCCTTTCCCACAAATTTAACGTTTTGACAGAATCGGTGGTTTTTAACGATAGAAGTCACTATTAAACTTAATAATTGAAGAAAAATCTTATGTATAAGTGCCCTGAAAGTATGTAAATATAATATTTATGGAATAACAGAAGCTATGGAAGAGGTATGTTTCATAATCTATAGAAAATCCACAAAATATATCAGACTATTCCAGTGTATCCAGACTATTCCAGTGTTTTAACTCGCGTTGAATATTTTAAATAAGTGGAAATTTAATCATCAAGTACTCGTAGACCATGAATCACAATGAATTCTAATGGGATTAAACGATTCTAAGAAAGACGACAGTTAAATTAGAATAATTTTTGTCTGCAAACATTATTAATGAAAATTGTCCAATATACAATATTTCAATGCAACAATTTCAGAGTCAAAAATCATTCGCCTTGACCGGGAATGTTTTTTACACCCTGAAATTGTAGCATCGGAATGCATATTAGCGGATGACTCCGTTAAAAGTTACTGTTGCGGCATCTCCCGCAGTTTCTTAAAATTTGTCAAAATACAGCGGTTTATTTTCATCCACATTTTCGGAAAAAGATATAGTAACGTAGAAAATGTAAGTCTTTACCATTGAAGGAGAAATTCCTGTCTGAAAAAATGAAATTTATCTAAATGATTTAATTTTTAATCTTTTTTTTACCTCCTCAGGTCCGCTCATGTGCCAGATATACGGTATGGCTGGCTCTCTCTTTGGATGCGCCTCCATTTGGACCATGGTTACCGTGGCTCTCGACAGATACAACGTGATTGTTAAGGTAGGCAAAACAATCGAGAACTAAACTGAATCTAGTTACTATTATTTCTTTTCCAATTACACTTCAAGCTCGCATTATAATTTAAATAGACCGGCATGCAAACTTTTCAATTGCAGCAAATTACCACAAATTACACAATCTAACTGTGCAATGGTGTATTATTCGGATAAAACTACAAGGTCCGTCCCAGAAGTAGTATAATTTATTTTTACCCGGATAGGCAGATGGAGGAGTGGGGGTTTCTTTGGCTGAGTTTGAAGGAAAGGCTGGAGGAAAGTCTCAGGAAAGGCTGGAGGCAGGTGGCAGTTCGCTTAGAGCCTTTGCGGGGTGTGGATCGTTCGTTTGCAAAAGTTCTAAAACGTCATGGACCGGTTATTGAAACAGCGGTACGCCATTAAATTTTGCCTGTAACTGGGAACTACCGGGGAAGAGGCTCAAGACATGCCCAAGGAAGCTTATGCTGATAACCCCATGAGTAGATGGGTTTTTTTTGAGTGGCAAGTTGTTTCGGGAGGGTAGCAAAGAAGTTGAAGATGACGATTGTTCAGGATGTCCTTCGACCTAAAAAAGTGACGAAAATATTGCAAGAGTGAAGGTTTTGTTGAACAGGGATCGCTGATTAAGTGTTCGCATGGTTTCTGATGAGCTTGACATCCCTTTTGACGGAAAACATGGGCTTGAGAAAGGTGTGTGCAAAGTTGGTATCGCGAGGGCTCTCAGATGAACAAAAGGAATCTCGCACGCGAATCTACCCCTACAGTCCTGACGTTGCTGCAACAGACATCTTACACTTTCCTCGCCTAAAATCCGTGCTGAAAGGACGTCACCACGGCTCGGTGGAAGCGTTACAAAAGGCCGTGACGAGGGAGTTTAATAACAATCCGGGCGCCGCCTTCCAGAAGGCGTACGAGGCGTGAGAAACCCGCTGGCAGCGGTGTGTGGACGCACAAGGGTGCTACTTCGAAGGCTTTTGAGTGAATGCATCAATTTGGAAATATTTATTTTTAAATAGAGTCAGTCCTACTACTATTGGGCTAGACTTTGTATCAGTGAAACTATCGCATTGAAATCCCACTGAATTCCACAGTTTTACAATGACCGAAGTTAGTGGATTAGTCAAGAGGCAATCTCCGTGGTACGTACAGGATAAATGTTATCAATAACTATATGTATTTACACACCCATCAAAGAGTCTAACATGCCCTGTAAGTGAACAGCGACCACGGCATTTCTGTCATAATGGCAGCTGCGGTGTGCGTCTTTGCCCAAGCACGGCCTTGATCGACATCTGGAGAGTGCATTCGATTAATGCTACGTTCAATCAAACTACAGGAACAAACCTGTATGTACTCTGCATGGCCTGGAGGATATCTTGAATGGGAAAGAAAGCATTCCACCTCTCTTCCATGGCTACTGCTCCTGCTATCTGTTGATAGAATTTGCATTGGAGGAAATAAAGGGAAACTGTTTTAATATTCACCATGAAATCCTATACAGACTTCATAACTAAAACGATTATGGCAAAATGAAACTAATGGTGACTTTTTGTTCACCTAGTAAAGGAATTTTAATTCACAAATTAGAGCACGGCGTCGACAGAGCTGCCGAGAGAAAATAAGTCACCATTAGTTCCAATCCCGACATCTCAAAATCATTGCGTGTATTTCGATTTGTAGAGTGGAGGGTTCAAATGCCAAATAGAGTTTAAAAATACATCGTGAATTCATAAATTTATTCAATCGTTCAATGTTTATATCGACAAAAAACAACTTTAAGCCTTTTCAGAGATTTCAGAGGTCATTCTTACACATATCAGCTTCTTCCGCTCTATTTCATTTCTAAACAAGAATATTCCCGGATATGTTGGGGGAGGAAAGGGGATTGTTCAAAGAAATCATAAGGAGGCAGGAAAGATGGATGAAAAACATTTTGATCGGCAGTTGGATGGATGTTGGAGAGTGTGATAGAGGGGAGAATGATGGACAAACGAGGAAGGGGTAGGAGTAGAATAGGTGTATTGGACGGAATGAAGGGAGGAAAGAAGTATACAGAATTGAAGAGCGGTTTATTGGAGAATAGGATATTGGGTTGTGCTTTGTTCTGAGAGACGCAAGTTTTTTCTGTACCATTTGCTAGCTTGTGTCCACCCAAAAGCTACACTTACCGGTTTATATTACTGATAAGAATACTAATCGATTCATGAAGTAATGCTGAGTGTTGAAAGGGAGTGTTTCCCCCAATTACGAACATGCTCCTAAGTTCCCAGCACGCTTACAAAGTGATTTCTCAGCATGAGAACATTAATTCGGAACAAATGCAAACTTTGCGGCTGACAAACCGATTTTCGAGACTCGGTGTGTTGCTGCGATCTTTCGGATTCGAGGTTCCGCGGAAGGGATGCTGCGGCTGCAGTTCGGGTCCTCTCCCGAACGCATGCACGAACTCGATGGCATCGGAGAGATCTTTGAATTTGCTTGCAGGGTTTGTCTGGAACGCCGCTCACAGTCAAGAGGGCACTCGCCTGGATCTCCATCGTCTGGATCCACGCCTCGGCCTGGACGGTCTTGCCCATGTTCGGCTGGAATAGGTGAGTTCTCCGGTCGCTGTACATGCTGTGTGTAACTTGTTTAAATTTGCTGTTTATTTGTATGTTATGTTAATTAGTTCAAATCCCCTTTTCGATTTCATTAATCCCAGGTATTCCCAATTCCCGTTAATCCCCAGTACCAAGCATGTTCTAATTAGCTGTTTCTCTCCAAAACAGACCCCGTTTGGCGTTTTCCTCACTTATTATATTTTAATTCGCCTTGCTGAATTATAGAAGCCGTCAAAATCTTCAATACAAATGTTTTGGTTACATTGAAGTATCACTAAGGAACTGTTTTTTCGGCCAACTCTATATGAATGGCATAGCATATCGTCAAATCTGATCAAACATGCTCATTTTCTTCTGTTTACCACGGTCATTTAGCAAGCGTTATCCCCTGCACCGCGTTTTCTATATTTTATTGGCTGGTTCGACGATCCGACAAGGAATTTCAAACAAGGGGAATGTCCTATGTCGTGTGTCTGATTCTCTTTACGGAAAGAGGCAGGTGACCGCTTCCAAGCGTCCCTATTTACCGTCGACATTTATTGCGAAACATAATTCAGCATACCGATCGTTGCTGCTATCGTTTGAAACATAGCACGTGCAATTTTCTGGGAAAATTATCCAAAATGGCGTGTAGGGGATGATCAAAATTCAAAAAGTTGTTTATTTACGCAAGTAGTTGTACATAATAACAGGTATTAACAGATTTTAACAGGTATAAAGGAACATAATGGTGCAACTAACAAGGAAGCCCTGTTATAGGCAGCATGACTCTTAAGGGGGGATGATCAAACATCACCGCGATTTTTAATCCCGAGACGCACTCGACCGCATTGGAGCGAGTCACGCCCTCTCGCGGCCAATCTCCGAAGACGTAAAAGCTATCCCTGGGTGGGTTCATTTTCAATAATTAGAGCTGCATTTTACCCTTAAATCCATCATATTCATATTTGCGATCAATTGTGCACATTTTGCTGAATTTTATATTCTTCATAAAAATCTTATGTCTGTACTTTTCTCTTTTATTTTACCTCCGAGATCGTAAGCCAAATATTGACAAAAAATCTACAGAAATCAAGATATAAATAAGATCGAGGTCATAAGATGGCCTTCTTTAATACTTAATCGGTATGCTGATGACCCCGTTGATATTACTGACTTTTAAATAACCATCATAGCATTTGCCAGCAAAAATCTTATTCTCGTGAAAGACCCTATCCTTAGAAAGGTCATCCTTAGAAAGAAAAATATTGCAACAAACGTTGCGCTTACTGGGAAAGAATTGGAATGAGGAAAGATATGTACAGGTTTAGGATGCTGGATCACAGAATATTCAGAACTGAAAGTAGAAATTTGCGTCAAAACACAGTCAAAAGGTACTGTTTTCCAAAATTGAAGCATATTTTTCTGTACAAGCCAATGGATTAAAGGATAAAAACTAAAAAGTCTAAAATGCTATGAGTCATCTTATTTTGCTCTATTTAATGAAAATATAGTCAATAAAACTAAATTATATGGAAAAACCGAAGCTCTTGAGTCATGGGTTCCCGTCAAAGTTTAATGTTTCAGACGAAGCGGTTGACAAAATAAATAATTTTTAATTAAAACTTAAATAGTCAAAGATCAAAAACTCCTATCCTTAATGAAGAAAAGAAAAATCGTAAACTTTGAATTCATTTTTTCAACCAATAAATATAAATTATTTCCTCTTAATGCTAAGGGCAAACCAGAGAGAAATTAAGGCTCAGGAGACAACTCTTCTGAATGTCAGACCTCAGACACCGGACGGCTCTTTCTCAACAAAAACCCTGATTCAGGGGAGTGGAGTTTGTAAGAATCATTGGAAAATTCTGAAAAACAAGGTGTGCCCTTAAAAATATTATTTCAAAGATTTATATGAGACATTGTTCATTTAGAGTGCTCAAATTATACCATTTCTGTCCATTCTGTATGGTTGCAAACACGTGTTCGCCTTCAAAAGGTCATTGGTAAAAACATAATTTCGCATGAGACATTTAAAGAAATGCATCGTTCCTTTAGTATAACTAAACTCGTCTGGGTTGATTCGAGAAGAACTTCTAAGGGTCATTTCACTCTACAATAACGTCAGGAATGGGGAGTTCAAATTTACAATTCACAAGCTGTGAGATAGTTGAAATATCTTATGCATAATTATGTTTATCTTTTTAAATAGCAGGATCATTAGTCGCTTGCCGATTGATAAAAAACAGCTTGTATTTATATGTTCGGTCAGTATGAAAATCCTACTGATAATTCCTTGCTCTTTCACCCTAAACAGGTATGTCCCGGAGGGCAACATGACCGCTTGCGGCACTGACTACCTGACCAAGGACTGGTTCCACAAGAGCTACATCCTCGTCTACTCTGTGTTCTGCTACTGGCTGCCTCTCCTCACCATCATCTACTCCTACACCTTCATCGTCCAGGTAATTTTGGTGATAATTATCCAGAGATAAAGGCAACACGATGAGCGTGCCATTAGTTTTAATTCGCAATCTGCAAATACAGTACTAAGAATTGTCAATATCCAGGTGTAGAGGAGGGCTAATGATTACTTGGAGGTAGATCAGTTCAATTTTAGCAAGTAGTGAGTCTCACGTCATACCAAAGTAATGACATGAGGTCATAGAAAAAAAGAACATCTACAAGATGATGAGAAGACTCTACAATGATGGATTTGTTGGCAACATGGGTTTTGAATGCGTGGCTGAGTGCGTTGTGTTGCGTCAAACATTTATTGCCGAAGGCAGGAGTGAAATAGCATGCCCGTCATCCGGTGTTTCCATGTTTTAAAAATCTATATCTGTGTCTATATATATATATATATATATATATATATATATATATATATATATATATATATATACTACCTTGATCAAAAAGTTCCCGGTATTTATTCAGAAAATTAAAAATACAAGTTTATTCATCTAAATCTATATTGTCCCCTTCAAAGTAATCCCCATCGACTGCAACACACTTATGCCAGCGCTTGATCCAATCCTCGAAACATTTTTTATATTCGGTTTTCGGTATGTCCATCAGTGCTTCCTGCGATTTTTCCATTACTTCCTCTCGGCTGCTAAAACGCGTTCCCCGTAATGGTTTTTTAACTCGATTGAACAGAAAGAAGTCACAGGGAGCCAAATCAGGTGAATTCGGTGGCTGTTGGATGGTATTTGTTGCATTTTTCGTCAAAAAATTACGAATAATGATAGCACTGTGCGACGATTTCTGGTCTCTTTCGGCGAATTGCTTCACGCAAACGTCTCATAACGCCCAAATAATACTCTTTGTTTACTGTCTGGCCTTCTGGCAAAAATTCATGATGCACCACACCGTTGTAATCCATGAAAACCGTCAGCGCTGCCTTCTTTTTTGACTGAAAACGACGTGGTTTTTTTGGTCTCGGCTCATTTGGTGAACGCCATTCACTTACTTGCCTGATGTCTGGATTGCGTGTCGTACTCATAAACCCACGTCTCGTCTCCAGTAATGATCCTTTTGATGAATGCGGGATCGGATTCAGCCTCGCAAATCATGTCTTTTGCGACGTCAACACGGTCTCTTTTTTGCATGAAATTGAGGTCTTTTGGCACCAACTTTGCTGCTACACGACGGAAACCCAAATCATTAACCACAATGTTTTGGGCGGATCCATAGGCAATGTTCAAGTCCTCCGCTATTTCTCTGATAGTTAATTTGCGGTTATTGACCTACATTTCTTTTACTTTATCAATTTTTTCACCGACTTTCGATGTCGATGGTCTGCCACTGCGTTCATCATCTTCGATTGACTCACGACCACTTCTGAACCGCTCGTGCCACTGGTAAACGACCGTTTTTTTAGAGAATCGTTGCCGAAACACTTTTCCAACATTTCCAACGTCCGTGCGCCACTAAATCCGTTTTTTATGCAAAATTTAATACAAGTTCGTTGTTGCAAATTTAAATCCATTTCTGCAATTGTAAAAAATCGCCAACACACACAGAGATAGATGTACTCTTGGCTACGTAACTTTTGCAAATGTCAAGTTATGACACTAAGATTTAAAGGGAATATCAACAACAGATGTACCAATTTAACAAAAAAAAACAGAACTCAAATCGGAACGATGGGAGCGCCACACGGTGGTTATTCCGGGAACTTTATGTTCAAGGTAGTATATATATATATACATATATATATATATAATATTTGTTCGCCGTATGGCGGGATTTTTAAGTTTGAATATATATATATATATATATATATATATATATATATATATATATATATATATATATATATATTTATATAAAAAAAACACAGTAATCAACCCGAAGGTCACTTTAGTAGGTGATGGTAGAGCTCACCCATGTACCAAGCCCTATACGGCGTGTGAATATTCACACATCAGGGTAGGGGGGCCAGTTCCTTTCCCTGTGCCGGTTATGGTTTCCCAGGAAGACCTGGTACCCGAAAAATCAACTAGCTTGGGTGGAGCTACAGGTGCCCAAAGTGCCTTGCCCGGGAATCGAACCCGGGACCCTCCGGTCAGCAGTCCAACGCTCTACCCGCTAGACCACCGCGACCCGCATATATATATATACATACCCGCATACATACATATATATATATATTCACTGATAGTCATAACAAACACAGAAACCAAAACACAAAAGAGGAAAAACTCACCGGCTCTCGAACTTTCGGCGGCCCAACCACAAGAGGAATTAGGAACAGAACTCTGAGTTCTGTTCCTAATTCCTCTTGAGAAGGGTGGTTGGGCCGCCGAAAGTTCGAGAGCCGGTGAGTTTTTCCTCTTTTGTGTTTTGGTTTCTGTGTTTGTTATGACCATCAGTGAATTTACATTACACGTTTGTGGGTTTTCCAAAAAAGTATATATATATATATATATATATATATATAACTTTTGGACGGCATAATAGAACACAGAATAAAACAGATAACACGTAAAAGGACACTCACACTGTAGATGATTTAAGCTTTCGGCCTACTCTGAGGCCTTCTTCAGGTCAGACTGAGAGGTTTTGAGGGAAGAGTGCCTGGGGAGGGGAGGGGGGGCGGAAGGTTTAGGGACTGTTGGGAAAGAAATTAAAGATGGCGGTTAAGGGTGGGAATTTTAAAGGATCGGAACAATAGGATGTATGCGGATTCGCGAGTTCTCACCTCTATGTTGGTGGCTGAATCGGGTAGGGATTCTAGAACTGTTAGGGAAAAGCATTCGTCAAATGATAGGTTGTGTGAACTTGCGTGTAAAGGGATAGGAAGAGAAGAGAGTGAAGCAGAATTACATGAGTAGCGGTGATTGTTCATTCGGATGGATAAGGGGGTAATGCATTCGCCTATGTAGAATGAGGTGCATTGTTTGCACGACAAAAGAGAGATAATATTTTTTGAGAGGCAATTAGAGTGGGAACGGGGTGAAGGGACAATGAGGGGATGTGGGGAGAGGGGAGCAGATCTGATTAGGAGACATGTTTTACATCGGGGGCGATTGCAGGTAGGGGAAATATGTGGAAATTTGTCAGGGCGGGGTGTCAAAGGGTTGGTGGATCTAAGAAGGTTTCTGAGATTGGCTGGTCGTCTGTAAGCGACAGAGGGGCATTTGGGCAGTAAGGATGTGGTCGCGTCATTGTCATGTAATATAGGATAAAGTTCTTTGAGAATGGTTTTCAGTATATATATATATAATATCAAATTCAGTAACATAAAATTATACAAAGTTATCGTTTTTTAGTTTTCTGAGTATTCACACTAAAGTGTTCATTAAATATTTCCTCGGTAATTAACAATATATTTAAAATTAAAATAGAAAAAAAATTTCATAATGGAAAACTACAATTTCAGAAAGTATTCATAGATCAAACCTTCGTAACATTAACATTTCTATTTGATTCAATGAACTAGTGTTTTAACTAGTTTTTATTAGCCAAGCGTCTGATGGATTCTTCTTCTCTCTTCCCCTACAGGCCGTGGCTGCCCACGAGAAGGCCATGAGGGAGCAGGCCAAGAAGATGAACGTGGCATCCCTTCGATCCGCGGAAGCACAGAACACCAGCGCCGAATGCAAGCTGGCCAAGGTGAAATTAGACTTTTTCGCATTTGATTTCCCAAAGGAAAGCTTAAAAAAATCAAAATGTTGGACAAGACGATGGTTTCTGAGAGATACCGTAAGCAAATTAATCTGTTTTGGATAGTCGAAAACAAATTATATACATTAAATTTAATAAATATTATAAACTACATTCATGTCAACATTACAAGGCAGCGTGTTAGCCTAGCTGGAGGATCCTTGGTTCGAATTCAGAATAAGTATACCGAGCCTCGAGTCCAAAAAGCTCATTTCAAAAGCCAACTTATTTGTCTTTGACTGAAAGTTCTTTGGAGGGCAAAGGGTGGCGCAGGAAACAAGGATTTGCCCCCGTCTCTCTCAATAAATTCGCGGATCTCGTCCCTAGTGCGGGCGCTTACGGTGTGGTCAGATTCGCTCCAGGAACAAATCTCCGGGTTGATTACATTCATCTTCCTCAAATTAGAACACATCATTTTGATTATTTTCGAAAAAAGCAGCAGTAGCTTTAAGAGAGGCGACCAACAGTTGAGGTAATTTGTGCCATTAGGGATGGATGGGAAAGGATGAAGGGTGGAGGGAAACTCGGCGTCGGCATTAGCCTACTCCTAAATAATGGCGCCTAGGGACCACAAAGCTTAACGTCCCATTCGACGGAGAAAATACTCGTTCAAAGTGCTCTCCACGAAACACCTCAAGAAGGGATCAGAATACCACTGGGAAATATCTGCCGTCTCCAGGATTCTAACCCGGGCCCTCTCGGTGGGAAGCCAGTACTTACACCACCGCGAACATCACGATTTCCATTTCGAAAGTTTCAAGAAGAAAAAAGTGTGCTGTAAATTGCTAGCTTAAAGTGTAAACATAAGGACATCTTGTAATATTTCAAGTCAACTTATGCATTGATTTTAATGAAGATTTTTATGCAACTCTGCTTCATAAACAATTAGGCATATTCGCATTATATATTAAGGCCTACGAAAGTTGTAAAATTCAGAGCATAATTTTCGGTCAAACCAATGGCTTCCGCAGATCGCCTTGATGACCATCTCCCTGTGGTTCATGGCCTGGACCCCGTACCTCATCATCAACTTCTCCGGAATCTTCGAGACCATGACCATCAGCCCTTTGTTCACCATCTGGGGTTCCGTGTTTGCCAAGGCTAACGCCGTCTACAACCCAATTGTATATGGCATTAGGTGAGTGGACGATTCACGCGCATTAGTCCTAAGCGCATCTCCCCTTTCCATATCATTTAGAATCAGCGAGTTAAAATACAAATACTGTTCCCATCACGACTTCCATTCGCACCGATATCATTAGTTTAATATGAGCAAAAAAGGAATCAATGAAAGCAAAATTTTTGTAAATTTTGTCGCTCAATATTATGAAAAGGTTGACTCCAACTTCACAGCGGCGTTACCTTAAAAGAGATACGTAAATATAAAATACCTAAATAAAAAAACTAATTTTCGAGATAGTATTTGCTTTTTATATTAATTGAAAAATATATCTCCATCCTCAATACATGTTTCTTTGGCCTTCATGTTCAATTAAACATATCCGTTCGCAATGCACGGATAATATGATTCGAAAAAGGAGTTGGTTTGTGGCTGGAGGATTCGGTATTGGAATCGAAAATGATCGCGGGAAGAAGGTAGTCGAATCAAGCAGGAGGAGGACTTTGGCAATGACTAGCACCTGGTACAAGCATCGGCACATGCGTAGGCACACGTGGAATATGCCAGGAGGAACCAGTTAGATAAAAAGTATATCATAATTCGACATACATTTAGAAACAGTATCACTGAAGGAGCCAGTTCTCGGGATGCGTAGAAGTACTCGTAGCCATTATGGACCGTCAATAATCTACGCTTATTAAATGAAGAACACAATCTATTTTTCCACTGTACTTCATTTTGGCACCACTACTCACGCATTTTGTTCGACATTTTACGAATATGAACTTCTTCAAAGTTGAGCGGGAAACCATCGAATACATAATCTACGCTGAACTTGTTAGAAATTCTTGAATGAATACATTTTATAAATTCTATCAATTTATCCAAAATTATTCGTAAAAGTTGTAAAAATATGATTTATTTGTGACAATATTGTCAATGAAAACTTATCTCCCTTTCCGTATAGGGGGAAATTTCGTTTTTTTGAAAGCATTCGACTTTCTCCTTCCACATGTTTTCCACGCCGCGATCGCTTAATGATTTGCATGGCCCATTTCAATGTGCTCACCATAAAGATACAAAATTCATCAGTGATCCATTTTTGTAAATAGGGCGAACGCTGGATCCGTGTCATGCCGTAATAAAAATGATTTCTCAAGTAACTACTTGCCTTAGAATAGAGTCTAATCAAAGTTGAGACTATTTTTTTTGCCTCCCAGGGGCACAAAATATGAGATTTTAATGGAAATGAGAAATAGGAAGGTAGGCTGAAAACTAATGCACACATGCCTGTAGACCTCAAACAAAATGGACTTCAGAAGCACTCCTGGTGGCAAGGAAAAGTAACATGCCCCCTCAACACGCATGCGCACGTTTGAGGTCGTTTCATTTATCCAGTGTATAGTATTTTGAGAGGCGGAAGTATGGAGACGTGTTCTAGTGCTACTATGTCAACGCGAGTTAAACGGCGTGCCTGCATTGACAGCTGCCTTCACCTCATCATCCGAGTTGTAATGATTACCCTTGAGGTGTCATTTGAGTTTAGGATAAAATAGAAATCGCAAGGCGCAAGATCGGGGGAGTAAGGAGGCTGTGGAATCGGTCCAAATTTCAGGTTGCGCACGACAAACACGACGTCGGAGGTGTTTTAGAGTCTGTATATACTAAGAAGAATTTACTGTTGCCCCTCATTCCCGAAAATCGGTCACACAAACTCGGTGAGCATCCCAAAACACAGTCACAAGAGGTTTCATCAGCAATAATGGCTTTTCCAGGCTCGAAACCACAAAATTTCACTACCCATCGATTTACAGTAGACCTATCAACAGCATCGTCACCATAAGCATCCTTTAAACGACGATGAATCTCAGTGGGGATCACTTTTCCAGCAGTTAAAAATTCGATAACAGAACGCTCGCGTTGACATAGCACTAGAACGCGTCTCCATACTTCCGCTTCTCAAAATACACTGGAACAATATAAGGACCTCAACCCTGCGCATGCGTGTTGAAGGGGAATTTTACTTCCATATGACAGCAGGAATGAAGGTCATTTTGTTTGCGGTTTACAAGCATGTGTGCATTATTTTTCAGCCTATCCTCGCACGAGATATTACCCTCAATCCTTCAATTCTATGATTATCTCTGAGCCTAAAACGAGAAACCCGATTAGGAGGAAGCAATGCAAGCAGACCCCACGTAAAATTTTTCCTTCGCGGAGAATGCCTCCTCGGCTCCCGTGTGCAGACAGAATATGACCAAATCGATGCAACCACCGCCCCCACCCGTATATGGGTGTTCGAGAGAACCCCGTCTACCGGGGGCCCTGCACTGAGAGCGTCTCCCTCCCGCAGCCACCCAAGGTACCGCGCGGCCCTCGACGAGAAGTTGCCGATGCTGACGTGCGGCGGAGGGTCCTCGGCGGGGCCGGCGGCCGACGCCCAGTCCTCCGACACCGCCGCCACCGCCGCCACCACCGCCGAGGGGAAGGCCTGAAGGCGCTGCGAGAGAGGACAGGGGCCTCCCCCGGATGCCACCGGCCGCCTCCGGAGCGAGGGATGGGATCGGCCGGGGGAGGAGTCCGGCGCCGGGTGAACTCCCGCCTCTCCGGAAACAAAAAGTCATGCCTCGAAAATCTTTGCCTGTTTCTTTACGAGAATATACTTTCATGAAGTGACTTCCATCGTGTTTTTCTTTCATTATTTTCCTGACCAATCATTTATAGCAGTGAGTATTTTTCGCGAGAAATCTAATGGTTTGCTGAAGTTGTCATGCAATTCAAATTCCAGTTTCGTAGTACGTATGCATACAAACTATGAAAAGTAATATCATGCAAACTTAAGAGATGGTACTAAAACACTCTTACGATGGGCCATATATCGAACAATTAATACCGAGAAAAAGTGGGTCATCAGCCATATTGTGATAACTGATGACCCGTATTTTCACGGTATTAATTAGCAATGCAATTTTTAGCACCGCATGTGGGCTGGAGAACACACAGAATGTATTCTCTTCCTGAGATCAGCTTCGAAAGAGAGAGAGAAGGAATGGAGAAATCCCCGAGTCAAAGACCAACCCAAAGAAGGCACTCAGAAAGAGGTCCCCGGTCATTGTCTCCCAGGCTTCTATAAAAACAAGTAGCATGATGAAACAACCCTTTCCGTTGATACAAATTACTGTTGAGCTTATTTGAAAATCAGAATTGGGTCAATCATCGTTAAGGATTTGCTTCACCTTCGTCACTTTTGTCAGGGCAGTCGAACGGAAATATGGCGTCTTTTGAGATCATGGCACATCGTCTTCAATTAAGGCAAGAAGAGATTTACGACTAAAGCAAAATATGTTTTTTTTTTTAAATTTTTGATCAATTTCTTCGCCATCAAAGAGAGGACTTTTTTATGCATCTTTTAGATTTTTTATTTCACAAGCTCCTTGAGTGGCATTAATATCTACTGAAGTTTCCTTTCAAAATTAAATCATTAAAAAATTTTGGGATATGCTGATTCAATCAAATCAAAGTATTTTTACCCATTAAAGTGGCCGCTAAAGATTATTTCTTTCTAAGTATGGATTACAGATTTCTGTTCCTGAATTCATTTTCGCCCAGCGCCCCAATTCAGCGCGGGTGCCGCCCTGGGTGCTTCCACCCCGGCCACAGCCCCCCCCCCTTCTCCGTCGGGACGATTCAATTAACTCGACGAAGGAAAGGCCCCCTGAACCCATCCCGAGAAAGAAGCTCCCCCCCCGCCCCGGGAGAAAGTGGGGCGGGGGGGAAGAGGAATCCTCGGCCGTGATTAGGGGTCGCTGCCTCCTCCTCGCCTCCGCCCACCCACGCACCACGCACGAGCGCGGCTGACGCACCGCTCTGAAGGGAAAGCCCTCCTGCTCCCGCAAACAAAGCGGATAACAAGCGAGGAGACCCCCACCGCCGCCGCCTCACACCCTCGAGTGCGCGGCGTGACTGTGCTCGCGGTTTGGATGACACTTTGAGGCTTATTGTTTTTCATATCGCACACTTAGTCTACTCGAGGAGTTGGCCTGAGGGCGTTTGGCAAATCTATTCATTTATACCGAAAGCAGCATCACGCCAAGTACATCGGACATCTTACGAAGAAAACAAGCACTGAAGGGACAACAAATGAAAGGACCGCATAAGAAATGAAGTTTGGTTGGCGTAAATGAGAAGAGAAGATGATGGAATGGGTGAGAGGGGGGAGAAGGGGGCAAGAGTGGACGGGTCAATGGGGTCACGCGGTGCATCGTTTTGTGACTGCACTGCAGGGGCTGATGGAAGCCCAAAGAGTAATGAGCGTTTGGTGTGATCGAGGGGTGACGCAGTGGAAGAGGTCATTCAACCGCGTCATACGCTAAGGCGCTCGAAGAAGGAAATTTTGGCGATTGTTATGAAAAACTTTGTTGGCACATTTATGTTCTTTTGAGTATGAGAAACCGCCCCGGAGGAATTGCGCCCCGCTCCAATTGTGTGCGGCGGGAGTGGGTTATGAGTTGGTTGGACGTTGGTATGTCACTCGCCACCGTGCACGGGGTGCATTATTAGAATCGATCGCCGGGGAGGTCACTTCGATATGACGGCAATGAAACACGGACCACTCTACCCGGCAAAAGCCCACTTCGAGTGAATCTGCCTCGAGGAGAATTGCAAAATGATGAATAAAAACTAAAATTAGAGAGATTGGCTGAACCCATATGGGGAGGAGATATGGGCTAAAGTATAAGGAAAAAAATTGCACTTTTAAAACTAAATAAGTCACTTAGTTCCATAAGATATTTCTCCTACTCTCTAAGGGCTACAGGTTTACTATCCCAGATGACACACATCGAGAAACATAGAATGACGACCATATTGCATCAAAAGAGCAAATTTTAGTATCCGATTGCATTATTTTCCCGAATTAACTCATGCACCCGATATATATTAATCGGGTCTGGCCATTAAAAAGCCCTGCGTGTGCTTTTGTCTCACCTGCGTTCTTCAAGCTAAACCTTTTTTTTGCAAATGATTTTTTTTTAATATTACGCCAGCAACGTGTACTTTCGGATGAATAGGATTTCGGTTTGTCGGAGAAATACCTCGCTGATTTTTTTAATAAACTTTAAAAATAAAAATAATTTTTAGAGAGGAGATTTGAATTTATTTCACCGTGAAGGACGCTAACTTTTTTTTGTAAAATATGACTTCGCTAGGCAAATTATGTGCCCAATTTCCTCATTTTTCTGTGACCAATTAAAACTCATAACGGTTGCAATTAACTCGACACATATGCAATAGGAATCAGCAATGATAATCGTCAGGCGAACTCGTGTTCATACGATACTTCCGCCCATCGGTGCACGGCGTCATTTGATGATATCAGGATTAAAATTCTCTGATAAACAAAAATAATTTTTCCAAAATCTAGACTTTCAGACACATGAAATACTTTTCCAAAGTCTCAGACATATTTTTTTTGTTCAAAATGGGTTTACTGTCTCTTACTCTATATTTTTTACCACCAACCAACAGACACCTCTTCATCTCTTAGCACGCTTCTTACCATCACGTATGTAATTATTATGAATGATGACTCAAGTACTGGCGAACTCAGCAGTGCGCCTCGACTTCGTGGTTTGCTATCATCAACTTCGCGGCATGTTGCTCGGGATTACATCTGTGGTGCTCAATCGATGGCCGTCGCCCACATTCCCTACACACGAACGATACAGCCACGAATATTTCACGCACCGCGTCACTTGAGTGTTTTCCCGTTCCCATAATTCCTTCCCTACCTTAATTCCCTTGAGAAATATGGCTATGAGGAGGGGTGAAGCCAAGGGGTTTCGGGGGCGGGGGTTTGACGACCCCTACCCACACCCAGGGCACCACCGCCCACACCCGACACTATAAATGCGCCCGCGCCGCCGGCTTTCGGTGTCAGATGCGTAGCGTGCCTCCACCGTGAGTTGACCTACGATTCCGGCGACTGCCCGCCAGCGACCGCTGTCCAGAGTCTGCGAATCCCCGGCAGAGAGAGAGCGCGCCTGCCCGCCAGGACCTCTTCCCGGCTCCGTTTCTCCGGAGTGACGCAGAGTTGGATTATACCGGCGCTGCCCTTCCCTCAGGCGGCAGATCGCTTCTGTCATCTTCACTGACCTTTGTACGACGCAAACACCTCATCAATTGACGTACGTACCGGCGCAAAACCCCTTGTGTTACAGATCCAATTCACAGCAACTTCAAACTCCTAGAGTATTTTTCCCTCTCGATATTAATATACGCCTCTTCATAGACAATAACGTCTGGACGAGCGACTGGCATCGCAAATTTCTGTTCATTTATCATCACTCCATGAGTACATAAGAGTAGAATTGAATTTTCGTCAATAACTATTTTTTGACAAGATTTTGGATTTTAAAATCGAATGAATGAGAAATGTGGTGAAGTTGATTACTATACGCTCATCACTTAACATGTGCTCCCACGTGAAACGGTTTGATTCGATGTATCTAACAAGAACTGCCTATGTATCTAACAAGAACTGCCGTGTTGACCGCGGCAAGGGAGTAAAAGCTTGATAGCCACAGCTGTGAACTGAATGTCCGGTACATGCGATGGGCGACTCGCAAGAGTGAGCCACTCCACGCTTCGTCCTCTCGTGATTTCAGATGGCAGCCGCGGCTTTGATGGGCGAGCCAATGATGGGCGCCCGGTGGGGCGGGCCCAGCTTCTCCAACCAGACCGTCGCAGATATGGTCCCCCCGGATATGCTGCCCTGGGTGGACGCTCACTGGTGAGTCCTCTGGGCGACTGCATTGCATCCGGAGAGCGCAAGGGGGGCGGAGGGGCAGTTTTCATAATTCATATCAGAAGAATAGGCCCCACACTATACTATAAGTAGATCAGACCACAAAGATAAAATAAGGGAGATACATAGATTCCAATACAGATAGATTCAAGTACCCATTCTTTCTCAGAACAATCAGGAATCATATTAGTAAGAAACCGAAGTCACTTTAGGAATATTAAAAAAATTTAATTTACAAGTCGGAGCAAAATTAAACACTGTAAATACATCAGGTATATTTGTAGGTACATGCGTATGCTAGTTGGTAGTTATTGTTTACATGCCTTTATTACGGATGGTGCCCTAACACCCCCCGCCACACGCCCTTGTGGCAGCTTGCGGGGGATTGAGTAGATGTAGATAGGGGATGTGGGTGTCCAATTGGTGAAGCGTGGGGTGGAAGGCTCCGATTCGAATCCGCCCCAGATCCGCGCAAACGGAGGCATTTTTGGATCCGCCAAGACCTTCCTCCTGGGAAACCGGATGTTGACGCGCAGTGAATGGGATACTACACTCACTAATGTGCTGTTGTACGGCTTAATAAGGTAACCTCTAGGGTTCAAGAGGAGGCCAGCTGCATCATTACCGGCTACACCGAACTTCGGGCTGATCATGGTGCTCTTTTACTTCGAAACTGAAACTTTCGGCCAGCTGTAAAATGCATTTAGGCCTCGGATTAAAATCTCGTCGATGCCTTTAGCTAAACCCCCAGAAGAAACGAAACTGTTACACCTTTTGATGTCGATCGTTTTAAAATAAAATAGCGATTCAAAAGAGAAGATACGATAGAAGCGGTTTCCTTCAATGGTAGCAACGAATTAAGAAATGTGTCATGTTGTTCGCAAGTCACCTTGAAGGATAAACCTAGATTAGAATACAGTTTTGTGTATCTTATAATTTATCGCACACAATTTCACTAAAGCCTATTAATATTACTTTATCTTTTGCGTTTGACTTAGAATGAGTAGTTTGCGTGAATTCAATTTGTGGGTAGTAATCAACTGAACACAATGCCTTGATCTTGTCGTAAAACTTCTGTAACTCAATGCTTTTCGGGTATGGCTGTAAAGTACGAGAAAAATATCTCCTAAGTATTGTCATTGCTACAAAAATTGAACCTAATCTTTGGTGCAAACCGTACACACCATGGAACCTTCTTCATATGATGACATTACATTTCCCGAGAAAATTCCGTCGAGTGAATCTTGCCACATAAATTGATAACGAAAAACTGAATAAATTTTATGTGAGCTACGAAAAAGGTCTTCATAATAATAATGCCTATGTCCTTAAAAATCTCAGGATATTAAGACTCTACTCCGCTATTATAGCTTCAAGTGTTGAAATATCCCATTCACGTTGGTTTTCTTGGGGTATTTAAATCGACTAAGAATGCGGGAGGATGCCAGGAAACGGGTTGGCCATGACACAGTGCTACCGTTAGCTGTTTCAAGGGAAGGAGGGACAAACTAGAAAAGACCTTTGGAAAAGTACATAATTCCCGAGTTTGTGACACTGTGAGAAATATTATGGCATCAAATTATATTGGAACACGGATTCGATCACGGGATACAATGAATTAGAAGGCCAACTTCAATCAACTCCGACGTTCTTCCCTAGCAATGTGCAGATTCATAACATAATGAGATGTGCGTAACTATTCGTACTTCGTAAATTCAGAATATTATTTCGAACATTCTTATATTATTCCTGCCTATGCCTGCTTAACCAACCAACCAACCTTCACTCTTCTCAGCCACCTGTACTCTCCTCAACCACAGTCTCCCATCTTCATTCGATTCGATTCCATTCCATCTTCAATCCGTTATATACGATCACCGAAATAAAACAGAATAGTGAGACAATTCGCCGACAGATCCAAGTATTCATTCTTCCTCGACACGACATTAGATCATGACAAAATTGACCCCAACCAGCCAAATATGTTACCTTAAAGACAAAAATTTAGTAACTTTTGTGAATTGTTGCCTGTTGTGCATGAGAACGCGTTTTAAATTCATGCTAACGAATGCTATTGTACGTGAGCTAAATTACATTCAAATGCGGGCATAAACTAATAATTGTCCATGCATGCCTGGTACTCTACCACCCCCCGCCTCACGCCCTAGTGGCGGTGGCTTGCGGGGAATAGAGTAAATGAGTGTAAATGAATGTGGTAAAATTATTTGACGCGTGATTTGCATAGATCTGCTGGTGCTGTGCTCAGTCAGTGCGAATCAGAAGGTGGTTTCAATATGGGGTTTTAAGAACTGAGGTTATGCTCCCAAATCTATTCAAAAAAATTGTACAGTTTTGGACATGATAGTAGAATACGAAAACATGCACCAAGCTTGTATGGGTATTAAAAATAAAAGACAATTTTCAGACAAAGAAGTAATTTACACCGTGAAAAAAAATTAAAATATATATAAAAATTATTAAAATAGTTGGGCTGTTCATATATTTCGCCATTCCGTCCTTAAACTCTTCCAGGTACCAATTCCCACCCTTGAACCCTTTATGGCACGGAATCCTGGGATTCGTGCTTGGGTGTCTGGGCGTAGTCTCATGGTGCGGCAACGGGGTCGTCATCTACATCTTCTCGACCACCAAGTCCCTGCGCACCCCATCCAACCTGCTGGTCGTCAACCTCGCAGTCTCCGACTTCCTCATGATGATCTTCATGTGCCCAATTATGGTCGTCAACTGTTATTATGAGACTTGGGTTTTCGGTGAGTGGCACACCCTCATTAGGTCCTCTGCTTCAAATTAAGGGTTTTAATTCATGGAATACTAATGCCTCATCCTTTCCGGCCAAAATGTTCAAATGTTATAATACGGAATAATTATTTGATTTCCATAATTTATTTCTCATCATCAATCCCTGTCTCAGCGGCCATAATGGTCCTACGACGGTGATTTCAACGCAGACATTCACGTTCCCAACGTTACCATGCGCTTTACCGAATCGATCAATTAAAAGGATATGTCAAAAGTGATCAAATGGGGTTCTTAATCTTACGCTCATTGTGAAAGGGGCTACATGTCATTGAAAGCTGCTTGATTTTGACCAAAGGGTAACTTTTTGCCATCAGATCTCAAATTGCTATTCAACAACTCCTTAGCATTCGAGTCAATTATTTATTAGCCAAATCTAACTGGACTACAACCTTGACGCGGCTGGTACATTCCGATTACCCCTAGAGTTGTGCTGGGAGGAGAGCAATGATAATTGCTCCTGGTAGAGTTCCAGTCATCCAGATAGGTGGAAGTTTAGGAGTCAGACGAATGGTAGTCCACGTAGCTTCTGCTCCTCAGTGAGGCGGCCGCAAAGGCGTCTGACCCCAGTGGGGCGGCCATTGAGTGATAGCGTCACGCTAAAAACACTCTTGAAAAAAGCAACGGGAAATCACCGCAGCTAATTTTCTAAAAAAACAATAATGGTCAATTCATTTTATCAGTTAGTTGTGTGGAAGATCAAGCCAGTGAGCCAATGAGTTAAAAGCATTGCTGAGTGAATTATAAAATCATTGAAATAGTTTTGGTTTAGGAATCGATGCATCTAAATGGTTATGAGGTTTTTTTAGAAAGTCAAAAGCTAAGATAAACGGACAGAAGAGGAGAACAAAATTTAGGGCATGAGAAACAGCTTGCATATCATGTCAGTTTTTTGGAACATGATGGTTCAAGTAGTTGGGACATAATAAAAGGAATTACGTTAGACCACAAAGCTCTCACAGGGATGTTTTTGGTTTTTATTATTTATTTATTGATCTATTTATTCAAAGGGTTTTGAGGGTATAAACCTTTGGAAAGCGGTGCAAAAGACAATAAGTGTCGACGAACCCTAAAACCAAAACAACAACTACTCCTAATACTTTCACAAGGAGGAGGGAGTTTTTGAAAGAGACTTGCTGAGTAAGGTTAAGAAACGGTTCGTCAAAGCTTCGATGTGGAGGGTGGCGCGGAAACAAGATCACACAGGCAAGATGATAGGCGTAAATCATCGGAGACTTAAGAAATAGGATTTGCAAAAGAAAGAAAAGGTGAACTGGATTGAAAGGACAATAAGAGAGAAGGTGCTAGGAATGGAGGGAGGAGAATAATATGAAGAAATCAAAGTGATGGAGGAAAGATGGATTCAGAGTATGTTGATTGGCGATGGGATGTTGAAGACTCGGATAGAAGGCAGACGAGGATGAACAAACGAGGAAGGCGCAGGAATAGGACAGGGATGTTGGAAGTATACGGAATTGAAGAGAGGTTTTTGCAGAACCGAAGTTATTTTGCCTTTAGAGAGGAAAAGACATTTATCCTTGTTTAGTTTCCGACCAAAACAGGAAATTTAAAAAATGTATTTATTCATCAGCTCTAAATAATCACTTGTAAAAATATTGGAATATCTTAAATCAGGAGATGAATTTTTATTGACCGGCAGGGCCTCTCGCATGCCAGATCTACGGCATGACCGGCTCGCTGTTCGGATGCGCCTCCATCTGGTCCATGGTGGCCATCGCCTTCGACAGATACAACGTCATCGTCAAGGTAAGAACCCTGCGTAATGTTGCGGATGTCTTCCATTGCCTCTTTCACAAATGTGACCTTTGATTCATGTGGTTTGGGTAACTACTGCCCCCCCAAAGTCAGCCGTTGAGTGAGAAATCCCTGAGTGAATTTACATGCGTACTTCGAAAAACACCTTTAGCGAGACTAAAAGTAAATGTCTCCTCCTGAAGATCCCTTTTCCATCATTTAAATACTCCCTTTGTACACTTTGCAACCATTTTCAATGGCATTTTACTACGATTACTTTATTTAAATTGTTTTTTTAATAGTTTTGATTCTGCAGTAATTATTGTTTGATTAAATATACTGGTTGCCGTAATTTTCTCATGCTGAATGCGTTTACATGATCAGTTCATTTCCAATACACCGGTAATGACTTCTTTTATATTCTCCACCAGATCCTTGATATAGAAGTCAAAAATTGCGTGTACTTCAGGCAAAGCTTCGTTATTTCAATACACTCCTCTTTAAGCTTACAAAGTACTGAACGTTTGTCACATCGCGCCGAAAAATCCAGAGTTGATTTCATGGGTAATCTCCATCCCCCCAGGGACTTTCCGGAACGCCAATGACGACGAAGAGGGCCGTCCTGTGGAACGCCTTCATTTGGGCCCACGCCACCATGTGGACCCTCTTCCCCATGTTCGGCTGGAACAGGTGAGACCTAGCCTCCGATGCAAACCCTATAACCACACTCCTCGCTCGCCATTACACTCACCCTCACGGGACTAGCGTTTCATTTTCTTCACTCCCGCGCCCTTCATTTCCATCCGAAGTCCCCCCCCGGCCCCCCCCCTTGCACTCGCCTCCACCTTCGGTCGGTCCTCCACCCTCAAAAGCCAACCTCCGAGTAGCAAAATGCTCGTCTCCATCTCAAAATTCCATAATGATCGTCATTTGTATTTTCAATTTAAGCCCGTCCCTGTTGCACTTTTTTCAATGTTTATTTTAAATATTCAACCCTATTAACAACTATTTTTTTAACCGCTCTTGTTATAAGAAAGCAAAAATTAAGAAGTGGAATCCTATATTCAAATGGGGCATTTATCACTGGAGTGTACCTGCTATTTCTGACCGTCGTATAATAACTTCAAAGTCGAGGCACGTTGTTTTCATTCGTAAGAAGGTGACTAATGTCACTCACTGGGATCTTGGTCAGTGCTTACCTTTTCGTAATCTTTTGTGTACCCCAATATATTCCGCAAGGTAAGCGGCACTTTGGGGCCGAAAACTACCGAGAATTCCAGTTCCTGGCAATAGGATAGGATTATCAAGTGTACACACACACACACACACGTGCAATGTATGCAGACGCAGACGTAACAAAAATGCACGTATGTTGTCATGTAATGAAATGGTTTCTTTTCCCCCAACACCAAGGTACGTGCCGGAGGGTAACATGACCGCCTGCGGCACTGACTACCTGACCAAGGACTGGGTCCACAAGAGCTACATCCTCGTCTACTCTGTGTTCTGCTACTGGCTGCCTCTCCTCACCATCATCTACTCCTACTTCTTCATCGTTCAGGTGAGCCATCCTCTGGCGGAACTGCGTCCGTCGGCAAGCAGTAGGGTACTACGCTTCCTCGTACTCTCCTTTCTTGAAACTGTACCTTCATACTTTAACCAGGCGAAGGCTGATTTGTTTCATAGCACGAGTTCCTAAACCCATTTATTTGAGAAATAAAAAATGTTTAATGGCTATGAAATTTTCTTTGTTGCTCAATATTTGTTTTATATTGAAATGATATTTTGAACAAATATCATACTAATAAAGGAAGGGCATACTTTAAGAGGGGCTATTTCTTGAACCAAAGGTAATTACATATCTCTAATGAGAAAACCATGTGCACTTGCTCGCGACTCAAGAGGCCCCTCTGGTTTGGCTTGGTCATAATTCAACCGAAAACTACTTGACCATTGACCATTCGGTTTCAAATGACTTATGCATCTCCATGTTTGTTTAAATATTAAAGATTTTGCCGATGAGTATTTTGAGTTTAAGTAGTGAAAATTTTGATAGCATGAATGCTTCTAAAAATTTAATTGTAATGTGTATGATGGAGGAGAGTACATTTTTCGCAGCTACGAATTATCAAATAGTGGATGAGAAGTATGTAGATGTCATAGTCTCTTCACAGTCAGACAACTATGAGGCAATATTCTTTTCTTTTGTTTCCAAATGATAACAGGCCGTCGCCGCTCACGAGAAGACCATGAGGGACCAGGCAAAAAAGATGAACGTCGCATCTCTGCGAAGCGCCGAGGCTCAGAACACCAGCGCTGAGTGCAAACTGGCCAAGGTGAGGAAACTGACAGCACGGTCACAAAAATTAACGCAAAGAGGTTCCTCGATTTCAGTGAATTCTGACACCTAACTCCACAAAATTTACAGGTAAAAAGTCTAAAATAGTTGCCAAAATATATTTATGTATTTAAATTGTTACTCTTTTAAAGAAGCGTTGAATCCTTAAATAACTTTTTTCCAGTTATAGGTAAACATAATGACAAATTAAATTATACTCGCGTATTACAAATTCTTTGTTTTAATTTTCAATGTTGATAAATTAAATTTTATCTATTATCCACACACAAATTTAATGTTTCGGCTTTAAAAAAGAAGAATTAGCCCCTGAGACATCCTGGGGAAGGCACGAAATCGATAATCGTTGGGATGAAAGTCATGAAGAATTTCCTTCCCGCCCTTTGATTTTGGCCTGACAATGAGTTACGAATCATAGATGTAACATCATGAAAATTAAACAAATTGTAATCATTTGCAATATAATGCGTCTGTTTCAGACACAAAAGGTGTCAGTGCTCGCAATAGATGCCCATGGGAACACGCCAGGTCAAATATTTTCTCAATCCATTTCTCACTTAATCAAAGGCTCAACACTTTCAATCGAAGCGACAGCTGCTGTGTCATAAATTCAACGCATGATTTTTAAATTGAAATATTCAGGAAAAATTGATTGCACGAAAATTTTAAACTTCTCCACAGGGGGCGAAAGGGTCTTATCTGAGCGGTTTCTCATTCCAGATTGCCCTGATGACCATCTCCCTGTGGTTCGTCGCATGGACCCCGTATCTCATCATCAACTTCGCCGGTATCTTCCAAACCATGACCATCAGTCCACTTTTGACCATCTGGGGATCTCTCTTCGCCAAGGCTAACGCCGTCTACAACCCTATCGTCTACGGTATCAGGTGAGAGAATTGAAGGAAATAAGAAAAAAAGGAAGGTTGGTGCTGAACCACTCACCAGAATATACGTCGTCCGTAGAATGGCACGATTGACCCCGTTCTCTCACTGCTACGAGATGTTCGTCACTTCCTGACAACTCAATCATAATTGCGTTTTCATCGTCGCCATTGTTCGGACGATTCGATCACGTTTTCACTGAGAGTGACTCGATTTTGGTCTTTGGGCTCTTAGGCAGTCCCTGTTTCTCGCCTTTGCCTTTTCTCGCCGTTTTGAATCAAATAATGAAAATTTATTAAGTATGAAACAATATTCGTGAACGAGAAGGGCTTCGAAACAGTGATATTTGGATCACCAGATTATTGACTCCAGCAAAAACATATGACCGAATTTAGTTTAAATGGACAAACGGTTGTTATTTGATAAATATTTCAAGGACTTTCTCCAATTAATATATTAAGCTCTATTAGTAAATGGTTGTTTGCGAAATATCAACACTGGAAGAAAGAATAAAATCAGCAGTGCCAAATAGCTGAGAAAAATATTCACCCTTTTATTTGCATGCCTCGAATAAATGAAAATAATTCATCGCATATTCATATTGCAGTTTATATTTATTTAGGGTTGAACTATAATATAAAGAATTACATGATCAGCAACGGATATCAAATATTTTTCAGTTTATTGATGCTTGAGGAACTATACAAATTAAACAAATATGTAGCTAACATAAACTGACAAACTTAAATTCATCCGGTGCATAATCAGGCATTTTGAGAACTTTGGTTTCTTGGCACAAGGATATTCACTGCCAATATCAGTATGGAAAATTCACCCAAGTGTCCCTTTGGCACATTCCAGTACATAGTTAAAGAGGATATCTGAAATTTCTATTACCTGTACAAGTTTTAAGCGTAGGTATACGGGATTTATGGTAGGTTTTATTTTATGTAGAATAAATCATGAATGCATTCGCGAAGGAATGAGTTTAGGGTAAATGAGGATTATAGTATTGCTGAATTGTTCTATCTATCACGTGCGTGTTATTTTACACGAAATACCCCAAATCTCACTCTGCTTGATTGACTATTAAAACAAACTCATTTTTATGGTCACTGACTATGCAATGTGATTAATTGACAATGTGCGTAATTTACTCTGTGGAATTTTTTGGATTTTGCCCTCGGGACCGGTTATAATTATATGCATCCATCGTAACCGATTTTTTAACGGAGCTCAAAGAGATATCCGCAGGGAATGAGTGTAGAGTATAATATAGGCCTTTGTGGTGCTAATCGGATAAAAACAAGTAACCGTTGAAATTACAAAGTATTTATACCCCGTTGACTTTAAAATTTTTTTTTGATTACGGTTCATTTTTATTGTGATCTTGGAGATTGCCCCTTGCAAATAACTACAATATGAAACATTAATACGAAGATTAAACAGCGGCGATAATGGCGATAGGCATGACAAAATAGAGTCACGATGGTGCTGAAATGCAGGTGACGACCAATGGGTGGTTGTTCGGAGTGGCCGTCCCGGTCGTCGCGGCCTCCGCCTCCCTGCAGAAGGCGTGACCCTTGCCCTCCGTCGTATTTCTCCGCAGCCACCCCAAGTACCGCCAGGCCCTCTCCGAGAAGCTGCCCATGCTGGCGTGCGCCGGAGACAGGAGCGGCGACTCGGACACGCAGTCGCAGAGCACCGTCGTGTCCTCAGCGACCGCCGCCGAGGCAGAGAAGGCGTAGGCGCAGCCGGGCGACGCGCGCGCCAGCCGCTCTCGGGAGAAATGAAGACACCACCGCTGCTTCTCCCTGGGCGCTCATTCTCAAAAGACTCTTGAGTTAACTCTTTGTATGAACATCTATGTGTATGTATACGTATATTTATATATACATTTACATATGTATACATAAATGCATGCATGTATATGTATTGTATAACTCTCCACCTCCACAACGACTCTGATTCGAGGGCGGAATGCATGGGCGTGCATTTGCTGCGTCGTTTCCAAGGTCGAACGTCGTCTTCGCCCTTCATCCGGAGCAAGAGGGTCGGATGTATTAGCAAGTCGGTCGTTAAAGGGCGAGATGGCCACGGAAGAGCAATCATCTGGAGAGGAAGGAGGAGATTTTATTTTATTTATGACCTTTGAAGTGAATAAATGTGTATACAACAATGCAAGGACTTCTCATTTGTTCCCGAGGGAAAACACAACCCTAATCTAAAACAAGCCCCTCTTCTATTCTGCATACTTCATCCCGTCCAACACGCATTTCCTATTCCTTTCCCTTCCTCATTTGCCTAATATTCTCCCCTCTATCATAGTCTTCAACATCCCAGTGCCGACCAATACGTCCTTCATCAATTTTTCCTGCCTCCATAGGATTTATCTCAACAAACCCCTTTCTTCGCCCACCATACCTGGCACTTCATCGTTTGTTTTCCTTTCGGTCCATTTCTCCTTCTCCATTCTTCTCCACACCCACATTTGTAAAACCTCATCTCTACTTCTACCATTCTGCTCCGATGTCCTTGTTTACACGCCGTACAAAACTACGCCCCATAGCAAAGTTTTCACGAGCCTTTCTTAACATTCTTAATCAAATCCCTCCTCCTTGTGAAAGCCTCCTTGCCTAGCGCAATTCTTCTCCTTACGTCCCTACTACTTTGACCGGGTTGGTCCAAAACGTATCCCAGATACTTAAACCGTTCCACCTGCTCTAGTTTTTGCCCTCCTCCTCTAACGTTTAACTAAGCCTTTCTCTTTCTGGAAAACCGTATAGCCTTTGTTTTATCTACATTTATTCTCATCCCATATCTATTGCACTGAATTTCCAATTCATTCAGCAATGCTTGCAACCCATTGGCTGACTGACGAACCAAACCTTGGTCAACAGCAAACCTAACTTATGGAGAGGCGAGTGAAATAACACTGCACCGTTTGGTAGTCCACCGAAAACCTTGCCTAACAGGTAAATTGGGAATAACATTACACACAGGACTTTCCTTACCGCAATAAAAAATCTCATCCCTTCCACTGTCCAAGCGAGAGCCCATCTTCCTCTCTAAACCGGACCTGGCCACATTTTAAGACCACCCCCATCACCGGTTCCCTGCAATCATTGACCGACCACAGCGATATATCTACACGTTCCTCTTTAAAAACGCAAAACTCGGGGATAAACCAACCTGATCCCCTCGACGAGAACAAACTTGACCTTCTGACTCGTGGCCTTTCTTTTTCACCCACTTAAGGAACCTATTAATATCGCCAAAGACGCTCTAAATGTTTTAGGCTTGCGGTCTTCGGTGGCGATAATCTTGGCAGTCTTGCGCCGACTCGATGCACTGCATTCACATAGCTTCGTCCCCCCTCCTGGCACGAGTCCAAATCCCTTCCAGTCTGTCATCCTGTCGAATTGTTCATCAACCTTTTCTCCACCGAATCACTTCACCACTTATTTTTAAAAATCTCTTAAACCTCCTAGCAGTCTCATTCGACCCAAAAATGATGCTTCGAAAAAATTGGAGGCAAATGAACAAACATTGTGAAGACGACGGTGAGCAACGGTTCTTCCGTCGTCCTGAACGAATGCGGCAATGCTACGTTGTAAACAATATTAAGTGACAGCGCATTGAAGGGGACGACCCATCCCTCACGACTTTGGTTACGAATTTAAAAAAGACAGCCACCTTTTCCTGAGACAACGTGACTTTGACAAAGCTCCAATTATGAGACATTCTTTCCTTCAAAAATATTTCTACTATCTTTTGACAGAAATGCACACACCCAAGTCTCTGAGATGACCATCTTCAGGCGATCTCTCTCCACTCTCCCCAAATTCCCTCGGCATTACCTAAGTCTTACTCCCTACATTACGCGCACCTAATCTCCTTTTAACCCCTTTCGACTAGTTCTTTCATCCACCCAACAGAATTCGTGCTCGCGAAAACCGACCCCGTATCATTCAACTTAGTCCACTTTCTAAAAAACGGCACCGCACCAATGGCTACAGATTACTTCCATCATACATCTATATATACATAATACCCCGCAAGCCGCCGCAAGGGCGTGTGGCGGGTCACCACCCAAAAAAGGAAAAAAGAAATACCGCATTCAAAACCAACACACACATGCAAACCCCAATCCACGGCAGTGCACACATTCATCGTAACATCCCATCATTCGACGCGCATGCAAACACACATCTACCTCCCTTCACTCCACAAGCATGCAAGTACATACGCTTAACTACAACAAATAATTTTACCCCAGGATGCAGCAAGAAATTAATCACGAACGTGCAAGCTAGTTTCTAGCAAGTAGCCAGGCGAATTACCACCACCACAAGAACGTTCCGCATAAAAATCTCTCCTACTCAAGACGAGGAATTTGGGCCAACGCTGCAGGTGGGAGGAGGGCACACCCACGGAGAGGGACAAGGGATGGAAGTGGAAATTTAGGGTAGCAAAAGAAGAGAAAACAATACTGTAAACAGCAATACATTACTTAATGGCATGCGGGAAGGGTTTTGACACAACACACAGGAGGTTAGTGAAAGTGCATGCAATTGAGTTTAACTAATTGTTACCTAGACGCCGAGGGTGGCAAGTGGCATTTTTGTTATCTCCGAGTGTGACCCTAGAGTTGTTATCCCGTATTGTCCGTGGGAAGAAGGAGTCCTTGAGTCTGCTAGTCCTGGCATCTTTTTCCCGAATTTTGTACACATGATCCAAGCGACCAATGTATGTTGGAACGCGAATAATTTTCGAGGCCTCGGTGCTGAAACATGCGGATCTGAATTTATTTAGTAAGCTTAACCTAGCATTGAGTCGTCTTTCTTCCAATTATTCCCATCCCAACTCCATAAGCATTTCAGTGACGCTTTTCGTTTTATCGTAACAGTTTTCCACGAAACGAGCTGCCCGGCGTTGGGCCTTCTCAATTTCCCGAATGAGGCCTTTTTCACACGGATCCCATACGCTACATGCATATTCTAAATGGGGCCTTACAAGAGCGTGATAACAACTTTCCTTGACCTTGGAGTCACTTCCGCCGACAATGCGTCTAATAAATCCTAATTTTTTATATGCTTGCCCGCAGACTTTACGTATATGGGTCCCCCAAGTTAAGTCTTTAGTGAATGTAACACCTAGGTATTTCACCGTATCAACTACTTCAAGGTCAACTCCAGCTAATTTGTAAACTAATCCCGTGGATCTTTTAAAGAAATTTACCACCGAACATTTATTAAGATTTAAAGGCAATCCCCATTTTGAACACCATTCATTAATGCTATTTAAATCACGTGCTAGAATTAAACGATTCTCATCCCCAGATATCTCCGAATATCGTGTAAGCTAGAATTTGGTAAGGAGCAAGGCAAAATTCCACTACCACAAGAACATGCAGCATAAAACGCTCTCCTCCCCAAGGACACAAATTTGACCCAACGCTGCAGGTAGAAGGAGGGCTAACCCCAATTTTGCCGTGAGCCATATTGAGACTACCTTCCTAGAATCCTAAATTTTGAAACTTCTCTTCTGGGACTGATCTCGAATCGCTGAGATTCTCCTCCTACGATCCCAGGGCAGAGAAAATCTATTTTCCTTCGCAGCTTCACCCAAATTATGTTATTTTTCGGGTACCAGGTCTTCCTGGGAATCCATAATCGGCACAGGGAAAAGAACTGGCCCCCCTACCCTGATTTGTGAATTTCACACACCGTCGGGCTTGGTACATAGGTGAGCTCTACCATCACCTACCATACCAAACTTCGAGTTGATTACTGTGTTTATGGTTAATTATTATTACGTAATACTCCGGTTAAGGTAGGTTTTCGGATGGACACAACTATCAAATAAATATTTTGTGACTCCTAAGAAAACCTACTCTTCATCAGGTACCTACATCTTCACCTCTGTGTACTTCCTTACTCCCTTCATCCCATTCAACATCCCTATCTTGCCCTTTCCTCGTTTGCCCAACATCCTCCCCTCTATTACCTTCTTCAACATTCCACTACCGCTCAATACGCCTTTCATCCATTTTTCCTGCCTCCATAGGATTTCTCTCAACAAACCCCTCCTCCTTGTGAAAGCCTCCTTGTCTAGCGCAATTCTTCTTACATCCCTACTACTTTGACCGCATTGATCCAAAACACTTCCGAGATATGCCAACTGTTCTACCTGCTCTATTTAGTCTCCTCCTATTTTATTGTTTAGCTTAGCCTTTTTCTATCTGGAAAATCGCATAACCTTTGTTTTATCAATATTGATTCTCATCCCATATCTGTCGCACTGAACCCCCAATTCACTCAGCAATGCTTGCAACCCCTTGGCTGACTGAGCAACTAATGCTTGGTCATCAGCAAACCTAACCGATTTTACGAATTCCCCTCCGACTTTCATTCCTACCTCCAGTTCTTCCCATGCCTCTTTAATCATTTCCTCCACATATACATTGAACAGCACCGGTGACAATGGGCAACCCTGCCTAACGCCTCTTCCTAACACTGCCCATCCGGACTCTCCATTCCTCACTCGCACCTGAGCAGTCTGAGACATGTACAGGTTGCGGATCAGTCTCCTGTCCCTCCAATCCATTCCTATTTTCTGCAATACACGCATTAATTTTTCCCAATTCACTCTATCAAACGCTTTTTCGAAATCTACGAAACAGGAAAATACGTCCTGATTGTATTCTCTATTCCTCTCGATTAGTGATCTCATTACTGCAATGGCATCACCCTAAGGACTAACACTGATCTCACAGAATCTTCCAGCCAGATTCCTTCTTCATAGATACGAGGCGTATTCTTAAAGTAAGTACCGTTTCTTATATTTAAATATTGGCGCTTCAGAACACAGTTTTGCTCCTACAGCGCCATCTACTGATTCATTGAAAAGCTATAGCAGTATTTGTTTTGTTTCAGGAGTCGTTTGCTTGTCCGTGCATGCAAACAACAATGTCCGCGACAATCATTGATCCCGCCAGCTGTGAATTGCGTTCTGTCATACGATTCTTGTATGCAAAAGGATTGTCGGCTGCTGAAATTCATCGGGAATTATGCCTAGTTTATAAACCTACAGTTATGAGTGAAGGCAAGGTTATATAATGGTGCGGTGATTTTAAAAATGGACGAACAAATGTCCATGACGAAGAGCGAAGTTGTAGGCCCAGTATTCTGACCGATGAAATTGTTTCGCAAGTGGAACAAAAACTGGGATGTGATCGTCGATTGACAATTAATGGCCTGGCTGAACAATTTCCTCAACTTGGACGCACTATTGTCTACAATATTGTTACGGAAAACCTCGGATACCACACATTGTGTGCAAGGTGGGTACCGAAAATGCTCACCGACCACCACAAAGAGCAAAGAATGTCCAGTGGACGAGAGTTTTTCGGTCGTTGGGAACTCTTTAAACCACCCACCGCACAGTTCTGACCTTACACCCAGCGACTACTTCCTCTTCTTGCACTTGAAACAGTGGTTTGGTGGACAACGTTTCGAAACCGAAGAGGAACTCAAGAATGGTGTTGTCGATTGGTTCAACCCTCAGGCGGCGAGTTTCTATGCAGAGGGGTCGAAGAAGCTGGTGCAGCGGTACGAAAAATGCTTAGAAGTGAACGGCGATTATGTAGATAAGTGAAGTAGGTTTGTAGCTAACTAAAAGTGCCAATAAAATGTGTTTCATATGAGTATATTTTGTCCTGTGACCAAACGGGCCTTACTTTATGAACACGCCTCGTACTACAATTCAGTCCATATAGAGTCTCCTTCCCACATTTTCCTAAACAATTTGCTGTTATTTCTCCCCTGCAAGGGTATCTTTCGTCTGGCTCCTAACCTTTGACCTATCTGGCATGGCTGACCCTACCAGGAGCAGTTATTATCCCTCCCGCCAGCACAGCTCTAGGTGTAATCGGAACGCGCAATCCACCACGACAAGGTTTTAGTCCATTATATATATATATATTCTCAAACTTGACAAAAAAATCTGATGATGCGCAAAGATAACTCACAACTCTAGGAGGTCTGTTCAAAATGTTGTATAGCTTAATATCTTCCATCAACAAACATCACCATGCTTGAGTGTCAACTTCGAACTTGGGAGGAATACGATAGAGTATTCACTGACTACTGAGCTGCTGAGGAAAGTTGTTTTGGCCAAGTTGCAATGCGTGAGCGGGATGTTGTCTTTCTGATTCTGTGTCAGAAGCCATTAGGTAATATTAACAGCTATACGATGTGCTTAATTTTGATTTTGTGAATGCGATGTCATTAGTTAATCAATATTCTATAATTTTCGGAACCTTTTAAATTGGAAAACGACCAACCGACTTCAAAAAGGTCGAAGGCGAAGACAAGGCATCTAAAGTTAAACGACGAATTTATATGATTTTAAAGAGCTATCTATAAAGCGAATCCTCATCTGTGACTGTCGACTTTCGCTTAATAAATATGCTACCAACATGAAATTTCACCGCTCCGAAATCGCTCCAAGTGTCTACGTAAACAGTCCCAAGTTAGACAAAAAATGCATAGTTCATTCGTTCTATATGAACAATAACCTCATTCTACACGAGTCAAACTAACCATGTTACGTACAGCGAAGGGATCAACGGCAGGTATACGAGGTATATCCAATAAATACGCGAGCGTACACTCTGGTGGCCATGACGCGGCCCAGTGCACTAGCGGCGCAAGTTGTCTGAGACCCAATGAGCCGTTTGTGCTTGGCGGATCGTCGAGCTGTGCGCATGGTGCCAGTTATGTCAGTTTCTGTTGTCCTTGTTTTTACTGTTTGTCGAAAATGGAAATCACGGAGCAACGAATCAACATCAAGTTTTTTGGTGAAGTGCTATCAAAGTTATCAAGACATTATTAAAATGTTGACAGCTGTTTACGGTGATAATGTTCTTAAGAAAATATCCTCGCAAGAAATTGTTCGTATTTAGGAGAAAGCCCATTTACAGCCAAACACATACGGTATCGCTACGTCGCCATCTTTGAACAGATTTCGCAAATTGGAATCCCATCGGGTCTTTCACTGGGTCAGTGTCTCCATTGCTGCCGAAGCGACTAACATTAAGGACGTCGCGACGTTTCAAAAACCGACTCAGCTAATTTGGGTATCCGGCGATCTCTGATTTTTCCAACTGACCCAATTTCAAATATCTTTTGTGTTCCTTCAATCGTTTCACCCACAGGGCACCTGGTAAACCGCGGCAGTCTTGAAGCCAATCGGGTCCTTCACGTTAACCAGCCCAAATTTTATTGGTGCTGGACATATTAGTGGGGCGCTGTTGAGCACAACTGGAACCTGAGATTAGGACAATTTGGAAAATCAGCAATCGCCAAACAAAGCGTTTGCCGAGATGAGGCCATCGACTGGGAAAAAGCGAATTTACTAAGCCACTCGCCTGGCTTTGGAATCGGTTGGTCACAGAGACTATTGAGATTCACCTCCAAATTAAAAAATACAGTATAAATACAGATTTTCAATTATGAAACACCTGGAGACCTATTCTGAAAAGAATAGGACGAAACCATTCAAAATCTGGGCCAATCATGAGATGCCAATATGACATGACAATGCCTATGACAATATGCCTATGACAATATGCCTGTTTACGTGAGGGTGTATGTATGCGTATATGTATGCGGTTTGTATATGTGATATATGTATACGTGTATACATACTTATATAAATGAAAAAAAATGTGTACACATAATCTGTGAGCTGATATTATACTTGATGCAAACAAAGTCTGTAACATTCTGGACCGAGTAAAGTAATTTATGGCATAGCTCAAGTGGTTAGAGCATCGGCCCGGAACGTCGAAACATCCGTGGCTCAAGTCTAAATCAAGAAAATATTTTTACACTTGTGATCTGCTCGATTTTTCCAGCCCCATCTCTACTGTGTTCGTATCTCTTTTCCTTATATCTATTTCCACCTGAATGAATATTTTATCGCCGTATGACGGGATTTCGTGTTTGCATTTGCGAATGTGTATATATAAATATATATATATACATATATATTTATTTTTTATAAAACTTTGACAGCAACAAACAATATAAGAACACATAAAAAGAACACTCACTCGTAATTTCTTGATAATTTCGAAAGAAATGAGCTTCGTCTTCATCAGAAGATGCAGTAGAACTAACTCTTTACACGAGTTAGTACATCGTTATATGAATTCAAACGACAAATCCCATCATACGACGAACAAATATTCATTCACATGGAAATGGATATAAGGGAAAAGGGATAGGAACATATGTAAAGGACGACCCAGGAGAGTATATATATATATATATATATATGTATGTATCTTTGAAATTGACGCTCTCCGGCGACGCACAAACACATAAGCACACAGATACAAAATATTCAACACATTCACAGCAACTCTGATGACGAAGGTCGGGCTGTCAAAACATCAAATACATACTGTGACTGTCCTTCCTTTAGGTTCCTGTGTGTTGACTATTTTGTATCTGTGTGTTTGTGTGTTTATATATATATTTTTAATATATTATTTATACATATACACACGTATATGCCGGAAAAATTAGCAAAACGGTGTTTAGAACCCCTGAGGATGGTGACTGAGTCGATTTTCGAAACTTCAGAAGCAAAGGAGACACAAACTCGGATTGCACTCAACAGATACGCCGTGAGAGTAACAGACCTTTCATCGGGTATTGTACCCGCAAACAACACCCACATTGCTGTGAAGCCATGTCTAGACTGACCCCTGAACTCACAATCATGTGAGGTCACAGGTCGCCTGAGGGACCCGAAGGGCAGATGAGATGACGATGGCGAGACATCTGGGTGACCCCTCGTCATTTCCAGGCAGTAGAGTGCACGAAGGCCTTGCTCTTTGAATGAGAAAGCCGAAACGTTCTAGGGTATATGTCCGTCATCCGACACTCGTGCAGGAACGAATAGAAGAGGCTTCCATGTCAATGTGAATCATTCCACGTCATTGGTGATCCATGTTCCACTGCTTGGGAGCTAGCGGTCGACCCTAGGGACTCTGCATGCCCCGGAATATCCTGGAATTTTCATGGAGATAAATGCCTCATAAAAATCCACATGATAGAAAATTAAAATTAACCATTTTAAAGCAATGGCATATCATTGGGCATGCTTCGAATGAAAGGAATGACTTCCAAAAATCGAATCAGATATTCCGGGTGCAAGTGAAATGGAATGGCTCGAAGAGGGAACGTTTGGAATGGCGAATCTTACAGCACTCGTTATGGAAATGGGCGCATGATACTGCGAGAGAGAGAGAGAGAGATGCCAATCAGATTGGAGAGATTTCTTGCGGTAGTAAAGAGAGAACTATCATGACTAAGATATCTACGAAACCATTAGTGGTGCATGCAATGATGGCGATGACAGATTACGAAGATGGCAAAGTGGCGAATGATGATATTTCCGAGGCGACACGAAATAAAAAGAGGAGGGGAAAGCATACCTGATTTGAATAAAAAGTATCGGGAAATTTTAGGAAAACTGTATTTGTTTCAGATGTTGCTGCAATGCCTCTGTAAATTCTTTTAAGTAGCGTCCTTGAGCGTGGACACACTATTGTCAGAGCGGCTTCTTCACGACTCGAAGGCTCCCTGGTAGGCGGTAGGTTATCAAGGGTAAGCTTCGTTGACGGCATTTAGGGTCCCATGGTGAGGGACGAATTCACTTTTGAGAATAGAAAATAATCTGATAGGGCCAAATCGGGAGTGAAAGGGGCTGGGGTATCATCACGATGCCATATGCAGAACTTTGCAAGCAGGCACACTCCACTCTGCTCTTGGTCGTCCATCAAGACCTTCGAAACGAGTTTAGCACAAATCTTTTGCATCGCCAAATTTCCAGTGATAATGATGTGCACTGGCATCTTATAAATGCCCAAACGATCTACAATCATGTTCACACTTAACTGACGGTCAGAATTTCGGCCGGTCGATGGTCAGATGGTCGGCATTTCACGCAATTCACATCAGAAAAAATCTGTTACCGATACTTTTTTTCGAACCTTGGATGCTGAAATGTAATCACCAGCTAAGAGAGCCAAAAAGACCAAACCAAAGAAAACACACCACTGGTGGAAGCATGGTGTTCAAAGGAACAAGTGGAGATGTGTTTGAGTTATGCAACAAAAGTAAATTGTGGTTGGGAAACAAAATATTTCAAATAAATGTGTATAGGAGATTTTCGCGGAAGATTCGGGGACTAGGAAGTTCAGTGTTTAGAGTGTAACTCTACCGACCAAAGGGTCAGGATTCGATTCCGGACTAACGCCTCTTGACAGACTCGGCTTCACCCGAGCCGTGAGAGTTTTTTAGTATCCGATCTTTCACATGAGAAACCATAGGTGGCACTCAGGGAATAAGGATCTGACCCGTCTTATTACCCTGATGTGTAGATTTAACATGGCATTGGGCTTAGTAAGAAGAGAGTCCTTAATACTCTGACCTATCACCGACCTTTGATTTGAGTACTGTGACTTACTGTCCGAAAGTCTAAGAAAATTCTATTTTCATGTTGGAATACTGGTAGAAGAGCATTGTGTGAAGATGAGAAGGGAATCCTCAAGGCCTGTATTTGACACTGTAGGGGAAAATGGCTTCAGGGATCGACAAAATATGTTCGCATTGATCATAAATTTTATCAAACTATAAACTTCTGAGGGTACTATGCTACATATGTAAAATTATGTTAAGGACAACTACCAATCAACCTTTAGAAGACTAATCGTCACACTCACCTGAACAGAAGAGAAAAGATTGATGCAAAATATTTAGAAGCTTTAGGATTCTGAATACCGAGTCGCCAAATATTTTGGCAAGAGTCGAGAGGAGATTGGAAGAGTGCTTAATTGTTTTCCAGTTGGGATTTTGTTTCAAACAATTGGAGGAACAAGCGAGGCTATTAATGGTCTCAGATTAATGGTAGAGAGGTCATTAAAGAAAGAAGAAACATTATTTATCACAGTTGTAGATGCGGTGGCTTAAACTAGAACATAATGCTAAATTTCCTAATAGAAATTGGAATCGACTTCAAAGGCAGATGAATGATATACATTCTCTATAAAGAGTAGATAGCAGAGATTCTTGATGGTGAAAATATTCACATTGGTGAACGAATAACATGGGTTAATTAAAATTGGCAATATTCCACAAACAAAAATTTTTATTAATACGACCGGTTTCGATTTAACTACATCATCTTCTGGTAACAGTCATTTCTCATTGTCTACTATATATACTGAAAAGCAAGTGAGGGGAGGGTAGTGGAAAATGGGGGAAAGAGGGAGGGGAGGTGGAACGTGGGCCACGTGGGTAACAAGAGAAATGACTGTTACCAGAAGGTGATGTAGTTGCATCGAAATCGGTCGAATCAATAAAAATTTTATTTTGTTGAAAATTGCCAATTTTAATTAATCATGATATTCCACCATATCACGTCTGAAACATCTGTTTTTATGAATAACAGAGGGTTTCTCTCTACCTCCTTCATATTTAAATTGTATACAGAGGAAGCAACCTACGAGATCAAGATAATTCAAAAAGACATCGTAGGAACGGACAAATAGCTAAAATCACATAATGTGCAAGAATATAACGATGCGTATCGTGTTGCCTCGAAGATAATACGTGAGTGACATTTAGCGGTAGGCATGTCAGAACAGGTGGAAAATGTTTTATACACGTATTTGGGCATCAAAATCATGAGCGATCGATGGAAGAAGAAAGAGGAATATAATAATTAGAATCGAAATTAAAAAAGGTTTCTTTCGCATAAATGAATTATTAACTGCAAATACTACTACTATTATAAATATACGGAAGCGATTTGTTACAATGTAACAATGAAGTTTATTTCTCTACGAATGTGAGCCTTAGACGACTAAACTTATACGACGATAGAAAAGGAAATTCGACAAAATGAAAATATTTTGTAAAGAGAAATGAGGAAAATGAAATGGATGGGATAACTTACGATAACAAATGAAGTGCGTAAGATGCAAACAGTATGCAGAGAGAACGAACTGTATGGATGGTGCGTACAAGAAAAAGAGGAAAACACGCAATGCACGTGCAGAGGAACCATAGTTTACCGAAGGCAATAACTGAAGGAAGCGCAGAGGGGAGGTGCGAAAGAGGAAGGCCAAGTGTGAGTTACGCACGAAAAGGAAGAGGTGGTGGGAGATTTCATGCGTACCCGGAAACTGTGAGGGAATTGTGAAATAGCCAGGTAAGAAGATGAAGAACTAAGCTTGGCTGCTACGAAGTAACCCTCGAGTTATCACCCGTTATGATGACATTATGCGATGAATGTGAATTTTACATTACCTCCTCCTCTAACTCTCCTGGAAGCAAATGAAGCAAGGGCCGCCGGTCGGTGCGAACGATGCACAAAGCGATCGGGGAAAAGAGTAGCCGACGGACGGGGGCAGGGCCGGCACTGCCGATTTCAGCGACTACAGCGGTGGGATCACGCATTTCGCAGATTCGCAGAGCATTGGTGGCCGCATTCACTCGCGAAGTCATACCTAGTTCAAAGCCCCGCGCGACCCACTAAAGAACTTCGCTTACAGTATTCCGCATCCAATTGGCTTGACCCATTAACGAACTCTCCTGGGCCGCTTCCCACTAGCCACCCAGGCAGAAACATCCTCAATCAAATGAATTCGCATGTGAGCCAAAGAGTTTTTTAAACTAAAAATGCAACTTCTTAACTAATTGGTCTTCATAAATTTCGAGTATATTTAATGGAGCCATTTTAGTTAATTGTATAACTGATAGTTCGAACGGAAATTTAATGGTATGATATTCACTTATACAACTTTGATAGTTTTAGACGAATACTACGTGTGTAATCGGCCTTGGCACGCCCAGCCTCTCTTCCCTTCCCTCCCGAGGCCACCAGTTGGCACACGAAAGGGTTCATGAATAATTAATAATATAGGTGGCCGCAACACTACTGGAGAGTACAAGATCAAGACCTTCCTGGATTAGTATATTATTTCTTGGACCACTCATTAGATGTTGGAGGAGCTGAATGCCCTCACACAAACGTCTGCATGTCTGCTGAATTGGGATTGTTGCTCACCTACACAAATCTCAATTTATTGATAAGGCGGAAGAAAGATATTTACCCAATCCTTTTATAAACTTCCTTCCTTTGGAAATCTGAAATATTTCTCATCAACTTACGACGTTTTGCTGTCAATGTTCAGGTCTGACTGCCCTCGGTTCAAGCATAAGGAATCTCCATTCAATGAATGATTCCCATGTTTGATAGTTGTTTTTTCATAAGAGAACTGTTGACATTGTCTTCAGTTTATTATTTTTCTTCCCCAAGATTTTTCACCTCTGTTTATCTCTCCACCTTATCAGTACTAGAGTAGAGACAAATATAGATGAATACTTCAACACTGTATCACAAAATACTGTCCATGGTATATTATAGTAATTTAAAGATAGATTCAGGATTTAGATGATTATACTGGAATTTTTATCTGCATCAAGCACTTTCATCTCTCAGTTTTACTATTTGTGGGAAAACGTTACTCAATTATTTCAACCCGTCGTGTATCATACCAAAATTAAAGGCATATTCTACGTATGTCAAACTATTGAAAAACCAACATCTTTACAAAAATCTACGTATTTCTTTACATGTATTTTGCAAATATAAAATGCTTTGGAGGAGAAAGTAACTTCCCTATATTAATTTCACATTCGTCTTACTTCGTCTCATTAAAATATTTCACTCAATAATCTAATGGCATGGAATCCATTTAAGAAATTTGATTCCAAATAGTATTTAATTCAGTAAATAAAGTCTTTCAGACGTTGTTCACGGTGCACGTGTGTTTTTACTGATGTGTAAATAACAGTGATAAACATCTATTATGCCATATTACTCTCTTGGTAATTATTGTACCTTCCAGATTTGCTGTTCAAAATAATAGAATTCTCAAAATTGAAATACAAAAGTCTAATGCTTTTTAAAGAAGCCCTCGCTTATTCTTGTTTTTTGAAATTGCGAAAAAAAATTATATTTCAGGGCTGCGGAAATTTATATATTTTTAAATCTAAGGAATTTAAAATAGATATTATCTTTATGAAAACACACTTAAATAATTTGATGAGTATGTATTAATTGAAATACCTTAAAACAAGAGTTGAGGGTGATGGAGGACTGGAAGCGGATATCATGTGGATGGACAGACGGGAGATTGGAACTGTGCAAGCGGGAAGGTGAACTGTAAATTGTGAGTGAGGTCATCGGTGAAACATGCAATGCTCTACGATGGAAAGACGTGGCCATTCTACGACCACAGTGGAGGAAGTTGAAGGCTGCTGAGATTTGGATGATGAGGTGGGTGTGCAGAATAACTAGTGCCAAAATCTTACCTTACTGCCCTCAAATGACTTCAACTGAGAAACAGTCAAGTTGGCAACTCTAGGTAAAATGGTAAAGAAAAAGGTTTGAACTCCTGGACCTGAGGAGCAAAGGCTGCACTGGATGAAAGGTAGAGAAGTTGCAAGTTAAAGGAAAGGAAAAGAAGATCCAATTTAAGAACCAAGGTGGCAGCAGAGGGGCGGATGACGGGGAATGAATGGAGGCGGAGCATCAGAGCTGGGCAAGCCGTGCTGGGGCAGTAAATGCAAGCAACTCCACTCTTCGTCAATGTGGGATCATTTTACCATTTTCTACCTATTTTAAGCATGCCTAAAACGACCTGTTAGCGTCTAGGTTTTTTATCCTGCGTGCCAGTTGGTGGTTTTTTACATAAATTTTATCCGAATGCATGCAATCTGGTAAAATGATTATGCCAATCTGTTAATGGTCTTATATTATATAACCAATTCATTTTTTAAATTTAGCGGCTGTATAATATTTTAACAGTCGTCTTAAAACATTTAAATTTAACCATTAATCGTATAAATACATCCATTTTTCACTTTTTCCACTGTTTATCACGGAGTTCCACTGCACAGCTAAAGCTCTCTTTGTATTGTCGCTTATTCTTTAAGAATAAAACAACTGGCAAACATAATTATGCATTGATGCTGTCAAGAAAATTAAGTGAACATATATCACAAATGATATCACTCATGCATGTTATCACACATTAAATCAATAGCTAACTTTTAAAACAACTCATCGGGGAAGTGATAGAAAAACTTATTCGGATCCGGTTGATAATTCTCAATATATTCGACGGTGTGTCCTATAATACGCCAACGTAGTGTATTATTTCTTATTTTTATAGAAAATTTTAATGAGAGCATAACTTTACAGTTCCCTTTTGGGGAGTAAAGCGTAATTAAGCTAAAACACATACTTATTTGGTACACATTAACATTAAAGGTTGTGTAATATTTAACTCCCTGTCCTCAGCAGCATATTAGCACTCAAAATATCTAAAAGGCTTGGTTCCCTTCGGTGCCTTCTTTGGTGCGCCTGTCCATTCGAATGTGCGAGTGTTTCGCTTAATGACCTACGCTAAGGTTTATCGCGTGCCATGCCCTGCTACGGCACGCGCGCCACGACCGTCAACTGACAACTCCTCCTGCGTCACTATCATACACGCATACACACGCACGGACATTCATACCATGTGTGCCATAGAAATTTGTTTATTTAAGAAAAGGCTTCACAAAAGTGGATATTAGGTGAGACAGGGACAAATTCCTGGCAAGACGGAATAAAGAACTTAGAAAACAGAAAAAGGTACGATTTTGTTTTTTTAAGATTTTGGTGGACAACCATTATATATATATATATATATATATATATATATATATATATATATACCATTATATATAGAATATATATATATTCATTCAAACATAGAAATAGGTATAAGGAAAGGGGATAGGAAAACACAAAAGGCGAACACAGGACATGTGGGGAAGGCGGTTTTTGAGCAGATCACGAAAGTAAAAATATTTCCTTATCCGGGATTTGAACCACGGACCTTCCACTTTGCGGATGCTCTACCTATTGAGCTAATAAGGAAACCTTATTTACAATGAGATCTGCGATCTTATAAAGCGCCAAAGTGTTCCGATCGATGTTGCCCGAGAGATGGCGTTATGGAGCTGTTTCACCCACCAAAGGATATATATATATATTGGTATATATACCGGTATATATACCAGTATATATATATATACACTTTTTTGGAAAACCCACAAACGTGTAATGTAAATTCACTGATAGTCATAACAAACACAGAAACCAAAACACAAAAGAGGAAAAACTCACTGGTTCTCGAATTTTCGGTGGTCCAACCACCTTTCTCAAGAGGAATTAGGAGTTCTGTTCCTAATTCCTCTTGAGAAAGGTGGTTGGACCACCGAAAATTCGAGAACCAGTGAGTTTTTCCTCTTTTGTGTTTTGGTTTCTGTGTTTGTTATGACTATCAGTGAGTATATATATATATACTGGTATATATATACCAATGACCCCAATTGCAGCCTCACTGAGGTGGGTACTTTTTCAGTTGCCTCACTGAGGAACAGACACTGTGCAGACTGCCCCTCGTCCTATCTGGCATGTCCACGAGCCCCCACCATTTCTCCCACCAGCACATCCTTAGGGTACATCAGAACGCAAATTTCCTCTCTTTTCATCGAAGTGGCAGTCGGTGGTAAGGAGGGAGGATGACACATTTGGTGAAGGAAACCTAGGGTGAAAAGGGCGAAACTTACTTTGGTCAACATTTTGTTTTCCTTTTTTTCCAGGCGGCTAACAAAGTAATGCGAGTAATATTTCTTGACTTAATTTCAAATGTTTTCATATGAATACAGAGTCTTGCTTCATGGTCAGGGAGCTTCCCAAAAATGACGTCTCTCTCGAAAATAGTAAGGCCGTGTTCCGTGAAAAGTTCCGTGTGTGTGCGGTTACATGAAAAGCACCTTCCGTCCCGCAAGGGAACGTCAGCTATATCTACACTCCAGCGTCGGGTGGGACAGAAGGTCGACTGCACCGTTCGATGTATAAATCCATATCGGAAGAATTGTTGGGTGCTGACGAGGGCAAGCGTGACGCGGGCGGGACACATGAAGTGTTTGGTGCCCCTGTGTTACTATTGTGATGCAACACGCGGGACGCAAATGCATTGCAGGTTGCCACCTGCTCTCTTCTCGGGCGCACCACCAATGTCGGCGCCGCAGCGTGAAATGTGTACGCACGTACAATACGGTCGCACGCACACATCACACTGTTTGCATGTGCGACTGCTCATATGATGCAATGACCGTAAATGGTGGGGAACACCAATTGAGAGTTGCATTAAGTCACATCCAGCTCAAAGAGGAAAAGTCTCACGCCCTTAGATTCACAAATTGTATACACGTACGAATATTAACTTCAAGTGAATAAGTGGATGCCGCTTAATTTGCATCGATTCGTTTTTAAGTTTATGGTAACTTCATGCGTTCTCTTTGATAATTCGTTTTAAATAACTGCAAAACACACCAAACATCTTAAAAAATTTACAAGATGAATTTATTCGCATCTACTACGCATATTTGTGGAGTTACTGTATAAAGTGATTGATGCGGGTGCTTTGTGAATGCGGACAGTATTAAAAAAGCTTTACTGAATTTATCATCTTTCCGGTTTATCATAATAGACCTTCGAGGGAATTGCATGATTGCTCGCTTGGCAAAGGAAAAAATCGGAAGGAGTCTGAGCTCGCCGGAAATCGTGGGGCAAAATAAACAAGAGCGGTGTCGCCTGGGGCGGAACCTTGGCGGGAAGCCCTCGAACGGCCCGCCCCAAACGATCCTATTTGCCGCCACGACTCGTTGAGGGGCACTCCCAATCCCTCAACTGCTCTTCACTGAAATCCTACCCATGCCTCGTTTGCTGTGAATTTCCGCGTGGCCCGCCGTAACCCTGAGCGCTCTCGTGCCGCACCCCCTCCCACGCTGCGCCTGGTCCCTCTAACCCCGTCCCCTCTCTGCCACCCGCTCATTCATTGTCTTTGATTCTCGCCTAAGCGACGATCAACGAACATTAGACACTCGAAGATACTTTCGTGCACAAAAGGGAAACAATGAATCTGTGCAAGTGCCAATTCGATTTTAAATAGGCGACACAACCATTGACGAACGCTCGTGTAGTCACAACACAAAAAAAGCACACTGTGTATTGACCTCCATTTTTCAGTTAGTCACATCAACGTAACTATGTGCATCTAAAATTTATTTATATAAGAGATTTGTTAAATTAAAAGGTGACGTATAAGTGAACAATATGGTTAATTTTAAGGGGATTCCTCTGAGCAATCTCAGGCCCAATTAAGGTGTCGATCTTTCTGATATCAGAGCTTTTTGGGAAACCATAGGCAGGAAAGAAATCTCTTATCATCCTGATTTGTTATAAATAAAATTACCTTAGGTTTCTAATTCTAGTAATCAGTGTAAGAGGAATAAGTACTGCGCAAACCGTTCAACATATCGAAACGGGACACATTGCACCATTTAATAATTTTGTTAATGAGGCTATGAGTCGAAACCAGCGTTTTGAGTAGTACAGTTGTTTTAAATCGGGCAGAGCCTCGACAGAAGAAGATTCGCGATTCGGCCTTCCACTTCGACAGACCCCACCATGTGAAAATTGGTGAACGATTCGTGACGGCAAATCGCCGGTTAACTGTGAGGGAGAGCGCCGAGGAAGAGAACATTAGTTTTGGATCCTGTCAGACATTTTGGGCATGAGGCGCGTCGCATCGAAATTCCTCCCGTAGGTGCTGACTGATGAACAGGGGCAAAAAGTGTGGACATTTGTCAGAAACTCCTGGATCGAGCCAATGCCGACCCAGAGATTCTTAAAACCATCGTAACCGGTGACGAAACCTGGGTGTACGGTATTGATGTCGAGACAAAGGCCCAGTCTTCTCAGTGGAAAGGTCCTCATTCTCCACGACCAAAGAAAGCTCGCATGTCCCCGTCCAAAGTGAATGCCATGCTGGTGTGTTTCTTCGAATGGCAAGGGCTGATTCATTACGAATACGTCCCTCAAGGTCAAACCGTCAACAAAGATTTATGCTTAATGGTCATGAAGATGCAGAGGATCGCAGTGAGCCGAAAGAGGCCGGACATGTGGAGAAACAACGCATGGCGTTTCCATCACGATAACCAGCCGGCTCACACGGCGCACAGAACCGGAACTTCCGTGATCCCGCAGGCACCCTCCACTCCAGACGTGGCTCCATCGACTGTTTTTTGTTTCCAAAGTTAAAATCAACTTTCAAAGGGTGCCGATTCGACTCCATTGTGAACATTAAAACTAATTGTACGGCGGACCTGAAGAGGATCCCTAAGGCGGCTTACCAGGCAGGGTTCGAGAGCTGGAAGAAACGTTGGCAAAGGTGTGTCGTCAGCCAAGGCATGTACATTTGAGGGCGACAAGTTCGATTAAGCTGTATCCGTCGAAATAAACAAGTTATATTTATAAGTCCTGTCTTTTTTTTATCACACCTTGTACAACGCCACATAGGCGAAATGATTGGAAAGTAATGTACACTACACACTGTTTTAATTTTGTGCCTTAAAGCTAAATGTTTTCCATCAGACCAAATAATGGTATTATGAGACATATTTGCAGCATTATTATACAATGCTCCCATTATGCCAATGAAATTATCATTGCCAGTAAACCCATTTTCTTCATTAACGCGTATGCGTGTTTGGCTCAGTAAAATACTTTGTTCTTATCGAGGAAGAGAATGACACGCAGTTCACTCTGGTCATTCGTTCAACGTTTCAGATCGAGCAAAATAGAATAAATAACACATACCTACAAAAAAAATTTTTTTGGTGTCGGGAATCTTTGTGTTGATTTTAACTATATTTGTAGAGCTGAATCCAAATATGAAATTCGTTTTTATTAACAGCTCTACTTTTTTAGATATGGTACATCTTACGATTAGTTGTTTTAATATTTGATATATTCCGGAAAATAATTTTCAAAGTTAAATAAATCTATAAGTATACATGGGAATAGATGGTAAAAGAAAATAGGAAAAATATTACAGACTTTGTGAAACGCGCATACTTGGGATATTTTGGTGTTAAGCTTGGTGACGAAGATAAAACATGGGCACCGCATTTTGTGTGTAAAACATGTACTGAACATCTGCGGCAATGGACAACAGGACAAAGGAAAAGTCTAAACTTTGGTGTGCCAATGGTGTGGAGAGAACCTGTGAACCATATTGACGACTGTTATTTTTGCATAGTAAATGTTTCGGGAATTAATCGAATAAATAGCCACAAGTGGACATATCCAGATTTGCCTTCAGCTAGACGCCCGGTACCCCATTCAGAAGAAATACCGATCCCAATATTTCAGACGTTACCAGATATATCTAAGGAAGAATTTGAGTTATTTGAAAACATTTCTCATTCTATTGACGATAGTGGCAGTGACTACGAGGGGGTATCAACAATTCCTCAACTATTTAATCAAGATGAACTAAGCGATCTTGCTAGAGAACTGAACTTATCGAAGGAAGCATCCGAACTACTAGCATCAAGACTGCATGAAAAGAATTTACTGCAACCCGGTACAAAAATAAGTTTTTATCGCACAAGGGAAAAGGATATGCTACCCTTCTTTACTCAAGAGGACAATCTTACATTTTGTTTAGACGTTAAGGGTCTTTTGGAAAATATAGGACTACTATCACAATATGATGCTAGTGACTGGCGTTTGTTTATTGATAGCTCCAAGCGTAGTTTAAAATGTGTACTTCTTCACAATGGTAACAGGTTTGGCGCAATACCAATCGCTCATTCAACTAAAATTAAAGAAGAATACGATACAATAGCATTGGTCTTACAGAAGATAAAATACTAGGAACATCGCTGGGTGATTTGTGTAGATTTAAAAATGGTGAACTTTCTTCTTGGGCAGCAAAGTGGCTACACAAAATATCCTTGTTTCTTGTGCCTCTGGGATAGCAGGAACAGACAAAACCACTGGATTAAGAAGGAGTGGCCCAAGAGAGAAAACTTGGTTGTTGGGAAAGAAAACATCATTGCTGAATCTTTAGTTGAAAGAGAGAAAATCATCTTACCGCCTCTACATATTAAACTAGACCTAATGAAGCAATTTGTAAAGTCTCTTGACAAGGATGAACCATGCTTCGGCTACGTAAGACTAAAGATGCCCCATATAAGTATTGAAAAACTTAAAGCTGGTATTTTTGAGGGGCCACAAATCAGACAACTTACAAAGGATCCTGCTTTTGTCGAGTCAATGAATGAGATTGAAAAAATTAGTTGGATGTCATTTGTTGAGGTCATAAAAAATTTTCTAGGAAATCACAAAAGTGAAAATTATATTGAGCTGGTAAACATTATGCTCAGTAACTTCAAATCACTTGGATGTAATATAGTATGAATACATATATACAAAAGTTCACTACCTACACAGCCACTTAGACAATTTTCTTGGAAATTTAGGAGACACAAGTGAAGAACAAGGCGAAAGATTTCACCAGGATATAAAAAAAATGGAAGCTCGCTACCAAGGAAGATGGGATAACCATATGATGGCAGATTACTGCTGGTGCTTAAAACGAGACTGTTTGAACAAAGTGCACTCAAGAAAATCGCGCAAAAGAAGCTTCCGATGTGTTGAGTGATGTTTTTATGTATTTTTTTCTTTTCAATTTGTTTTATTACAGTAAAAAATTTTAGTATTTGTGTTCAATTGTATTGTAAAATTCTGTTGTGTTTGTGGGTGATTAAACAGCCCTAGAAATAAATCAAGTATTTATATTTAGTGGGTTTTATTATTAATATAATATTCCCATATCATCATGTAGAAGATTTTTTTACGTAAGTAACAACATATCTATATCTTGAAAACTATAGCTGATAAGAAAAAACTAGTGTCATAATTGGATTCAGCACCCCAATTGTTCTTTAAATCCACATTAAAAGCTCCGGCACCAAAACCACTGTTGGCCTGTTTAATTGACCGTACTGGAGAGAAATACCTTTCCTCACAATACTCAAGTAATTACCACTTTTATAGAAAGAACTTAGACAATTATCTTGTCATGAACATTCGTGATTGTAAGCGATCCTTAATTTTGTGTGCCCGACAGAGGTTTACTGATTCCTCACTTGTAAGGTAGGTTTCTACATGCTTGATTAAAATTGTTGACGTGTACATGGTATTTTTACTGCCTCCAAGTTGTAAGTCTACCATAAATATTGCTATTGGTGACGGAAGCGTAACTGGCTGTGGATCAATTTGGCTGCGGATTGGCTGCGGCCCTTGGTTCTCGTGCTCTCCCTTCCGGCCACTGAACACCACCGAGTGCCATCCACTCGTCGGAGGATGACTTAATGAATGGTTGGAGAGCCGAGGATGATGCATAAATCAAACGGCAGCTTAACTATTCAAACGACGAAGCCCGAACCTAAGAGCCGTTCCCAGTGGGGGGGGGAGAGAATTTGGTAGAGGGAGTGTAAGAGTTGTTCATTAAATTTGATGGGCAACAACTAACCGGAAAGACAGATTCATTTATCATCAAGTCTTATAGACGAAATTTGAGAAAGTTGTGAGTGTATGCATAAATTTATGGCTTTATGTAACGACGCTTTTTTTTAGGAAGTGGGAAGTTGATTTACAAAAACTTAGCATACTTTTATGGGGTTCTAAATCTTAGTTGCTGATAATTATAATATATTTACAATAAAAATGAATGAAAAATTGATGGACAGGGTAGGGGATAAAAGATGGTGTTTCCAGAAATTTTAAAAAAGCGGGAAAATAGGATACTGGGCATACTGAGTGATGATAGAATATTGTAGACTGTTAAATAGAGGAGAATTAATGGAAAAAGGCGGAAAGTAAGCGGAATGAAAGAATTATTAGCTGCAGTGCATGTTTTAGCGGGTGCATCCTCGTTCAAGTGAGAGTTTGGAAGTGCATCAGTGGGTCAGCAGAAGTGACCTGTAGGAGTCAAAATTAAATGGTAGTTTAATGCTTTTGAAGCATTTAGTCACTCAGAAATACTTAGATTAAGAGGACACACTCAGAATACAGGAAGCTGGATATGGGTTCCTTATTTATAAAAAATACAAAGTTCAATCCACACTGATAATCATCATCATTTACCACAACGGTGTTATCTACGTGCTACTTATCAAGTAGCGCTCTTTCAAGCAATTGCATCGTGAACTCCGAGAAGTATATTTGGATGTTCGAAAGAATCAAAGTTTGATAGCAAACAATATACCTTTATAAATTTCTAATAAATCCGAAAGGAGTCATTCTTTTCTCACGACATTTGTCGGCAAAGCATTGTTATTTGGTTGCGAATAATGGATTTGAAATATCAACATCAGTTTTGCGAGCACCACTCAATCGGAAAGTTTTCCCAAAGCAAATACCATAAGTATTTAGAAAATTCGATAGCTAACCGGAATACTCGGGTTTCCGAGTCCCGGCCAATTAAGTGCTGGTTGTATGGCGAAGTTTGTCAGCATCCATTCGACGGCCGTAAGATTTAGTTACTATACTTAAAACCGTAGATCAGGAGAAACATAGAATTACTTTATTTAAATAATACCAATTCTTACCAGAGATCTTAGAATGCACGGTATCGCAGACGCTAACAGGAGGGGAGTCCCGTCCCACGCCCCATCGCCACAACCAAAACGCAGTGGGCCATTGCCATCTTGCAACGAAGCTTCAATCAATACGAGGGAAGAATGTTGAATATCTTTTCGCTAAATTAAAAAAATACGTTGAGGAATCGTTTTTAAGTAATTATTGCTGAGAAACAGCCGAGATATCCCGATCAAATCTATCCTGCATATAAATTGATCATTATTTGCACAATTTTGTATGCTGCATCTATTAATGTTATTTTTTGCGTTAGAAAGCCGTAGATTAAAGTAACTCAAAGTATGTAGAAGATAAAGGCTGAAAGTTTGATTATATTCCTTCATTTGTAAGGTAACAGTGTGGGAAAAATTGGCAATGATAGCCCGTCATTGTTTGACACAGTTGTGAGGTGAAAAAGAAATTTGCAAATTGGCCACAGGTCCTTTACAGAAGATCCAAGAAGTGGAAGGTCGTCACTTACAATCGATGCTGCGTGCCACAGTGAAGAAAGTGGAACAGACTTTATCCTATTGGGCCGAAGAGCAACTATCCAAACGATCAGGACTCATTCTAGTTAGTACAAAAATGTGTGGAAAGTTATTCACGAAGAACTGTGCATGTCAAAGGTGTCAACACGCTAGTTTCCACGATTACCGACTACTTTTCAGGAGCAAACACGGCGTTATCTGCAATCGCAACCACAGCGCGACCGACAATCAAAGCGATGTGGCTCTGGAATTGTGCCAAATCCGCCGTATTCTCCCGATCTAATCCCAAGCGACTTTCTCTAATTCCAAAACGTAAAAAAAATATTGTTGGGTCGGAGATTTGACAAACAAACATTGAGCCATTCAAGAGGTGGAACAATGGTTATCGATACAACTTACTGTTTTCTACAATGGTGACCTGCTACAGGTCGAGAAACACTAAGAAATTTACTCGTATATCTATGCATAAGTGACTATTTTGAGATATCTTAAGAATAACAAAATGTAATTGTTTCTATCTCGATTAATTTTTAGGAGTAATTGAAAGAAAATGACACACCCTCGTATTAGCTATTAATTTCCTGTACATATTTCCTATAATGTGCTAAATGAATGAGGATATACCGACGCGGTCAAATAACTGCCAGGAGAATCTCACGAATGGGCATTTATATATCGGGAAACAATATGGAAAAAAATATGATAAACTCAATTATGAACAAATTGAATTCGTGGGTTTCCATTTTTTTTAGAATAACTTCCTCACATCATATAATAGTTACTTTAGGAAGGCGTAGGTCATGAGAAAAAATACCCCGGGTTTGAGATTCGATCTATTTGAGCTAAATAGACGAGATCAAATGCACTCGTAAACCATGCAACCGTCTCACCTTGATCACGCCTTCCCTTAATTCCTCCCATTGACTCCGACGCGGAGCATGTGGCTGTGTCGCCCACCCCCCGGAGGCCCTCCTCCCTCCCAGGGCCCATCCAACCGCCGCCGCCGGAGGAGGAGAGGTGGCCTTCCGTCATCCGAGGCGCCCTGATCCTCCTCCCCGCCGTCGTCTTAGCAGGCTTCTCAAGGGAGGGCGGGGGCGGCTCCAACCCAGAGGGCGCCCCGCTATATATATCCGCGGCGGAGGAGCACTCCTCGTCAGAGAGACTTGGCCGAGCACTGGAGAGTTCAACTGGTGTGCCCGACTGTCCGACCCATCTCGGAGCTTGAGAGTGATTGCGAAGAAGAACCGACCGCAAAAACCACTTCGTTTCGCATTTCCTCCGGCGCCGACGGAGGAACGACTAAGTTGAGAAGATCCTCTCCGAAAAGGCGGCGGTTGGCTCGCCAGTTGTCCGGCTCTCTCTTGCTCTCCTGACCAACCGGGACTTCCTCGATCCAAACCTCGACGTAAGCCATTGAAGGGCGTCATAGTCTTTAGTGATCGCCCCGACCCATACCTCCCCGGTGAACTCCTTCATTTTAAGAATTTTCCCGCATATCAGTGGTATCTCCGTCCCGACGGCAGGAAAAACCGTGATTTTTACTTATATCGATGCCATTGGCCTCTGCGTGTGACTCAAGTCCTTCGGGCCTCTCTAACAGGCGACCGACGCCAACTATTCTACACCCCAACCCTTGCACAAACGTGGAGGACCTCTCGATCGCTCAGTTCACTCCGACCTGGACGATCCATGTCATCCGCGGCATGAGTGCTCGTCACTTCGTTTGCTCATTCATCAAATGAAACATATTTTCCACTGGAATTTCATTTTCCCTGGATTCCCATGCATATCATTCCTATTCTTTAACTGAAGTTTCGTGTGTCGGGTCGAGATCCTGTCGATTCAAATGTTTTGCAGCAATATAATTTCTCACAGGAAATTGTGGTGTGTGTGTGTATATATATATATGTTTACATATATACGTATATATATATGTTTACATATATATATATATATATATGTTTACATATATATATATATATATATGTTTACATATATATACTCTTGAAGATGACGCACTCCGGCGACGCACAAACACACAAACACTAGGTTAATAAATATTAAACATACAGATTCTGATGACGACGGCCATGCCGTCGAAACGTAAATATCTACCGTAAGTGTCCTTCTTTTATGTTTCTGTATGTTTAATATTTATTAACCTAGTGTTTGTGTGTTTATGTTATATATATATATATATATATATATATATATATATATATATATATATATATATATATATATACACACACACTCACATTCAAACACGAAATCCCGCCATATGGTGAACACATATTCATTCACATGGAACTAGATACAAGGAAAGGGGGATAGGAACACATATAAAGGACGAACACAGGAGAAGTAGGGAAGGCGGAATTGACCAGATCACGAGCGTAAAAATATTTCCTTGACTGGGGCTTGAACACCGGATCTTTCCACTTGCCGGGCGGATACTCTAACCATATATATACAGCAATAATGTCGGTCAACTTTAAGGATAATTCTCCAGATTTTAATGCCCTGTACCGCCGGAACAACCAGGAGCGCACCATAAATTACTGATCATTTAAAAGAACACTAGGATTGTAAATGGAAGCGTTGTATAAATTCATTCCCCCGAATGTCATTCTTAAGGTCCTTGAATCATTTTGATGACGCTTATTTGACTTACATTGATGGTTCTGATCAAATGCTACAGATATAACAAGAGATTGAAATGTTGATCAAATTAAACCGATAAATCGCGTTTCCTGAAATTGCCCCCCTCCCTCCAAAACTGTTTCACGCGGCACCTTCATCCCCCGCCTCGGACACGCTAGCAAGCTCAAATTTTCTGGCATTGATTGATAGGAAAAATAACTTTATTTTTACAATTTTACCGCAATTAACAACACATTTTGACGGTGCAACGTCATATATTCAGGTACATACTTACTTGTTATGTACCTAAATTTGTGACAGCAACGTCGAGGCCTTTATTGCAATGTAATTTAAGTGTAGAGAAAAAATAAAAACCCATGTAATTTATTCCTAAATATTACACTTACAGCTAATGACCGTAATGACCCTATTTCAACGTAAAAGTTACAATTAAAAATTAAAGTCGTGCATTTATTGGCTGTATAAACTGAACGAGAAAATATTTTAACTCAGTATAATCATCAAGGAAACTAATCATTGACCTGTCTAAGGTTTACATCTTTGGCTTCATATTCCTTATTATGCACATCTGATGATCTGATGGGGTAATCCGATTTAATTGAATTTTTCAGTACATAAGACCGTGGTTGGTTCGGATTTGGAAACAGCTATTAATATGTTGGAGCAACATAAAATATATTTTTAATAATGAAGTTACACGATGAAATATAAAATATATTTATTTGGGCATAATTTTGGGTCTGGTATTTCTCCACTAAAATCAATGGTTCACTTTAAGGTTCCCGTCATTACAAAGAGTATTAAAAGAGATGATTGTTTTTTCTTAATGAGATAGTTCTAAAGAAACACCTTAGTATTGTGCTTATGACAAATAAACCTCGACCGCAAACAGTGTAGCTTAACCCGCTTGACGTTGGTGTGGTCGGATTCGTGCACTAAACTCTGAAAAATTGCCTTTTACAAAACGGGTCCGTAGAAATGTGCTCAGTCCCGCATAACTCATATTTTTGGAACAAGTTTAGCCACCATACGTGACTAAGGAACGTATGCCTTAATTCCACGTGCCTTTAATCGTATTTCAATGTAATTCCACACACGTGTTCTTTCCCAGAAGATGGCGCTCGCTGCGATGGGTGAACCCAAGGCGGCTGCCCAGTGGGGAGGCAGCTTCAGCAACCAGACCGTCGTCGACATGGTTCTGCCCGAAATGCTCCACCTCGTCGACCCGCACTGGTGAGTTATGGTGCACCAAAGAACCGTTTCTTATCACATGATCATCTACACTACTGGGCTCAAATTGAATTCATTCCTAATCGTATGTTTTGGTGTTTTCCACCGATGGGGTTGCACTGCCAACGCGACGTTTCCCTTCAGTGCCCAAGCCTCAAGGACGGTGACGGGATTAGATATCGAGACGTCGACAGTTGGAACCGTGACCCCCCAGGGGGATGCTCTCACTTTACGTATTTACCGCAATCGTTCCCAGCAGCCTCGCTCTTTACTTCAAAACCCTTATTAATGAAATCAATTCGCCGTTTATTATTTTTTAAATTCACAGGCAAAAATTAAATGAAGAATGATACATAAATTTACAATGGTGAATGGGTATTAAGTTCAAAAATATGCATTTTAAAATCAAATATGATGACAATATATTAGCGCTACGGAAATAATTTCATTGATCGTTTCATTCCATTACTGTTTACCCCTGTCATAATGCTTTGGCCTATTTACCCAAGTACATGCCGGAACAAATGGAATCAAAATTGAAGTTACAGTTGCGTTATTTGCATAAATTGCTTATGGGTATACATTAAATTAAAAGCATTAAGAACTTATCCGTAATTCATGATATATATATATATATATATATATACAATATTACGAATCTAAGAACTTAAAGAGACTATTATAACCACAAAATGTAATAAATTGGTAGCATTGAATTTTGATATGCGCAAGCGGGGAAAACATTATTTGTGACTATATATATTATATATTGTTATCGACTGATTTTAATGGCAATTATAGAGCATAATAAGAGAAAGAGATTAAAGTTGGAGGACGAGTGGACTTTGGAAATGAAAGTTCATACTTTCATACTAGAAGAGAATACTATATGTGCCAATAGGATTTTTCCTATCAAATATTGGTAATTATTTAAATCGCCATTCCTTATATTTATTTACTCATTATATGTTTAAAAGAGATTTAATAAACGCAGGAAAAAATAAGGGTAACTTGTTAATATACAATGCTCCTTGTCATATTTGCAAAACCCTCACGACCAATAGGTACCAGTTCCCTCCCATGAACCCCCTGTGGCACGGGATCCTGGGATTCGTCATCGGGTGCCTTGGCGTAGTCTCGTGGTGCGGCAACGGGGTCGTCATCTACATCTTCTCGACCACCAAGTCCCTGCGCACCCCATCCAACCTGCTGGTCGTCAACCTCGCCTTCTCCGACTTCTTCATGATGGTCGTCATGTGCCCCTTCATGCTGGTCAACTGCATGAACGAAACGTGGGTCTTTGGTGAGTTCAAATGAAATATTTATCCTTAAAATTATCAGTCCCTGAACACCGGTTCTGGCCACAGGGAAGAAACCAGTTTTCAGCCAGACATGCGACGGAGGAAAGTTGTTTTGGAACAGCTAGTGCGGGCATTAGTACTTGAATATTAATATTGAAAATAATGCTGAAAATACGTCCAAACTCACGCAGAGAGAAACGCGGGATTAGGCAATTGCGCATAATGTACGCTTCAAATAAAAATGCGTTGAATGCATGATCTCAAACGCACTGAAAATTTGCACCGAAAGGCAATGGAGTTCTTAACGATGACCGTGTGCACTGCATGTTTCCATCTATTTCCCGTGATATACAAGGCTTCCAATTTTTATATCAGAGCACAGCCAATGGAAACTATATCCTGCTAAACTTGGAATCAGGCCTCTAAAAAGACTATCATTCTGAATGGAGCACACACCCATTCAGTGGTGCATGTTATGAGTACTGTGAAATTCAACTCCCAAAACTAGTTAGTTTATAATAGACTGTGGGGTATCACAGAATGGTTTCACTCCTTCCACTGCGCTGCGGTGGCGTAATATGATGATTGGCCAGTCCCAAATCATTGTTTTCAGTCACATAGACAGACAAATGATGCTGCATTTTGATGGCTGGACTTTTGGTGCGTTTTTATTATGATGTAATATTTTATCCTCCTCTGGTGGCGCACCTCGTGACAGACATCTGTCTCCCTTAAACAATAATTCGATGCATTCTTACACGCAAGTCTTAACCATCATTCTTTACTGTCGTACGTGATCGGTATCGCACAATGTAGTCCTTGTAGGTGTATGGTAATTTTCAATGCATAATTGTTTAGCTTTTCTGCGTTGCTTTGCAAAATGTAAAGCATTAATTACTGATTGGTTAATTATGCTTCTTCAGTCATCAACTCGGTCCAAGTCAGCCCATTTGAGCAATGCAAGATGCTAACTGCAATTAACTCTGGAGAATCATTTCAAAATATCAATATCAAGTCTGCAAAAATGGTACTCTCTCAGAGAGTGTTCTCCTTTCATTTTCAGTGAAAAGAAATTCTCATACTTACCAAAAAGTCATATGTCAGGCTAAGCGAACACCTAAGAGAACAACTATGCTACATTTATCAATTCCTGCACTTCCCACAAATCAATCAGCGGAAAAGGAATAGCAGCCATTCACAAAAAGGCTGACGTGAGATAACCATGCCGTGCCACGGCATAACCACGTGCTCACGCCCCGTGTTCACCTCTCTTACAGGTCCACTCATGTGCGAGCTCTACGCCTTTGCGGGATCTCTCTTCGGCTGTGCGTCCATCTGGACGATGGTCACCATCGCCATGGACAGATACAATGTCATCGTCAAGGTAAGAACTCCCTGATCCCGACGCCGCGCCACTGGAAAAGACTTAATCTCACTTCCCTCACTCTAATTACGTGCGATTCGAAGCGTATCCATTGTGCATCAAGAGGGAAAAGAGCCAAATGAAATTATTTTCATAACGGTTTGAAATCAGTGATAACCACACGTGATTACCTTCCCGAGTAACTGACTGTGAATTCAATTAAATTAATCAAAAACTCGTTTATACTCCAAAAGAAATTCTTCGACTATTTATTTAAATTAATGAAAAAATTTATTTGTAAGAGATATTAACTCATAGTTATTGGGTCCGTGTCTTTATGAGCGAATTCCTTAATTTTTTCTTTCTTAATTCAAATAATGTCCAACATTTGTATACGAAAGAGACATGTTCCGATGACGCGCCTCACATATTTTGGCGAGCGCCAACGACGGAGTGTGAACCATGAAGTAAACACTTCGACATTACCCACGAGATTCTCATTAATTTCCAACAAAATGAGAAAAATTTCCAAAGCACTAAATGAGGAAGAGTGTCGATCCTTGAGACTCATGGGTCATACCTCATACATACCAGTACAAGTTACCATTTGAAATTTCAAGGAAGAGTGTGTTTGCTATCTATCGGGGGTTCTTAACAATTCAGCAGTGTAGCCAACAAAAACGTGATCCTCTCCCAAGACCAACCACGTGTGTAATTCCACCGCTGAATTTATTTCCATTGATCGGAAAAATAGACCGGGCTCTTTTTCAATAAAAATGCATGAAAGATACAAACTTCAAATGCATTCCTAAACTAGCAAACGTTGACAGTGAGATTATAGAGTCAGTGTAATATACGCATCACAGTATGTGATTCAATCTAATTGGAAGTAATCAATGCCTGAACGAATAACGTGCCAATCTCATTGCTCAATTGACGACTTCTCACTTTCGCACAACGTCACAATTTATGCCCAATCCTCCTCACTTTGAGTAGCTATTATAGTAATGAATAGCGAAAGTAATACGTCTAACAGTAGTGGGTGAACCTGTCTCGGAATCACATTGGATGAAGCCGCTCGTAGAGATAGTTGTCCGCATCTACTCCGACACCGACGGGATTGTCGGGGACGCACTGATGATTTTCTCTGCTGCAGGGTCTCTCTGGGAAGCCCCTGACGATCGGCAGGGCCCTCGGGTGGATCCTCATTGTGTGGGTGCACGCCGCCATCTGGACCATCTTCCCAATGATCGGCTGGAACAGGTTAGTTCTCATCCCCAAGGGACGGATTTGCCTCAGTCATTGCTTGCAGCACACTCACTCATCAGTAACGAAAACAAAGTGACCACGATTCAACAGGACAGTCACCTCGGCAATATTTAGCAAATGCATATCAATCATTTTAATATCCACTTTTGTTTTCGTACTTAAAGAAAATGACGCCTAACTTCAACTGCAAGCGATTTCATTCACATAATTTCCGCTTAAGGTATGTCCCGGAGGGCAACATGACCGCTTGCGGCACTGACTACCTGACCAAGGACTGGTTCCACAAGAGCTACATCCTCGTCTACTCTGTGTTCTGCTACTGGCTGCCTTTGGCTGTGATCATCTACTCCTACACCTTCATCGTCAAGGTACCTACGAGACCCCACCCACGCCAACTCGAGCACAATTAGTTCAAGTTATTCCAATATCTGATAGTACGCGAAGGGTTAAAAGAGTTCAAAGTGGTACTAAACCATTAAAAGTTGAGGAGTAAACAATTTCAACTCCTTCTAAAATCAGAGCAAGACCCCGTAGTGTCCATATGGTTAATTCCTTGTCATATTTCCCCTGCAGGCCGTGGCTGCTCACGAGAAGGCCATGAGGGAGCAGGCCAAGAAGATGAACGTGGCATCCCTTCGATCCGCAGATGCGCAGAACACCAGCGCCGAGTGCAAGCTGGCCAAGGTGAGAGAAATAGGATCGCTCTTGCGCGTCAAACCAATTCCCTCGGAGAACATCGAATCTGCCGAGTCCTCAAAGGCACTCTCTGCACGACGGGCGGTTTCTCTTGAGTAGTCAGAGGGAAAGAACAGCATTCCCTTCGCCGCCCCGCTGCCTCGTGTGACCTCTCTTGCTATTCTCTCCCCTCAGATCGCCTTGATGACCATCTCCCTCTGGTTCATGGCCTGGACCCCGTACCTCATCATCAACTTCGCCGGAATCTTCGAGACCATGACCATCAGCCCCCTCGTCACCATCTGGGGATCTCTCTTCGCCAAGGCTAACGCCGTCTACAACCCTATCGTCTATGGTATCAGGTGAGTCTTGTTTTACATGCCCTCTTTTACATCTTTTGATGTAGGGACACGCTTACAAACAAACAAGTCTAAAATATTAATTACTAGAAATCTAGTTATTCTTTCAATTGAAACTGGACAAAAGAAAAATTACTTCCAAGGGAAAACCTTATGAATTAACATAATAATTATTCCAAGAGTACGCACAACATTAATCGGGGCACCGCAGTGTTTTTACATGCGCAATTTGCATTTCGTAGCCGTCACAGGAATTTACGAAAGGAGGGTAGAAGGTGTTCTCCTGGATAATTAAAAAGTATTTTTATGATTAGAAGTCCTGTTTTTAAGTAGATATATAATCCTAAGGGTAATTCCTTAACAATATTTACTCCTGACCCTTTGACTATCTTCTGTCCCTTTCTTGCACGTTCATGACCCTGGAGCATCAGCGTTTATGAATATGTTCTGGGATAATCACTATTCCGTACCTTTCTCCACTCCCCCCTTTCTCTCTCTTTCCCTCATTCATCGTCTGCAGCCACCCCAAGTACAGGGCCGCCCTCAACGAGAAGCTGCCATTCCTGGTGTGCGGCGGGGACGAGCAGCCAGCCCCCCCTGCCGACAACGCCTCCAGCGGCACGGCCACCGAGGAGAAGGCGTGAGAGGGAACGCTCGCTCGGCCCTCCTTTGCGCCCCACGCCAGTCCACACCCCCCCCTCACCCCATCGAGCAACACCGCTATGACTGACACTATAACTAACACTACATAAAACGCACGATAAATAAAAAAATAAAAACAATACCAGCACGAACACAATACTTATGAAAACCAACCATGTTTCCGACCAACTATGTTGAAGAGCAGCAAGTGGATATTTGTAAACCTGAGGAAGGAACAGTGAAGCAATAAAAAATGTGTTGATTATGTCGACATCAATAAAAATAATTTGCAAAATAAAAATTTTATATTTATTTCACGCCTATTCTTAAAATCCCTAGCTTTTATGTCCTATGCGATTCCATTTTTCATTTAAAAAAACAGGAAAAATCTTTTTGGAAGAATTAAATATGGTTGTGGAAGTAAAGTTGTGATATTGATTTATTTCAAAACATTTATTTTCATAGGTGCAAAAAATTAATTCTAATGCTTAACTCGACGAAACATTATCTTGCAAATATTAGACATTGATTGTGCTTGTGTTCGTTGCAACGCAGCTAAAATCATCACAATATTTGGTTTAAATGAACTACCTGAAATACGAAATGTGTGAAATGCAATTGATGAAGAGTTGATGGAAGAGTTTGAAAGAAATGAGTGTCCCGTTGTGTGAGAGTAAGAGCCAATGATTAAAAGTGCTGATGGTATTGAAACAGCTTGGGAATAATATGGCACTATGTAGTAATGATTTGACGATATCTGATGCAACAGTCAGACCTTAGGAAGGAATTTGAGTGCGATGGTAAAGATACATGATAAGAATCACGAGCTCATGACGAGGATCACATGGATAATGGCCAAAGGTTTAGTTCTAGTTGTGCTCCGTTAGATGGTAATACTAAAAAGGTGAAGGATTCGCTATGGGGAACTTGAGATGGGATGGAATGAGATAAATTAGAAGAGAACTCGGAGACCTAAGTCTGGAACAATGATGGTACATGCTCGTGAATGATAATAGTGAAACGTTTTTGATTTTGTGCGTATGAAAAGGATCGTCTTGAATAAGTGGTTACAGCGGAATTATGTTCACTTATACAGATAATAAATAGTGTAGTAAAGAGCAATGGGAATTTGGTTGCAAATGTTTGGTTGGTTTGGCGAAAGTCGCGAGGACAAGAAAGGTTCTAATTGACGCACAGCTCACTATTCAATAGTTGCCAAAGTAGATGTTGGGGAAGAGTAGACGTCAGAGGAGTTAAGAATGTGGAAGTAACTCAGAAAAAGTCATAAAACCGCGGTCTTAGTCGCAAGAATGTCGTATCTATTTTTGCTTGAGGATAATTATAACTCAAATCAGACAAAATACGATGAATATATCGGAACGGCATTGTGAGTGGTACTAGTGAGAGTTTAAAAGGAATACCTGGGCGTGCTAATGTTATTTTTTTGCAAAATTTGGATGGGAATATGTAAAATTTGCAGTAAAAAAGTGAAATATTTCTAAAAAGTGATGAAGCAGATACTTAAAGAATGACTACAGATAAATATGAGGAATTTGGAAGAGAGCTTACGATGACTAACAAGTGACAAATAGGCACCGAAAATCGTTAAATATATTAAATTGGATATGAACGTCAATGATTTTAATAAAAGAAAGAAGTTTAAAAACAATAATGGAAAACAAGTGAAATTTTGTGAGAAAGACACAGGAAATACGAGATATTGCTGTAGCCAATATTTGGAAAATCCGTGAAATTCGTATTCATAAGCATTTGCAGGCTGGATTCCTAACACTTAATAATCCGCAAACATAACTGATTAGGAGAGTTCTTTGCCTACTTTCACTTCTGCCGATAGTTCTTTCTCAACCTCTCTCACTATTTCCTCAGGATACTCATATGCCTTGAAAATAAACAGGTAGTAATTGACATTCCTGTCTTATTATCCTAACGAGCACTGGCCATCCCGATTTGTCATTCGTTATCCTCATGCGTGCAGTCTGAGTCTTGAATGAAGAGTCAATTCTTAACTTCTGAAAAATGCTATTCAACTTTGCCCAGTTTACTCAGTCAAAAACTTCTTCAAATCCCCAAAAAATAATTCATAATACATTATGGATGTTCTATATGTTCATTTCTACAGCCATCTTCGTTCTATACCCAAAGTGATATTCCACTAAGACCTCTCTCATTTGCTCTCATTTCCGTCTTTTAGTTGGTGACCCCAAGTACGAACCTACGATTCAACTCTCCCACAAGAAAAATAAAACTTATTCTCCTATAGTCCTCGTGAAATGCTGCTTTCCAATTCGGTATCGATTCCAATCTATGAAGAGTTAATGATTGCGCTACAAACAAGTACGCAAACCAGTGCATAGGTGTGCGAATGGATTGGGTTAGGTGGTCTTGAGTGACTAGTTAAAATGAGGCACAGTGCTTCACAAATACGCCACCGCGGTTGCACAGGGCGTCCGCGGAGGAATGTGCGAGAGTTGAAAGAGGAGGCGTAATGATTGGAGCCGTGGATGCACCCTCGCAGCCGCGCCCTAAACATGCAGCAATACCCGCTGAGAGCCATCGAATGGGCGGGAGGTGCTTTATTCAGTAGAAACAGAAACAAGAAGAGAAAGTAGGGGAATTAAATCAATTAAACGGGAGTAGTCTGGCCTGATTCAAAGATTAGGAAGGATAGTCGTACTTACAGTGGATAAATAAGCGAAGCGTGTATGATTCTTTGTGTATTGACCGAAAGACTATGAAATATCTAGGGTAAATGAAAAGACAAATGGTTTCCCATATTAGTGCATGGTAGTGATTACAGGATACACTTGAAAAAATATAGACTAAATATTGTATATATGTTCTTTAACACTCGTATATATATATATATATATATATATATATATCGGCCTCGGAGTAGGCCGAAAGCTCAAATCATCTACAGTGTGAGTGTCCTTTTACGTGTTATCTGTTTTATTCTGTGTTATATTGTGCCGTCCAAAAGTTATATTGCTCTCGTGAGTACTTCCGCATGATCTATATATATATATATATATATATATATATATATATATATATATATATATATATATATATATATATATATATATATGTATCCCTCCCATGGACTACAACCTTGTCGTGGTGGAAGGGCTTGTGTGTTCCGATGACCCCTAGAGCTGTGCTGGCGGGAGTAATAATAATTACTCTTGGAAGGGTCACCCATGCCCCAGATAGGTCGAAGGTTAGGAGCCAGACGAAAGGTAGTCCACGCAGCGTCTGTTCCTCAGAGAGGCGGCTGCAATGGCGTCTGACCCCAGTGGGGCGGCCATTACGTGATGGTGTCACGTTAAAAACACTATTGAGGAAGGCAACGGGAAACCACCTCAATTATCATTCCCAAGAAAATATGATGGACGCAAAACAGAAATTGAGTCCTGGCAACTGCGGGACTCGGCCCAAGGGGCCGTGTGTCGTGCCCGGCAGCGGGGGAGGCAAGGCTTCCGCGGTCGTCATCCCACGAAATCCTTGCGGGGGAGAAATAACAGCAGCAGGACAGAAGATGCAGAAGAACACGAAAGTAGTTAGAATAGGAACCTGGAACGTCAGGACAACGTTGAGGAGAGGAAAATTAGAAAATATTAAGCGAGAGATGGAAAGAGGTAATATAGATGTTTTAGGTCTCTGCGAGGTGAGATGGAAGGATAGCGGGGATTACTGGAGTGACAATTATAGAGTGATATACAGCGGCGGGGACAAGAGCCAACGAGGGGTTGCCGTAATTTTAAATAAAGTGGTAGGAAGAAGCGTAGTCAACATAGAGCAAGCGACTGATAGAATTTTATTAGGTATATTATTATATATTATTCAGGTATACATGCCACCGAGCAACCACAAGGAGGAAGAAGTCGATAGGATGTACGATGTGTTAGAGGATATCATCGCGAGTGTTCCTGCAGGGAAACATTTAATAGTGATGGGGGATTGGAATGCGACGGTAGGTGAAGGAAGAGATGGGGGTGAGGTGGGGGACTATGGGTTAGGCACGAGGAATGAACGCGGGGAGAAAGCAATTGAATTCTGCAGGAGACAGGGGTTAGTCATCACCAACACATGGTTTAGACACCACAAAAGGCGTAGGTATACATGGAAAATGCCAGGTGACTCAGAAAGGTATCAGTTAGATTATATTATGGTTAGGCACAGGTTTAGGAACAGTGTGATAAATTCGCACAGTTTCCCAGGAGCGGATGCGGACTCTGACCACAATTTAGTTGTTATGAAATGTAACGTTCGTTTCAAGAAGATAAGGCAAGGGCGGCGGGTTAGGAAATGGAATTTAGAAGCATTAAATGGATTAACGAGGAAGGAGTATCGGCAGGCTGTAAGAAAATAATGGGTGACGATAAAGAACTGAGTACTATCGAAGAAAAATGGGAATGTATCAAGAAAGGGATATTGGAAGCCGCTAAAGACACTATAGGAACCGTAAACGGGAAAAGGATAAGGAAACCATGGGTTACGGATGAAATGATTGCAAAGATGGATGAGAGGAGAAGATGGAAAAATGTAAACACAGAGTTAGGTAAAATGAAGTACAAAGAGTTAAACAATAAATTGAGAAGGGCCACAAATAAAGCAAAAGAAGAATGGTGGAAAACGCAATGCGAGGGTATGGAAAATTTACAGAAGAAGGGTGAAATTGGTGCTCTATACAGCAAGGTTAAGTTATTATCGGGAAGTAAGAAGGCAAGATCTGTGCTAACAGTGAAAGATAAGTGGGGTAAGATAATAGTTGAACCAGGAAAAATCCAAGAGAGATGGAAGGAATATATAGAAACACTGTATGGTAAAGAACTTAGGCCGACAAGGTTAGACATAGAAAAGGAACATGACGTAGAAGAAGATAGCTTAGGTCCAGGTATACTCGACGATGAAATAGAAAGGGCACTAAAGGAGATGACAGCAAATAAGGCCATGGGGGTGGACAACATTCCTGTAGAAATGTTGAAATGGTTAGGAAAAGGTGGAAAGAAGGCCATATATGGACTGATTCGTAGTATCTATGAGGAAGGAATCTGGCCGGAAGATTTTGTGAGATCGGTGTTAGTTCCTATTCCAAAAAAGGCAAAGTCTACGTCATGTGAGGATTACAGAACAATAAGTTTGATATCCCACGCAGCTAAAGTTATTCTCAGGATCATCAACAAAAGGATAGAGAGTAAGGCAAATGATTACTTAGGGGATGATCAGTTTGGGTTTAGGAAAGGAGGAGGTACGCGTGGTGCCATTGCAGTAATGAGATCACTAGTCGAGAGGAATATAGAATACAATCAGGACGTTTTTGCCTGTTTTGTAGATTTCGAAAAAGCGTTTGATAGAGTGAATTGGGAAAAATTAATGCGTGTATTGCAGAAAATAGGAATGGATTGGAGGGACAGGAGACTGATCCGCAACCTGTACATGTCTCAGACTGCTCAGGTGCGAGTGGGGAACGGGGAGTCCGGATGGGCAGTGTAAGGAAGAGGTGTAAGGCAGGATTGCCCATTGTCACCGGTACTGTTCAACGTATATGTAGAGGAAATGATTAAATAGGCATGGGAAGAACTAGACTTAGGAATGAAAGTCGGAGGGGAATCCATAAAATCAGTTAGGTTTGCTGATGACCAAGCTTTATTTCGTCAGTCAGCCAAGGGGTTGCAAACATTATGATTTGATCGGGATATCTCGGCTATTTCTTAGCAATAATTACTTAAAAACGATTCCTCCACGTATTCTTTGAATTTCGCGAAAAGATATTCAACATTTTTTCCTCGCATTGATTGAGACTTCGTTTCAAGATGGCAATGCGTTCACGGTGGCAAAATCGCCCGTGATTAATGGTCTTCCCAGTCTAGGTTCGTCTGTGAATGACATGTAGTCAGATTTAAAATTCCTTTCCCGCCTCATGACTATGTAACATGATGGGCTATTATTATCTTTAACATCATTTAATCATTGTGGATTTGCCAAGCACTTTAACCTGCCATATAAAGGAACTTAATCATACTAACCTCTATTAATCTCGGTCTATTTTCTTCAAACTGCGAGTTCATTCAATCTACGGCATCCTGGAGCAAAATAAATCCACATTCATAGTTGTAATGAAAAACTAATTGTACAGAAGGTTCAATTAATATACCAAGTTAATTTTTTACAAGTATCACGATTATTTTCTATTAATAATTATTTAAAAACTATACCACCATGTATATATGTACATACACACACACACACACACACACACACACATATATATATATATACACACATATACATTCAAACACGAAATCCCGCCATAAGGCGAACAAATATTCATTCACATAGAAATAGAGATAAGGAAATGGGAAAGGAACACACATAAAGGACGAACACAAGAGAGGTGGGGAAGGCGGATTTGAGTAGATCACAAATGTAAAAATATTTTCCTCGACTGAGACTTGAACACCGGATCTCTCCACTTGCTGGGCGGATGCTTTAACCTCTTGAGCTATCGAGAAAATTTACTTTACACTGAAATCTGCGATCTTATAAAGCGCCAAAGTGCTCCGATTCATTGCTCAGAAGATGGCGTTAGGGAGCTGTTATACCCACCAAAGGAGAAATAGACAAACACAAGAGGAGAATGGACAGTAGTTTAGCAAGCATACAACATCATAAAGGATAGGAATGGTGCGTTTCATGACACGCATAGACAGAAGAAGAGACGAGCCACATTGGCCAAATACACATTCAAACACGAAATCCCGACATACGGCGGACAAATATTCATTCAACCTTCCCCACCGCTCTTGTGTTCGTCCTTTATGTTTGTTCCTTTCCCATTTTCCTTATCTCTATTTCCATATGAATGAATAATTGTTTGTGATGCGGACTCTGACCACAATTTAGTTGTCATGAAATAAAATGTCCGTTTCAAAAAAATAAGGCAGTGGTGGCTTACTAGATAACGGAATGTAGAAGCATTAAATGGATAGACAAGGAAGGAGTATCAGCACGATGTAAAGAAAATCATGGATGACGGTAAAGATCTCAGTACTATCGAAGAAAAATGGGAAGGTATCAAGAGTGTGATTTCAAAAGCTGCAAAAGACACAATAGGAACCGTGGACGGAAATAGGGTAAGAAAACCATCAATCACGGATGCAAAGATGGATGAGAGAAGGAAATAGAAGAATGTAAACACAGAGTTAGGCCAAATGACGTATAAAGAGTTAAACAATAAAATGAGAAGGGCCACAACTAAGGCAAAAGAATGATGGTGGAAGACGCAATAGTAGGATATAGAAATTTTGCAGAAGGGTAAAATTGTAGAGCTATAAAACAAGCTTAAATCACTATCGGGAAGTAAGAACGGAAGATCTGTGCTAACAGTTAGAAATAATTCAGGTGAGACTATAGTTGATACAGTAAATATCCAAGAGAAATGGAAGGAATATATAGAACAACTGAATGGTAAAGAACTTAGTAGAAAAGGTAGACAGAAAAAGACTCCATATGGACTGATTGTATCTATGATGAAGGAATCTGGCCGGAAGACTTTGTGAGGTCTCTTAGTTCCTATTCCGAAAAAGGTATGGCTACTTCATGTGAGGACTACAGAACAATAAGTTTGATGTCCCACGCAGCTAGAGTCCTTCTCAGGATTATCAACAAAAGAATAGAGAATAGGACAGATGGTTACTTAGGGGATGATCAGTTTGGGTTTAGGAAGGGAAGAGGTACGCGTGATGCCATTGCAGTAATGAGATCACTAATCGAGAGGAATACAGTATAGAATACTATCAGGACGTTTTTGCCTGTTTCGTAGATTTCGAAAAAGCGTTTGATTGAGTGAATTGGGAAAAATTAATGCGTGTATTACAGATAATAGGAATGGATTGGAGGGACAGGGGACTGATCCGCAACCTGTACATGTATCAGACTGCTCAGGTGCGAGTGGGGAACGGAGAGTCCGGATGGGCAGTGTTAGGAAGGGGTGTAAGGCAGGGTTGCCCATTGTCACCGGTGCTGTTCAACGTATATGTGGATGAAATGATTAAAGATGTATGGGAAGAACTAGACTTAGGAATGAAAGTCGGAGGGGAATCCATAAAATCAGTTAGGTTTGCTGATGACCAAGCTTTATTTCGTCAGTCAGCCAAGGGGTTGCAAACATTACTGAGTGAATTGGAAATTCAGTACAATAGATACGGGCTTAGATTCAATATAAATAAAACAAAGGTTATACGATTTTTCAGAAAGAAAAAGACTAAGCTAAAAATTTAATAGGAGGGCAAAAACTAGAGCAGGTAGAACAGTTTACGTATCTCGGAAGTGTTTGAACCAACCTGTTCAAAGTAGTAGGTACGTAAGGAGAAAAACTGCGAAAGGCAAAGAGGCTTTTTCAAGGAGGAGGGAGTTGATGACAGTGACGTTGGGTAAGGGTTTTAAGAATATAGGTAAAAATTTTAAGATGTAGCACAGATACGTATGGGCGGACAGGGATGAAGTGAGGAAAAAAGTACACAGATATGAAGATGGACCTGATGTAGAGTATGTTGCTCGATTGTGTTTTGCTAGGTGTCACTAGATATTTATTTGATAGTTGTGTCCATCCAAAAACCTACCTTAACTGGATACGCAAATATATAAGTACATCCCCGTGAATACACTTGCACAAATGTATACATGTGTCACCTAGGAGTCGAGAATTGTGTATTGAGCGCCAGAGGGTTTCTTGTGGAAAAAATATAAAGGACCCGGTGAGAAATTAGCTTTTCTTTACCAACCTCCTGATTTAAGTTGATAATTTTAGAATTATGGAACGCATTTGAGATCTTTGTGAGTTAATCATGCAAGGGTTTCAGTAAAAAACCCTCCATAGATGGTCAAGGGCAAGTGTCTGTCCACGTCCGATCGATCGCTGAAGTCGATAAATACTGTGTCCGGACGGGTGTGGTTGGGCGGGCGACCCCCACCGTGGCGCTCCTGCCGTCCGAGTGTGGCGGGCAGTTTGAACGTGAGCCGTGAACCCATGGATGAAGAGATCTTGCAGGGCATTCGTCCAAATGCTTTGGTGTCATTTGAGATGGTGAGGGCAGGAGGCAAACACATGAAGCAGGATTGCGGTCATGTCTCCGTACGTCTCAGATCTCACCACGAAACAAACGACTTCCAGATTAAAGTGTTCGGGATGCAGAAGATGGTTGAATGGCGGAGCGGGTAAAATGACACAAAAAGAATGTTCTTCAGAGAGATATCTTATGAGATGATAATATTAGTCAATGAGTAGGCAGGCATACAATTTAAAAAGCAGAAAAAAGCATATAAATAGCATATATCAAAACATAGGCACAGCAAAAAAATCACAATTCTTCCGTTTAAAATTACCATTAATTTAGATCAATATTTAAATTTATTTTTATTCAAACATACAGATCATAAGTATGCTTTTAGATAAAACGGTACTGAAGGCTTCGAGAGTTCCTCGGCAGAATAGACAACTTGGAAACTGGTTGTTTTTAATATGCATGCCTCATATAATGTGTCCTACAATTAATCATCAATATTATATCAGACTATGGATTTGAATTGTTCTTTTTCTCTTTTGTTCACACAGCCTAAAGTTAATTGTAACGGAGTTTTAAAATAATCTAACTTAGCAACGTCATCTCTAACTTCGAGTAATTTCAAAATAATAAGCCTATTGCGAAGGGTGAATCTCATCCGAGCTATTTGTTATATGCACAACTTCAACGAAACCATTTCAATTAAGCTGTTTCATGCTATCACAGTACTTCAAGATCGAATTATAAATTTATTGTTATCCATTCTAAGAGGCAATTTTATCAAAAAAGTGTTGCATTTAAGAATAAGCCCCATGAAGACATTTAAAATCTTACCAAATTTCTTTAATTGTAATATTTACCATAGTGCTGCGTTAATAGCAGGATCCTCACTGCGCAGGATTTGGATATAATTGTATTGTGGGGGTCACTTAGTGCATGTATACTGAGTGGCTAAGGGCAATGGGTGAACTGCACATGCCGATGCAACGTGTTGGCCATTTCAAAATGAATACTATTTCTGAATAATTATAGGCGTTGCACCTTTGGATGGCCGGCTTATCAATTCTGCAAAATGATTTCTTTTTTCCTTAAATTTGACTGCTGCCATAAAAGAAAATGTTTCCTGGCGAACATTAAAATTTTGAATTTTCACGCTTAAAGTAATATATTTAGATAAAAATTTGAAATTTATGAAATCGTGCTATCATATATATGCATTAATGTGTTTTGCAAATTAACAGATGAACACGAAATACTTTTTACAAAAAATCAGGTATATTATGTTAAATTTAATTAAATTTTTTTAATTACAGTATTAATTCCTCTCTCGCAGAACTGATAAAGTTAACTTATTATCTTTTGATCGTGGCTTTTTAATAAGTTTCAACAAAATGAACATTGGAATTCAAAGACAACTCAATAGAATAGACGTTTTTATTCAAACAATTGAATTCATATAATTTATGATAAAAAGAAAAAATAAGAGAGGGTAACACTCCAAAATCGGTAGAGCAAAATATGGAACTTTAAAAGATGGGAACAGATTTCAACCGCTATTCACAAAATAAACCAGTGGCTTAGAATGCCGGAGAAATTTGGTTCCGAGTGTAGAGTTTTACACGCCTATTCTGCATTTATCTGTGTATAACAACCAATTTCTGTCATTCATTGGTTGTGCTATGCAAAATGTAGTGCCCTGGAATCAGTGCCACTGTCAACAAAAAGTTGCATTTCCAATGCCGTTTTATTAACCCGAACCAACTAAACCTTTATCGATTGTTGCGGCGATCAATTTCTTTCTGATGGAATTTTAATGAGAGATACTATGTACTATACTTTCAAAAATCGAGGTTTCTTATGGAGCGGTATACGAGAAAGAAAGGTAGAAAGGTATTCGTGATAGACAATCTGGTATTACTTAACCGACAAAAAACCCATTCCATTTTTTAAGTCATATCCCTCAGTTTTGTAGAGTACTGAGCCTCGCCAAATTCTGTCACACATATTTCATCAGTTAGGTACACCTTTTGAGTCCTCATAAACATATTATAAAGGTATAAATTTCGGCAGAACTTGGAAGGTCAAACGTAAAGACCTTTTGCCTTTAGTTCGCCCTTCTGCACACCATACCACCTCCCTTCATGCCTTATTATGCGCCCTCCCTCTCAGCCTTCAACGCCACATTTCATTACTTCTCCCCCCATAATTTCTTACTTATTACGAATTCGTTTATTTCATAATTTTCTTAGCATGGGCCTTTGCTAACCTTTCTCTCCCTCCATTTCATTTTCTGATTACAAAAATCTCAAAAGTCTGCACAAAATACTAATTATTGAATTTATTATCATAAAATTTATCAACTTCCAAAGTACCAACTGATTGCACTAAGGACCTAACCAATGTCTTTATATACGACAATGACCAAGTAGCTTTTATAAGCACTAATGACAGATTTGGGAAGACGAAGCCAATACTTTCCCCCAGAAAGGTCAATTACTGAGAAACCTGGACAGTACTGTCCAATATGGGCTCTTGGATAAAAAAAAGCTTTATCTTTGAGCTTTTTTAATTTTTTTTTATTCTTCTCGCTTACGAAATATCTTTTGTGTAAAAACCGTTCATTGGGCGTCCGGGATTTCCGGGAGTCCATTCCGAGAGTAGAATAGCCCCAGAACCAAAACTATATATATACTACATTCTCTTGTAAATGATGATAATATAATCATATGGCAGCGATCATTGTTAAACCATCATCGACATTACAATGCAATAATTTCAGAGTGTAAAAGTCATTCGTACCGAGCAGAATTCGAACCCGGATCCCTCGACGTCCGGCCGATCAATCAATCATTTCAATCCTTTGAATTTCTGAGTGTAATAGGACGCCTAGGTAGTTTAACTCGCTAAAGCACTCGTCCGGGCATCGAGGGATCCAAGTTCGAATCCCAGTCAGGACGTATGATATTTATACTCTGAAAGTGTTGCATTGTAATGCACAATTAGTGGCTCACTCCATTAAGAGTTACTGTCGCGGCATCTCCGGTAGCAAGGAATTCATCATTTATATATAAACCGTAATCAACCCGAAGGTCGGTTGAGTAGGTGACGGTAGAGCTCACCCATGTACCAAGCCCGACGGCGTGTGAATATTCACACATCAGGGTAGGGGGGCCAGTTCCTTTCCCTGTGCCGGTTATGGTTTCCCAGGAAGACCTGGTACCCGAAAAATCAACTAGCTTGGGTGGAGCTGCAGGTGCTCAAAGTGCCTTGCCCGGGAATCGAACCCGGGACCCTCCGGTCAGTAGTCCAACGCTCTACCCACTAGATCACTGCAACCCGCGATATATATATATATATATATATATATATATATATATATATATATGTCACAAAATATTTATTTGGTAGTTGTATCCATCCAAAAAACCTACCTTAACCGGTAGATTACTTTATGGGTGGTGTGAAACGTTTCTGACTCAGAAAAGTTCAGAAAAAATGTCTTGTATCTTTGTTAGGTCGGAAATTTTTCAGACCAGGCTTGTATATATGTATAACATTTGGACGGCACGATAAAAAAAATATAAAATGATGTCTGTCAGTCTACTTGTGTATGAGTATATGAATTTAAATATTTGAAATATACGTAATTAAAGTCAAAATACATATCAAACAATAATAACTACAACAAGGACTCAACCAAAACGGTGTGCTGTGAGAGTGAAGGCCCGTCTTGGAGGCGTTCATCAAATGGAAAAACGGGGGCACAGATAAGCAAAGGCGTGGCGAAGGTATTGGAGGAGGGCAAGGATGATTTCTGCATTTCCACGACTTTAAGGCGGTTTTGAAGGAGAAGAAATAGGAGTGCGGAGGTGGGAGCGATAATCCCTGCACACGGACATCCCTGAAATATAGCGCATGCACTTCCTCCTCCCCTCGCCCCCAGAGAACGGATGGGAGAGAGTAATCACCTCAAAGGATTTCCCGCAGGGGACGAAGGGGAGGGGGAAGGCGGCCGGGGGGAGGTTCTGCTCTCCCTATATAACCGCCGGTGGTGGAAGGATCCGACTGTCAGAGACGTAGTGTGCCTCTCTCGAGAGTTGACCTACGCTTCAGCGCCCCTTTGCTGCTCGCCTGTTCGTCGTCGCTGGTAACTCCACTTCACCGCAACTCCCGAGGCAACGGTGCGAATCTCCGCCCACACGCAGCAGCTGGACTGACCTCAGAGGACCCCATCACGTTTAAACCAGAAGTAAGTTCGGGGTTCTAGTCACGGAGCTACCTTTCCAAAATGTCCTGTTTCACTCTCGTCCCGTGATTCTTTTTCATACTGTGCACTTAGTACCTTCTGTCAATCGAGTTTATCCATAGGTTCTCTCAAACATTTTTCAACAGGCAATAATAATACCAATATTTGTAAATCATTAAGAATATCCTTGCTGAGAACAATCCTTATTAAATTACGGAAACTTGTTTTTCATCCACAATTTACTTTAGTGATGGAGCAAACTTAATACGATGAATATTCAATCAATAAATTAGGCTCTTATAAAAACATATAAATTAATATACATATTTCTTAAAAACATACATACTTAATACTAGTGGTAATCATATTTGGATATATACCGTTTAAATTTGGTTTTACATGTACACTCCAACATTTCTTGGCTTTGCCTGACAATACACAACCTGATTCTAAACCCTACAATAACTCCTTCTATATTTCAGTATACTTTCTTCCTCCTTCCATCTCGTCCTACATCCCCCATCCTATTCCTTTCCCAACTTCCTCGTTTGCTTAACATTCTCCCCTCTACATCAGTCTTCAAGATCTTACACTCACTTCTTCGTTTCATTTTCTATTTGTCCATACCGATTTTGAAATTTCTAGCATAGAGTGCTATTTCATAAAGTTGAAACATTTATATTTATCCAGTTATAGCAAAATAATAAGGAGAGTAATAAAAACGAAAAACCACGAAATATAGTCGAAAAAACTATGTGATCTTCTTTCAATTTAGAAGCATAAAATGTAAATCCTTGAAGGGGATATACAGGGTGCGGCAACATAACTTTCTTATTTCAATGAGTTTTGTGTTTGATTGCCTTGTATTTAGTGAGTTGAATGGGTGTGCCTTTGAGTAAATTACATGAATCCACGTGTAAATCAATATTTTGCCAATTCAATTCAATCCAATATATATATATATATATATATATATATTATATGGAAATGGATATTACATTCATAAGTCGACTCTGTTCATCTCCTCCCAACATTTCAGACATTACTTGAATTCACTCAATTCTGAAATGGTATAGCTAGACTTGTGAGAAAGAAGGATGACTCCTAGACACTTTGAGATCAAGAATCATTCGATTTCTGTGGTTCTATTTAATGGCCTATGCTAGAAATATCTGGAAAATCTTGTATGTCGTCGCAGTTGACAAGTATTAATTATTTGTGGTGTTCCCTCAGATGGCAACCGCAGCTCTCATGGGTGAACCAAGGGCGGCCGCTTGGGGAAGCGGCGGCTTCTCCAACCAAACGGTCGTCGACATGGTCCTCCCAGACATGCTCTCCAAGATCGATCCTCACTGGTAAGCCCCGGGCGTTCAAGTCTCCAAGAAATCCCTCGTGCGATGCTCGGAAGCCGACCGTCAGAGTACGATGGGTGACCGACTCTTTTCTATAGATAATAAGGGAGATTCAGGAACAGCCATATTTCACTAATGGCAAGAGGAGGGGTTTAGAATGGTTGCTCAAAGTGAATCGTTGTTTTTCAAATAAATTTCATCACATCAGATTCACATTGCCTACTCAATCCGAATGTGAATTGGTGACACTTAAAAATTAAATTATCTATTAGACTGAATTTGATCTCGCTCCCATTTCAGCAAAATACGGTAATTTACTGATGAAAACAAAAGCTTACATGAATAGTGTACTTATATATTTTAAATTATTGAAAACTTCATATTAATGCAAAACAAAAGCACCGTGAGAATGATAAAAAGGGAGGATTAAAACCGGCGATTAACAGTACAATAATTTATAACTATAATTATAATACATACTAAACTAATAAGATATAATTAACAATAATTATTTCACCATTTCCTCTCCAAAATTATGGCGGTTAAAATTATTTTTTGCCGATTTTCCACGGGAAGTGAACATTTCTTGTTCGTCATAAACCGTCTTTCACTCTTTTGGACTTAGCATTACATGACATTATTCATGTTTAATTATAAAATTCCATTTAAATTCTTTTTTAACTATACTATGTGGGCTCGTTTTCTGAATGAATGACATAATAACTTCTCAATATCTGTACGCAAACAGAGTGACAAAAGTATGCGAAAATCACTGCACTATAAGAGTAATCTAAAGAAATACTTCACAAAATAATGAATAAAGAGAAAATATTATCGATCACCTCTTCAAAATTAGAGCAATTGTCGATGCACGCAAAATTAGTGGCTTTGAAGTGTTCTTTTTCGGCGCATTATGGAGGTTAAGTGCCTGCTTTTAAGAGTTCTATCAATGATTTCACGGGTATTAAAAGCACCATGCTGGAGTGGGGTGCTCACGGCCTGGCCGTGGCGCTTTCGAAGGGAGGAAAGACCTCCGCGGAGCACGCCAACTCCGACGTGAACTCCACCTTAAAACATCTATTTCCCACCCCAGGTACCAGTTCCCTCCCATGAACCCCCTGTGGCACGGAATCCTGGGATTCGTCATCGGGTGCCTTGGCGTAGTCTCGTGGTGCGGCAACGGGGTCGTCATCTACATCTTCTCGACCACCAAGTCCCTGCGCACCCCATCCAACCTGCTGGTCGTCAACCTCGCCTTCTCCGACTTCTTCATGATGGTCGTCATGTGCCCCTTCATGCTGGTCAATTGCCACAATGAGACGTGGGTGTTCGGTGAGTCGAATTTCACAAAGCACATTACGCAGAAGTTAAAAAGGCTTCTACGTTTCCCTAACTTACGCTCACTCATTGAGTTTTTAAGAGTTAATTTAGCGAAAAGGAATTAATTCCTGTCACAGTCCTACCACTAGACTTTTATTTATTTGAATTAAGGTTGAGTTGTTTAATTTATTTGAGTTAAGGTTTAGAAAAGATATTTGAGTTGTTTTGTGCAAGATTTTTTATTTAGAAACTAGAAGATTATCCTTCATATAAAACATACGTGAAAAAGGAAATATCTCATGACAAGTAAGAAACTTATATTAATTTTTCCAGCGCTTAAAAATGACGCTACTGAATAAATTCATACCAAAACTTTAAAACCTTCAAATTGACACCTTTCCAGGAAAAATAGCGCAAAATTCGTAATATTTGTATCCATAGAAAAACAAAAAGTGACTGTAATATTGATTTTCGGCCGATTCTCGTTTTGCAGGTCCTCTCATGTGCGAGCTCTACGCATTTGCTGGCTCGCTTTTCGGTTGTGCTTCGATTTGGACCATGGTATCCATTGCCATGGACCGATACAACGTCATCGTTAAGGTGCGCAAAGAGAGTAGTCATTTATTCATGATTATGTCACCTTCATATAGGAGAAGTACATAATTCAAACTTAATGCTTCTTCCAGGGACTTTCCGGTAAGCCTTTGACTGTCAGCAGAGCACTTGTCTGGATCCTCCTAATCTGGGTGCACGCTGCCGTCTGGACCATCTTCCCGATGGTTGGCTGGAACAGGTCAGTAAGATACCACATTGAAACGCCATGGGATACTATTTGTCTGTAAAAACATGTTTCCATCTATTAGCGTTTAAATATTATCTATAATTCTTAAACTCTCGATATCAACATAATTCTAGATTAATTTTGACTTATAATGCCCAAAATCTAAAGATGTTTTACGAAATCTTATGCCCAGGTATGTCCCGGAGGGCAACATGACCGCTTGTGGCACTGACTACCTGACCAAGGACTGGTTCCACAAGAGCTACATCCTCGTCTACTCTGTGTTCTGCTACTGGCTGCCTCTCCTCACCATCATCTACTCCTACTTCTTCATTGTCCAGGTTAGCACTGCAAGATGAGCAATCTGGCGATGATAAAGTAACAGAATCTGTCTTGATGGCTGAGTATAATCCGGACGAGTTTGTTTTTTGCTGATCATTCAGAATGTTAACATTTACTTGACTTAAATCAATTCTGCTCTAGGCCGTGGCTGCCCACGAGAAGGCCATGAGGGAGCAGGCCAAGAAGATGAACGTGGCATCCCTTCGATCCGCAGATGCGCAGAACACCAGCGCCGAGTGCAAGCTGGCCAAGGTGAGAGAAATAGGATCGCTCTTGCGCGTCAAACCAATTCCCTCGGAGAACATCGAATCTGCCGAGTCCTCAAAGGCACTCTCTGCACGACGGGCGGTTTCTCTTGAGTAGTCAGAGGGAAAGAACAGCATTCCCTTCGCCGCCCCGCTGCCTCGTGTGACCTCTCTTGCTATTCTCTCCCCTCAGATCGCCTTGATGACCATCTCCCTCTGGTTCATGGCCTGGACCCCGTACCTCATCATCAACTTCGCCGGAATCTTCGAGACCATGACCATCAGCCCCCTCGTCACCATCTGGGGATCTCTCTTCGCCAAGGCGAACGCCGTCTACAACCCTATCGTCTACGGTATCAGGTGAGAATAGTCGTGATAATAGTTGCAAGGAACCTTCTTTGAGAAGCAGAAAAACAAAGAAAAATTAGAATTAGAGACGTTCCGCATTTTATTGTTTAATACTTGAATCGGGATTACAAATTCTTCCGTCTATTATAAAAATCATTCAATAATTGTCATTTAGATGGGACGCCCAATAAACTAACCGTTATTACTCTTCTTTATTAATAAGAGATAAATAATAATGACAGTGTCAAATTTAGATTTCAAAATCTATAAATTTCTCGTAGGACAATAGAACCCCGAAAAGAGTTTTCTTGTATTTGCAAAAACATAACATTGTAATTAAGATCATATCGTTAAGACAGAATACTCTTTCCACTCAAGATAGGATATGCTACATTTAAGTACCCTTGTGTTAAATTATAATTCTTAAATATTAAAATCACCCTATTTGGCACATTTAAATGCCGAAGACAGTATAAGTAAATTATTGTAGTGAAAAATAATTGCGACAACCCTCCGTTTGGCTCATTTTTCATACGTTGTTGAGATGTTGGGGAATATGTTGGGAGGATACAATGACTTCTTCATGAGAGTTTGTTCTCAATGGCATAAGTGTTTCGTGTATATCGAATCGAATACCACTCTTTGGGTCATCGGCATCCTTTGCCCTTTCGCCTCTGCAATCACCACACCTGCCCAAGCTGCGGCCTCGGTGAGAGGAGACCAAAGCCATGAACACCGGAGAACGCCCTCAAATCATTTAGATATTGCGACAGGAGAATGACCACGAGATGCTAACTTTCTCTCTCTTAGCAGACTTGCAGAATATCTCCTGCCAATATTCGTCTTGAGGGTGGTTACAATCTTTTTCTCGCTAATCCACTTATAGGCTACTTGAAAATCGGCTTTGATGTGATCCAGGCAATATCTACCTCCACTGTTGTCATCATTTGCTATTAATATCACCTTAAACATTCTGTTGAATCACTCTGTCATTCATGTATTCGCCGTCAATTTTATTTTATGCACACAGTCGCCATTAGCCACAAGTCAAAAGAACGATTCCGGCAACCTCGGCTAATTTCGATTTGCGGGTACCATTCGTCGGTTAGTATAAGTGATAGTGCCATCAAGTTGTGTTTTTGTGCTCTACTCACCATTATTTTGCAGCCACCCCAAATACCGAGCCGCCCTCAACGAGAAGCTGCCGTTCTTGGCCTGCGCCGCCGCCGAGCCCGCCCCGCCCGCGGACAACCAGTCCTCCGGCACCGCCGCTTCCACCGAGGAGAAGGCCTGAGCGGGTGGCAGCCGCATCCCTACCGCCGCCCCAGGAGGAGATCCCGCTGCCGACGGCAAAACTTCCCTTTGTACATCTCCTCTGTATATTATTTTTCTGTCAAAATTAAAAATACCTTTCTAATTCCTTAACTTTGTATGTTTTTCTTTGCACCAGTCATTGCCCTAAAGGTCTTACGGCAAGGATTCCAAGCTCAATGGACACTGCGAACCGAATAGGGCTGACGATGTCTAACTCGTTATACTCGTTAAGAGACATCCCAAAAATCCTGAATAGGGTGTACTAATCGCCAAAAGGTGTGAAACATTAGCATAGAAATTGAACACCAGGGTCATTGGCGATTACATTTGCTAAATGGTCGCCATTGAACACCAACTATGAAAATTATCGGAATATTTCATATTAAATACAGCAAAAACCAAGGCTATTTCTTTCTCTTGACACTAGTTTGAAAAATTTCCTTACTAAGCACAGCATTCTTTGTTCATAATTCTGTAAGTACATTTGATTAATACCTAGTCGAGAGTAATGAACTTAGTTTTCATAATTTATTAAATGACCTATTCCATTTAATACGCTTTAAGCCAAACAGGAATGATCAATACATACTCTACTATAGATAAAATTCCCTCCTTGAACACGCATTGCAATAAATATGTAAAATACCAATAATTAGAGAAGCATTTTAAACAGCTCAAACGGTTAATTTCCTTCGAATGGTTTTAAAGTGTATTCTTCAGCTTTTTATTGAGTTTTTGAAATATCGCATACAAAAGCCTGCCATTCCCGTTTTCATCAGAAAATGCGCCTTCGTTAAGCATAAATGACAGGGTACTTAAAACTTCTTGGAATTTAACTTGACTCGGTGATTTAACAGCGCATGAAAATAGACCATTTCATAAAGTTTAATCGCTACAAATGAATAACCTTTCAAATACATAAGAAATCTAATTCATGGTGGGAGCACATACTGTTGAAGACAAAACCGATATAAACTGAAGGCAATCATTGAGCCAATAGTATTCCTTTTTTGGAGAAACACGCCATACGAAGGGACAGAGTGAGCATGTCTCTTTGGTGACAAGAGTGACCCATTGCCATGGAAGGGAACGTTGCAATCTGTTGTAACTCCGTAATATAGTTGAGAAAGTATTTGGAAAATGTACCCTCTAATGCAATTTTCATAAATAAAACTATTCAAAATCCGGTAGTTTAAATTTGTAAAGAAGCAGAAATAAATAACACCGAAAATGCGAGGTGGCAAATACCATACATGGTTTAGTACTTGATGACTCAACAGAGGTCAGGCAACACTCACAAATACCACTCCTCATTAGGCATTTGTACGACTTCCTTCGAATTTTTTTCTGCCGCACAAAGAAGCATATTCATCACACGTCAACTATACTTGAGAAATAATGGAAACTGCTAACTGGAAACTGCTTCGGTAACCATCACTTTGCTTTGCAGCATTGGCACATAAGTTTTTCATGTAATGCAAGTTAAATGGTGGTTTATATATTTTAGGAGTGTACAATCATGAATCGATGTAACAAAATGACCATGCCTTGGTCATTTGCCTACAACATAATTTGTCCAGTAAATGATTAGATAACAACAATGGAAATAAAAAAAGTGGTTGCATTTTTTAATGCCTGATCCAATGAAAATCAACGCATTAAAAGTTAACAATTTGTAATGAATCTTCAATAAAATTAAGTGATACAAGACAGAAAGAGATGCACGAGTCAATAATAAGAATTCAATTAAATTCACCATTAACTGTAGACGTTCTTAATGTAATTTTACCATAGAATTAGAGAGATACTGCACTTAAAATTAAATCAATTCCACACTTGCTTAAACTATACATTTTCTAGATGACATTTGAACACAAAAATAATGTCCATCAGAGTGCTAGAGAAAAAAGCACTCAATTTTTAATATGCTAAAAACGTAATAAAGCCTACCAGAAATAATAATATATGAATGTAATAAAAAATAAAGGAAAAAGTACAAGTAGTGGTAAGGTCACATTATACTGGATAAGCTTAGTATATAATTAGGTGCTATTTAAGGTCTTTCGTAAATGTGATGTTTTCAAAGAAAGTGAAACCAGTATACTTCACAAAAACACAACACTTCACAAAATACAGAAGACTACTGTAGAATCAATGGCAAGGACGTTTGGTAAGGATGTTGGGAAAAGGTTCGTCAAAACTTGGATGTAAAGAGTAGTTTTATTGAGGCGCGGAAGCATGGTTGTGAAGGAAAATGATAATGTGAGTGTGCATATGGATGGAAAAGGTGAACTGGACAAAATAAATTTTGGGAGTTGACGTTATTATTTATAAGTTATCACTATATTCATTTTTTCACTATACTCAAGTTTATTCATGGAATTCTTGACACCTTATCGTATCATATTCATGTTATTGTATTTTAAATCATGTACGGTTATATAAATTGAATTAACAAATGGATGAAGGACGTATTGATCGGCAGTGGGATTTTGAAGACTGTAATAGAGGGGAGAATGTTAGGCAAACGAGGAAAGGACAGGAACAGGATAGGGATGTTGGAGGGGGTGAAGGGAGGAAAGAAGTACACAGAGATGAAGAGAGACCTGATGTAGAGTAGGTTGCTGGATTGGGTTTTGCTTGGAGTTACAAAATATTTATTTGATAGTTGTGTCCATCCAAAAACCTACCTTAACCGGTAGATTACCTTATAATAATAAATTGAATTAGAAGGGAATATACTGATTTATGACCTATTAGCAGCAAAAACCAAGAAATTAACACCATTTCGTGAAACACTATAAGATATGCTATTACAACTCTATCCAGATAACTACATGAAAGTACGTGAGTTGCATGAGGTGTGCATAGACGATATTGGTGAAATTACAACATTTGAAAAGTAATTATATGTTAATTAAAATTAATATTCATTTAAGGTACGATCCAAAATTAAAGTGATTTTCATTTGCAATACCGTGCTATTTTGCAATATATTTGTAGCGTCCCTTTACTGTGATTGAAAAATAGTATGATACAATACGGACAGGTTAATAGTATAAGAAAGAAAGAGTAATCTTAAAAACTCATTTAAATGATATTATTATGAATGTATTTCAACAACAAGTACTTAACGGGCGGTAGGCTCAGCTCAAAGAACAATGACCCAGTACCATTCTGAAGGTTGTGTGATAACGCCTAATTAATTATCAGCCAACCACGCTAATCAATCTGAAGGTTTGATAGGCGCAGTTAGAGATCACCCGGTGCGTGTTTCAAGGACACGATAGGATTCGAGACGACACGACACGACAGAATCATGCGAATAATGGAACTGTGAACGCAAATTAAATTAGCAGTGGCAGAGTAAGTGCATAATACACGCCGTGGTAAAATGTGGACCGTGAGAATTCAATAAAATGGAAAAATGGGGGTTCAAATTGAGTAGTTTCAGGCGCGATGTGGTGGCATTCGAACGCTATGAAGAACGGATAGTAGCAATTTCTCAGTGGATTATTAATCAAGTAAATAAATTATCCAGTGGAAAATTGCTACTATCCATTCTTTATATTACACACGAATGATGTTTCAAATTTACCATATAACCGTCAATATGAGAGTCAATAGATATATATCGTGAGAAATGTAAAATACTGTAAAAAACTTCCAGATACCCATGTATCTACGCTGATCGTAGTACAGCGGTAAAACTGCACCACTTTAATTCGAAAGAACTAAGAAATATGAAGAGAAGGCCGTTAGAAAATTGGAGGAAAACTCGACCGAAGCTGACCTCTCAAAAGGCTTTGAAAGAGAATTTGAAAAATAAAACCATGTTGACCCAGGCAGATCAGAAGGATGACAAAATATTGAAAGAGGCCTTGTGGAAGCCACAAAAGAAGCAGTCGGCAGGATGGAGGCCGTCAAGAGGAAGCCCACAGAGGAAGGGTGGAAGTGTATCGAAGGAGAGGAGATGAGGGAAGAGCCCGAAATCAGGAAGTGAGCTGCTTCACAAAAGGATTGGAAGGCAAGAAGATACGGACAAATAATATAAGAGAAGAAATGCAAAATGCATAATCCGCATCCTCATACTGAACACACACAAGCACAATACAATGAACAAGAGCGAGAGATACTTCACGATGAAGAGAGAGGACGGAGAATGGTGAATTCCTTGTATGTGCTACAGTATAACTCATTGAAAAGACAGGGAGAAAAATATTATTGAGAGGAAAAAGGAGAGAGAAATGGGACGCGCATTGGAAGCCAATGTAACATTCCTGATCGTTAGATGAGGCTCCCTCCGGGCTGATTAAAAATGGTCGAGAGCAGTCTTTAAGAAGCTGCACAAAAACACTCATGAAATTGAATGAACTGTCCGCTCGCAAGAACATAAAACCAATTTTGGAAAAGGAAGCGAACGATTAACTTGGAAAATTTCGAACCGTGAGCCTAACCAAATATAAATCAGATGTGCATGTGAGACTTGAGATTCATCAGCAAAAATAATGTAGCGTAAATCAGAGAATTTACATGTTGGTCGCCCGTTTGGATTTAAGAAAAGGAGCAGACAAGAGAATCTATTTTCCCCCTGAGTTTAATAATAGAAAAGAGATTGGAAAGAACCGACAGACATCCATTGCGTCAATCGATGCCATGAAATCATTGAGTTACGTCGACTGAAATGAAAATTTTTGCGTATTAAAGCACATAGCAGTTTCTTAAAAATGATGAAGGATAGTTACTCACATCCTGTATGATGTTGAAGTGATCGCAATGAAATTTGAACCCTCCATTAGATATTCGAGAAGGAAGGGATGAGGACGATTGAGCCATCTTCAATCTCCGAATCAAGAATGCCATCGATGTGTGATTGAAATGAAAAAAGCTTCGTGAGTGCCCAGCACGGCCCCTGACGAAGAAGAAGTGCGCTGCCTTGAGAGCAGAAAACCTCCCGAAGGAGCGCCCCTATAGCGGCGGTCCACCGAGAAGAAGATGGATACGCGCAGCACTCGCGCCCAAGTGCGTTGCGTGACATGACGTGAACAATACGATGTTGGCACCTTCCCGTTTATTCCACGGTATTTTTCAATCGGCATTGTTGCGTGGACGACATCCAACTATCCCTTCTTGGTGATCCTCTTAGGAGGTCTGTCCAATAAATACGCGAACTGTGCCCATAAAAATTTATTTTACAAAATTTAGTCAACATCAATTTTGTCCCCTTCAAAGTACTCTCCATTCGTTGCTTTGCACTCATTCCATCTTCTTTTCCACTGTTTAAAGCACCCTTGGAAGTCATCGGGGTTAGCCTTTTTAGTTTTTTCGTTGTTTCTTGCTTTATTGCGTCTTCTCAGTGATGTCCCCTCTTGGCAATTCTGCATTTTAAGAATAGCAAAAAGTCACATGGGGCGAGATCTGGCAAATATGGAGGATGATCAATGATCGTGATTGAATTTTTTGCCGGAAACTGGCGAACAATCGATGCTGAATGTGCAGGTGCATTGCCATGGTGAACGATCCATCCGTCATGTTCCATCAGAATGGTACACTTTTGACTTTCCTAAATTCAGTTCATCAGTTATCATTCGGACAGTTTTTTGATCTGAGTTGGTAAGGACAAGGGACCGCACACGATCAATGTTGTCGTCAACAGAGGTGGTTGAATGTCGTCCCGACCTTGCATCATCCGTGGGGTCTTACCGGCCATCTTTAAAACGCTTAATCCACTTGAATACGGATGTTTTCTTCATAGCGTTAAAACCGTAAACAGCTGTCAATATTTCATTATTTCTTGATAACTTTTATCTTCCACGTACTTTCTTTCCTTCAAAATTTTTCCTTCCAAAACCACCCCTACATCATGTTGTCATCAATGTTCTGTCATAAATTCTGAAGATCCAAGCAATATTACGAGACAAAACATCTCAAATTATTACCAACAAAGCATTATACAAAATTTTTTTTTTAATTACTTCCACCAGTTAAATATTTATTGCGACACAGGTTTGGCTAATTACAGCATCATCAGGCTTAATGCTGTCAGAAGCGAAAACTGGATCGTAATAAATATTAAACTGGTGGAAGTGATCTGCTTTTGATCTTTTGTGTAACGTCATATTGAGCAACAATTTCCAAAAGTGAAACGTTTCCCTTCTCTATTACTCCAATAATTTGATCACATTCATTCACTTTTTACACTTTTTTTAGATTTTCGTCTACTTTTAAATCCAAACTGATCTATTACAATGCACAAAATTATTCGTTTTAATTTTATACTTTTAAAAATGAACACTGTTAGTGCATCTCAGAGTAGCAAAGTCGTTCTATAATTGCTGCGTTCTGCGTTCTATAATAACGCTGCTTGCTTGGCAGCGTTATTGTTCTGCTATTATTATTCCCTCTTTGGAAACAGTCTTCAAATACTATATGGATTTGTTCTGGGGACTCTTCTCATTAGTCCTTGAAAAGTTCTGCAAATATGTTCACCAAAGCTCGAAGCTTTTGCAACGCATCCTCATCCAACGCATTTGTCATTGGCAATAAAGGATTGTCACCATTAAGGCAAATTATCATTGAAGCGGAATTCAAATCTTAATTCTGAGCGAAACATATGCTGTCATATGTGTGTGAAAAAAGAATTTTTTCTCGAGATCATGGTTTTTGGACCTCAAAAATTTCCAGAAAATTATATCCAAATCGGGTCTAGTCTATATTGCTTTGTGAAAGTTTATCCTTTTTTGCAAAATAATTGCGGCCCATATTCGTATTCAATTAGCTTGATTGGTTCCAAATTAATTTTCAGATTCATATGTACTATATATATATATATATATATATATATAGTACATATATATACATGTGTGTATATAGTACATGTATGTATATATATATATATATACACACGAGGGTCATCCGGAAAGTAGTACCCGTTCGTGGAATAAAGACAAAAAAGTAAATATTAACAAACATAAAAAATTTTATTTGAAAGAGGATACTTTAAACTACTTCTCAACATAATCTCCAAGCAAATTAAGGCATTTGTCATAACGTGTGACAAGTTTCTGTATTCCTGCTGCATAGTCCTTCGCCGCCAGCTCATTGAGATACAGGGTCACTCCTTCTTTAAGTTCTTCATCGCTGTCAAATCTTTTTCCTGCCAAAAAGTCTTTAAGCTTTGTAAAGAGATGAAAATCTGAAGGGGCCAAGTCCGGGCTATACGGTGGATGGTCGAAAGTTTCCCATTTGAATTGCTGCAAAAGTTTTTGTGTTATCCCAGCTGCATGAGGCCTGGCATTGTCATGAACGAGAATGACACCAGTAGACAATAGACCTCGCCGCCGATTTTGTATTGCCCGCCGTAATTTCTTTAATGTTTCACAATACGCATTGGCATTAATAGTGTCTCCACGGGCCATAAAATCAATAAGCAATACACCTCGTCGATCCCAGAAAATGGTTGCCATGAGTTTCCTGGTGGACAGAACTGTCTTGAATTTTTTTGGTTTGTTTGGTGAATGAGCATGATGCCACTCCATTGACTGTCGTTTACTCTCAGGTGATGCATAACAAACCCATGTTTCGTCACCAGTAATTATGCGAGTCAAGAAAGAGTCTCCTTCATCAGAATAACGTCCCAAAAACGTCAGTGCTGCAGCCATACGCTTGGTTTTGTGCTCATCTGTAAGCATGCGAGGGACCCATCTTGCACAAATTTTTGCATAATGCAGATGGTGTTTAACAATTTCATGAACAATTGTTCGAGAAACATTGGGAAAATGCTCACAGATGTCATCAATTGTGACGCGCCGATCGTTCCTCACGAATTCGTCAACTGAGCTCACCAGTTGGTCTGTAATGACAGACGGTCTCCCCGAACGCTCATCGTCGTGTGTGTTCCCCCTCCCCATGTTGAAGTTGCGACACCACCGCCGAACAGACGACTCGTCCATTACATTGTCTCCATACACCTCCTTTAATTGGCGATGAATATCACATGGGCGAACGTTTCTTGCATTGAGGAATTTAATCACTGCCCTCACTTCACAACTGGCGGCGTTCTCAATTTTTTTAAACATTGTAAACAATCACAGAAACAACACAGGCAATGCTAGCGTCACGCAACTTGGCTCAGAGAAGGCAGACAAGCCACTGAAGCTATCTGACCTCGTCCAGCGGCTACTCGCGTCGTCAGCACTTCATGCGGCACGAACGGGTACTACTTTCCGGATGACCCTCGTACATCCACTCAATACCCCGCAAGCCGCCGCAAGGGCGTGTGCTAGGGCACCACCCGTAATTTAGAAAAAACCGCACGCAGAAGCCACAAATTTATAGTCCACAAGCCAAGCATGGAAAACATTCATGCAAGAACCCTTTCACACACATGCAAACCCACAAACTACCAACAACACATGCACATGCACAATCTTTGAATTTTTAATTTTGTTCCGACTTGTAACTGAAATGTTTTTAATGTTTCTAAATGGACTTCGGATTCTTACTATTATGATTTCTGATTGTTCTGGGGAAGAATGAGTATTTGAATCTATCTGTATTGGAATCTATCTCCCTTATTTTATCTTTGTGGTCTGATCTACCTAAGTAGTGTGTCTTTGCTCTGAGTGAAGATATGAAATCTTATGGTCGATTGGTCTTCCCACATGTCCTGTGTTCGCCTTTTATGTGTTTTCCTATCCTCTTTCTTTATACCTATTTCTATGTTTGAATGAATATTTGTGCGATTTTCAAGTTTGAATTTATATATATATATATATATATATATATATATATATATATATACGTATATATAGTAAGTCCTAGCGAATCTTTTGATGAAGACGGAGCCCAATTCCGTCGAAATTATCAAGAAATAACGTGTGAGTGTTCCTTTTATGTGTTCTTATATTGTTTGTTGCTGTTCTAAGTTTTATATATATATATATATATATGATTTCTTCGAAGTAACACGGAAGTGTTGAATAAAAAAACTTAGACAGTACACACAGCACGAGAACAAATAAAAAGAACACTCACAATTATATCTTGATAATTTCGACGGACTCGAGCTCCGTCTTCTTTGGAAGATAAGATATGACTATATATATATATATATATATATATATATATATATATATATATATATATATATATATATATATATATATTGACTGCAAGCAGTCGTGAGCACTCGTCGAAACTCAGATGAGCAGATGAAGGAGTGGTAAATTAACGCTCCTTGAGGAGAGCGAGGTACATCTCAGTAGTGAGCCTCCTATCTGTCGCGCCAGGATTCGCAATTGGTCCTTGGGTTTCATCCCACCCCCAACCGCGCCCCAAATCGGTCCCCAGCCTTCATCTTCGAGCAGGGAGTATTCCGCGAAAGGGAAGTCCTTCTCTAAAGGAATTACGCCCCCAGGGGTCCCAAGGTTGCTTCCATAAACGAGTTAGGGCTCCATCGGCCGCAGGTGGTTACAGCACCGTCGAGGGTGCACGCATGCCGCTCCACTTCCGCCGCCCCTCCCGCAACCCGCCTCTCCCTCCTCGCCCCCGTATATATTGGCGCCCCGGTCCACGCTCCTCGTCAGAGACGTAGCAGCGTGCCTCTCACCACACCACCGCCGCCCACGACTTCTTCGACACGAGCCCGCAATTAGCGAGAGACCCATCCCAGGCGCCATCCTCTTCTTCGACGGGAGACGCGTCTCCGGAAGGGCATCACGCAAGGCGGCACGTCGTACGAGGTCAACTACAACCCTCTCAACTATCACTACGTACGTACGGTGATCGGGAGTGGGTCTCCGTGCCCTCAAAAGAATCGCCAATGCACTCAGGAGGCCACCGTTCTACGGAATGGTGAATCTGTCGCGTGTGGTGATGCCGGGGACACGCGAGTGTTTCGATCACACACATCAAATTTGTAGCATGATTCAAAAGGAAGAGGTTGCGATTCTTTATGTTTTACACAATATTATTATTCAATCGTCAAAAATAAGAGCTTGCAAATGTTGATGGATGTGAACTCTATTTGCGTGCATTTATTCTTGCCATAACGAATTGATCAACTCGATTCAAAACATCTCCAATTGTTCCACATCTACTTGATAACCTCCAGTTTTAACGTTTGACGTCTTTCAAGAAATCTTTGAAACATTTGCCATTTTTATATTGATTTCACCCCACACCACACTGATTTTCTAATGCACTCATCAATTATTCCAACACCTTAGCTGACCAACAGACTTGATATTATAGATGGTACTACATGTCAAATATATATGGCGTAAAATCCAAGTGGGCGTACGGCGGAAGATTAAAATACTTTACAAATTGATAATATTTCCAATTCTAGGGATTTTTCATAAGCATTTCCATTATTTTAGTACAAGCAAAGACATTTGGCATATTTCAATTGGCTAAATTCAGCTTGTATAAATACTTCGTAATTTTATGATAATTAGGTATCGAGACATTTCTATCCTTTTGGGTTGGCGCTGGAATTGAATTTGGTATTCCAAAGAAATTATTTCTGTGGCACCTAATGGAGATGCACGAAAACACCCAATGCTTTGTGCCAGCCAATTTTTATTTTACAATTTAGACCAAGTTAATTAGGTCAAGTGAAATTGACTTTTGAACCTCGACCCCTTAAACCCTGTCAAAATTGATTACACATTTCCGTGCGGTTTGCGATCACGTGTTAATATTTAATTATGTGGCTTAATTAGTTATTTTTTGTTATTAATCTTAAGTGAACAGTCTCTTTAAGTTTTAATTTTAGTCCTATTTTTTTATTTTTATTTTTTTCTATAATTGTAATTATAAAATATATAATTATAATAATAATTTTAAGTCTAAGTTTAATCACTTATTAACATCCAAAAGGTTGGCACAATTTAAGGTATTACTGAATAAGTCGTGAAAATTTAGATTGTCATAGAGACTTTATTCCCCGAGTGAAAATCTGTAAAAATGGGAGTTCATTCACAGATACATAAACTGGAAATTTCCGTGAGATGTGTCCAAAACAATAAAATCCCAGGCTCCATAATTCCTCCTATTATCTGGCCAAATCGCCAGATCAACTTAAGATACAAAATCAAAGGATTGCACTCGTTTGATCGATAAGACGCATAGACACGACCGAGTCTGCATGCCACGTCACACCGTCTGTAAAAAAATGGTTTGTTGGTGACTGCCGTCAGTTGCCATGCGTATCACATCTGATCGAAAACTTTGTTTCAATATAAATATATATGCACAAACACAGATATATTTATCTTACGTCACCTATAGTAAATCGGACGCTTACGGATGGTCTCTCCTTCTGATTCAAGATGGCATCCGCAACGATGTTGGGTGAGCCGGTAGCCGCCCGTTGGGGCGGTGGCGCCTCCAATCAAACCGTGGTGGACATGGTCCTCCCGGAAATGCTGCACTTGATCGACCCTCACTGGTAAGTCGAAACGCCATCGCTGTCAGTCATCCATTCCCTCGTCTGGCAATGACCGGAGGGGCCCTTGAGTCTGCTGCGCGCTCATTCACGCTACAGCGTCGAGGACTACGTTTGACCACGAGCCTTGCATTTCATGTTGAATTCTCCCACGAGCAGCGCAGGGATTAAGTTTGGGTTGGAACTAACTACAGCAACAACGTATGGGCTGGCTTGTACTATACTCTTTCCTTCTTCATACTGGTCTTCATTCCGTCTTCCTTCCTCCGTATTCCCCGCTTTCGCACCATTCTCTTTTCGTTATAGGATCCATCATTCCGTTGGGTCCCTTCTCAATATACCGTCCACCAACATTTTCCGCTCCTTGTAAGTGCACAAACCTCCGCGCATATAGGTTTTATTCCATGTAAAAAGTTGAGCCAAGATTGTTTGCAACCAAGAGTCAACGTTGTTTGCAATGCCGTTTTTTTTCAAAAACCAGAAGTAAAAAAATTTTAAACTTTACAAAGCATTCAATTTTCTCGAGTAAATAATAAGGTACTTTGTGTACAGTTAAAGTCTCAGTTACCACTCCATTTTATCAACTAGACTCCCATAAGAAAGGAATTAAAAGTTTATTTTTATTGGTTGCTTTATTTCTTTTGAAGAAAGAATTATAAATAATTTCCGTGCAACAAACTTCATAAAAAAGGATTCTCCATTAACTGTATTATTTTTCATTTGAAAATTAATTTCAATTCGAAACTGCAAGGTCTTTACAGAAAACTCCAAAATGCCATAAAATTCAGTGATACTTGAATAAGTCCAGAAAAATGGAAAAGATGAGTTTCATGCGGTGATTAAACACTTCTATAAAAGGCTTAACACCAAGAGACACCGAAGCAGAGCTGAATGTAGTGCATGGCACGTCTGCTTCCCGTGTTTGCGACCGTTTATAATTGGGTAAATGAGCTTCAAGAACAAAGTACACCCACAAGTGATGAACATCGTTCGAGACGTCCTGTGGAATTGACTTCCTCCGAAACGACAGAAAAAATATGCGATATAGTTTTTTTGTGATAGACGAATCAAAGTTTACGGAGGCCGAAGGTATATCACAAGGTACAATGATTTCAGTTTTTCACGAAAAATTGGATGTGAAAAAAATCTCGGCAAGGTGGGTGCTGCGTTTGCTCGTGTTGTCGATTCGGAGGTTGGTTTGACGCTTTTACGTCACAATACTGACGAGTTTATGCGTCGATACATAACTGTGGACTAAATATGGACGCATTACTGCGCTCCAAAGACAAGAAAATAGTCAAAACTGTAGGTTATGAAAGGCAATCAGGCTCCGAAGAAGGCAAATATGAAGAAATCGTCCGAGAAGGCGATGGCTTTTTGGGATGCACGGAGAGTCTTCTGCATCAATAACTTGCAGAAAGGGTAAAAGATAAATGGAGAGTTCGTATCATGCCTCGTTATTGCACCGGTTGAGCGAAGCATTGAAGGAAAAGCTTCCTCATTCGGCAGATAAAATGATCTCTTCCAAACAAAACAATGAGCGGGTGCACACCTGATGAGTATTGATGACAGACATTACGAAATTGAAGTTCGAATTATTACAACCTCCACCATGTTCACCAGATTTGGCCCCGAATTCTTTTTGCGATTCAAAAGTTGAACAAAATGGTTTGGTAGACTCCGATTCAAGATGAACGAGATCTTCACCGAAATAGATGCCTATTTTTAGGATATTTCGAATTCCTACTTCTTGGAGTAACTAAAAATTTTGGGTGGAACTTTGGTAGAATGTGTAACGAGCTTAAAGGATATCATGTTGGAAAGTTAAAATAAATCCACCCGAAATAATTCGTGTTTCTATTTTAGTCTAACGACTTATCGAATGACCCACCTACATCCATTATTGATGGTTCCGTTACCAATCACATTATTTGCTCTTATAGGATCTCTCGAGGAGTTTCCTCCTTTTTTAGAGATTAGACTACAACATGGCATGTCATGTCTGTTATTGAATTTGTCACAGTGAAAACGTAGTAATCACAGCTCTCCGGGCTAAAAATGTGTATTTTCTCGTCACCAGCCAACCCTTCCTTTCCACTTTTGTCCCTTCCCTGCTTTTCTTGAGCTTTCCTTCCCTGCGAAGGCTTCTCTCCTTTTGCCCACCCCCGACATACTTATTTGTACATCAAGAAGTCGTTGTTCTCTTTTAATGTAACAAAACATGATCAAATCAAAACATGATTGTAAGCTTAAAAATCCGGGAAGTGAAAAAAATTATTTTTTCTTTGGCACCGATTGTAAAAGTTTGTTTATCTCACTAAATAAAAATGCAAATATGTTTCCTCTGATTTACTTGGTAACTGTATTATTTTTCTCATGCATAAAACATACCTTCAGCACAAAAACTCCTTTATTTAATGACTCATATTTCAGGGTTACGCTAGTTAAATCATTTATCTATACATTTATTAGGAATATAATTGAGATTTCTGATATAAAGTCAGGCAAGGTTCCCCATTAAAGCGTGTACTACGAATAATGGCATCATACTCCTACTACGTCCTAACTAGAGTGATGAAGACTTATCATCAGTTTATCGCAAAGGTTGTGAATGCAACTGAGGCAAACCCTAGGAGAAATATACATTGGGGATTCATTTTCCACACCCCTTTTGCTCTATACTACTTAATACGAAACGATAGATCCGTGTAACGTTTCCCGATTCTCTTCACTTAAATGAAAATTTTAACTGGTGCAAAGTTCATTGAAAATGAATGAACTGAAAAACTGCCCCACGAAACGAGGAGAGTTTGAATGAAGGCCACGCTCACGCCCTTCCAGGTACCAGTTCCCTCCCATGAACCCCCTGTGGCACGGAATCCTGGGATTCGTCATCGGGTGCCTGGGCGTAGTCTCGTGGTGCGGCAACGGGGTCGTCATCTACATCTTCTCGACCACCAAGTCCCTGCGCACCCCATCCAACCTGCTGGTCGTCAACCTCGCCTTCTCCGACTTCCTCATGATGGTCGTCATGTGCCCCTTCATGCTAGTCAACTGCTACAATGAAACCTGGGTGTTTGGTATGATCCGTGAATTTTGAAGTACTCCTTTTTTATTAAAAATGCCATAGAATTATAATAATTGAAATTTAATTCCCTCCACTCACTCGACCATTTCTCCCTCAGGCCCACTGATGTGCGAGCTTTATGCTTTCGCTGGCTCGCTCTTTGGATGCGCCTCCATCTGGACCATGGTGACGATTGCCATGGACCGATACAACGTCATCGTCAAGGTAAGAGATAATTTATCACAAAGGTCGTCCACTTGAAGTTACTGATGTAATTCTTATCTTATTGATGGCACACTTTGAGACGACTGAATCAATTCCACGAATCATGAAGACCCTCAAAAAAATTTTTTCATGCAATATTTTAACAATATCACACGGAATTCCGCACGGCGGAACATATGATTCGAAACATGAAAATGAATGGCTTCGAATTTAACTGGGGTGTATAATGGATCATCAATGATATCCGCCGATATATCTTCCAGCGGATATCTTGTCTCGTGGTATCTGAACGCGAGTTGACGGTCACTCTCGGATGAGCAATGAATGGAAATTTACACTACCAATAAGTTTTAAAAAGGACAAAATTTATATCCGGAATTGCAGGCATCTTTTGACAATAATTACGATATATTGCCGAACTATCTTAAACATTTCTATTCCTGGATTTGGACAGGGGTTATCCGGGCAGCCCCTAACAGTGAAGAAGGCCCTGCTGTGGATCCTGCTCGTGTGGGCGCACGCCGCCGTCTGGACCATCTTCCCAATGTTTGGCTGGAACAGGTGAGCGTCTTCACTTTAAGAGAGCATTAATGCAGTGAGTTATTTTCCCCATGGTATTTCGGGCATTGATTCCATTTATTCACAAACAAAACGCATTATAAACGCAAATAATTAATATCGCTAAAAGATCTAGTCCAAATCTAGATTCTCATTTTATTTTACATCTTTGAGTTCAGACGATTGTCTGGAGACTCCAAATAGACCGCCAACGTTTTACTGGTTCAGTTTCTTTATTTCAAATGTTAAAAAAGAAGTGCATTTTATCCCAAATTAAAATTTACAATATTCATACGCCTATTTAATTAAAAAGTATGAAAAAGTTTCGTCCCTAACTCCTATTCCTGTCCAGGTATGTCCCGGAGGGTAACATGACCGCTTGCGGTACTGACTACCTGACCAAGGACTGGTTCCACAAGAGCTACATCCTCGTCTACTCTGTGTTCTGCTACTGGCTACCTCTCCTCACCATCATCTACTCCTACACCTTCATCGTCCAGGTTCGTGCTCAAAGAGAAATAATCCAACTTGAAGTAGACTTCAGAATGCACTACCTTTCCTTCTTAGCCTCCTTCCTGCTTATGCATTTGCCATTATTATTAAATATGTTCTATTTCTCTCCATCTTCCGATTTTTTGCCGAGTTGGTTGTCATGAGTTGACGGCAGCTTCCAGAGAGCATTTGCAGAGAGATCTGCAAATCCAGAACGCCGTGGAAGACTTCGAACCAACATATTCTATTTCTGACCTTCTTTCACACCTCTTGTTTTCATTATTATCCTCAGAAGTGTTCTTATTTAGGGTTTGCCAAAGATGTTTCCCTCTTGCAGCAGTGTTTTCAATCAATTTCATTCTTCTCCTTTCCTTCTTTGGCCAATCCCACTGTCAGTTTAATCTTCTCATTCCCTTACATCCCTAGAGAAGAGCATCTTCAGTGTTTGCACACTTCTGTTTTCTTCCATTCATACGCATATTTCTAGCTGTTTGTAGGTAATCCTTTTCAAAAAGAAGGGGAAGGGGAACCTGTGATATGTTATTCACGATCTATTTCTTTCTAATTCCATCAACGATGATTCCTCTTCCACATCAACACAATGTATCAGCTTCCTCCGATTTTTGATACCCTAGTTCCACGTAAACATTCCCATCTTCGATAAATAATTAAAATGGTTTATGTTAAATTAAACTTTAACTTTTAATATTTTCACCCATAGGGAACAAAGACCTTGTCAGAGCTTAAATCTTACCATGAAGATCAACCAGCAAATATCATAATACTATTCGTGAAAAATTATCCTGAAAATCAATTTTTATTCCCTTGATAATTAAATAGAGGCATTCTATAATCCTTAAGGAATTTCTTTCTCAACTTTCTTTTAATACTTAATTGGTTTGCATTTTAACTACTTCGCCGCTGAATTTCTCTCGTCATTGTTTCACTAAATGTCCACCTTACTTCTGCTGTACCAAAAACTTTCCCCGGGCAACATACATGTACATTCTTTTAAACTGGTTTATCTCTTTCACCCTTTACTTCTGATAAGCTCTCTTTTTATGTTTTAGCATCTTAGTTCAATATTTGCCAAGCATTTTTATTCATTTCAGTTTCATTCAGCTTTAATGAAAGAGGAACGGATATTCTGCTTGAGCGAACTTTTCCTCACAGCAGGAATTCCAATGCTGTTTCACACGCTTGAAATGCACACTAGCAATTCTCCAGTTCTATTTCAATCTTGGTTTCAACGCCTTGAAGTTCATTACTTGGTTTTGATTTGTTTTAAGAGAACACAATCAATATGAAACGTTCAAATAACCCTGACGAGAGTTCTCCTTCGACGATCAATTTCACAAAATCAACCTCTCCATCTAGCTTTAGCGCCTTCAGGACCGCAAGCAACCACTGGGTATCTAAACATTAGTCCTGTAATTGAAATCAAATTATAAAAATAATAAACATCTAAATAAGACATGTATTGTTAGTCTTGATTATCTTTATTTAGATCGAATTTGCAAGAATATACTTAACATACTTAATAATCAACAAATCCATTTTGCACCCAATTACTTACTCTCGATTATGTAACATACATGAACTAAATACAGTGCCAAAATATTCCTATTATCCTTTTTGGTTACACCGATACTCAAAAACTGAAATCGTAAATTAAATGGAAGATAGGGCATAATTTTTTATAAAATGTAAATGATGCCTTGTTTTTTTCCTTCCTTTTATCATTTCTCCTTGTTCTGAAATTCTTTGTTTAAGTGAGAATTAAAGTTCAACAAATATGGATTCGAATGGCGAGAGCAATACTGTTATGCCCTAAGAAGGAAAATCGCAATTTGAGGGAACCACCCATCGGGGATGCGCCCAGGGAAATGCCACCGGCGCAGCTGCATGCAATCCACAGAATCCCACCGTTGGCGCCGTTGCGCACGCCGAGTATGGTCTCGCTGATGCACTGCTGTCTGCCGTCGTCTCTAGTACCTCCAACACACTCAGGCACCCCTGCGCTATCATGCAACTGCGTAGTAAACATGAGGATTCGACGGAAGCACTGAACCCGTGATTGTTCATTTTTTGATTGCTTTACCTTTAAATGTCACTTAATTCTTCATTATTTTTTATGTAGTTAGCCCGAATGTAACATAATAACTCGAAAATATGTATGCAGACCAACTTTTTCAGATTTGACAGGATAATTTGCATCATTTATCATCTCCATATAAACACCACCAAATACTATATTTGACAAATATTAACTTTCCCCTACAGGCCGTGGCTGCTCACGAGAAGGCCATGAGGGAGCAGGCCAAGAAGATGAACGTGGCATCCCTTCGATCCGCAGATGCGCAGAACACCAGCGCCGAGTGCAAGCTGGCCAAGGTGAGAGAAATAGGATCGCTCTTGCGCGTCAAACCAATTCCCTCGGAGAACATCGAATCTGCCGAGTCCTCAAAGGCACTCTCTGCACGACGGGCGGTTTCTCTTGAGTAGTCAGAGGGAAAGAACAGCATTCCCTTCGCCGCCCCGCTGCCTCGTGTGACCTCTCTTGCTATTCTCTCCCCTCAGATCGCCTTGATGACCATCTCCCTCTGGTTCATGGCCTGGACCCCGTACCTCATCATCAACTTCGCCGGAATCTTCGAGACCATGACCATCAGCCCCCTCGTCACCATCTGGGGATCTCTCTTCGCCAAGGCTAACGCCGTCTACAACCCTATCGTCTACGGTATCAGGTAGGGTATACGTACGAGTATACCATCAACGGTGCTTTAATAATGGTACATTTTCTCTTTCAGGTTGCACACTCAATCACTTAATATAATAGAATGGAATGCCCCTATTAACTAAAATAAAAAAACCGAATGCCAATAAACAAGATACATTCAAACGTAAAAATGGAACTTTGAAAATTTGTCAGTTAACATTTATTGAAAATACCAAACAGGTTTAGGATTCTGAAGTTTTCTCAATATCCCAATTTTCAAACCATGAAAAGTTACTCATAAATCATCCAAAAAAGAACTTTGAACAGAGGTTTTTTTCTCCTCTCCCTGATCATTTCAGTTTTATGCACTATTTCAATTAAATAATATATTGGAATCATTGTTGTGCATCGTATCAGCCTCAGACCAGTGCCACCAATCAGCGGCTTTAGATCAGACGTTGGAATCTCTTTGAGCTCAAATGCAATTTGAGGCCAAGATTCAAAGTTTAAAGAAAAAAAAGGTCAACCAGGAAGGATTAAATGATAAACCTCCTTGATCGTAGTAGATCACGTAGAAAAAATATGAAACACTGCCATAACTCGTTCGTAAAAGCCTTTAAACTAGCGTAACCTAAAGTCAATGAGTCAACGTCGCTGCATTCTGAGATTATGAGCAATTCACTCATTATAAATGAATTACGATCATAGTTTATACTTCGTCAGCGCTTACTCCCTTTTAAATTTGAAAATATATAAACCACCTTAAAAGCCGATCCATGGGGTAAATTGCTCATACCTCAAAGTAATGGCAAATTTGCCATTTGAATTAAGATGCACTGTGCGAAGTGGTACTTTAACCCTAATTAGAATATTTGATGGATCAAAGAAAAAATCGGGGTAATAGGTTTCGGCATAATGAATGCCTTAGTTATTGCAAACATCCCAACCTGGCACGCAAGGATGCATATCTTGTAAAGACCTTCAACTTAGGTAAGTAACAAGATTAAATTTGATGTAAACGGAGGCAATTTCGATCCCAAGCTCACAGTTGGAAGAATTGCAGGTTGCATTGTGTAGTTGAATCTCTCTCAATTTAAGAGCAGCTTGGGTGAAATGACCCTGATGCAATGTGGTCATTTTGCCGCCAATAAAGTCTTTGAAATGGTACACGAGTGTCAGTGACCCTCGTCTCGTCTCTCTTACAGCCACCCCAAATACAGAGCTGCGCTCAACGAGAAGCTGCCCTTCCTCGCCTGCGGAGGCCCGGAGCCCGCAGCTCCCGCAGCCGACAACCAATCGAGCGGCACCGCGGCCTCCACCGAGGAAAAGGCTTAGGCAAGGCTCGCCTGGGGGAGAGAGGGGGCAGCACCGAAACCCCTCTCTCTCTCCCCCTCCCAGTGCCCAACAGGAAACCGCAAATGTCTCCAATGCTCCGCGGCAAATCGATTGCCGCAGACCAAGCATTGGAGATGCCTGGGGAAAACCGAAGGGACAAACAAACAAAAATGTATAAATAAGCTTCACTTCGGTGAAAAAACCAACACATTATCTGTTACCATTTTTTATCCCAATAAATGTGCCATTTTTTAAACATAATTGATCTTTGAATGCATTTATTCCAACCTCGGGTCATAACGCACCACTGGTGAACATGTAGCACCACGTGCACTACGGAGGTAAACCATCTGCTATAGTTTCTGTAATAGCATTTGAGTTTGATGCATTTTATCGAAAAGAACACAACGAGTTAATGTCAGAATAAGAGTAACTTATAATAAGGTTTAAAATGTTTCATTCTGAGTACTAACGTTATGAATTAATATTTTTCCGATTCTCTACGAATTATCACTTCGGTAGGAAACGCTTAAAGAGTATATTTCTCTCTGAGAAAGAGGAAGGTTTTTAAAAAAGAAATCAGAAGTGCATTGACTAGAGCAGAGGCTTCTTGGCAAAGAAACTTCAACAAGGAGGGGATTATTCATGAAAATGGCTTCCGTGAGAATACTAAGAAAAGAATAGTGAAAATATTGATAAGGGGTGTAGTATTGTGCGGTGAGAAAAGTTGAAATTTTAAGCAAGACGATCTGCCTCTATGTTGAAGAGCCTCTGAGATGCAGATGTTAGGAGAGATGGAAGAGTTAAAATAGAAAGTAAAACAAATGAAGTTCCGCTCATTTTGTGCGAGGAGAAATTGGTAGAAATGCAAAGGAGGTAGGAAATGGATGGATGCAGAGAATTCTAATTGGCGAGATAATGTTGAAGACTGTGATAAAGGGGAGACAGTTAAGTGAACGACGAAAGAATAAGATAAGCATTTTGGACGGAATGAATGAAGGAATTGATCGCAATATTCCTGAATCTGTGGCTTACCATAATATAACTGTGGTATAATGTATCTGTGGCTTACCATAATATACTAACACCTGGCTACAGAGAACTACTCAATCGCATTCCCCGCGCGGTCAATTCTTCTTGCTAATCCGAAGTATCCTAGCTCACTACCATCTCCTCCTTCGCCTACCCTCGCAATTCAACCATCCATCACTAACAAATGTTACCTTCTTAGGAACTTCCGCGATTAAGTGTACTCTCTTTAATCTATCGTGTACCTATTGACTTCTCCCCACATATGATTGCTCCGTGGTCCTGGATAATGATCATGTTCATTGGTTCCGCTTTGAATTCTATTAGCAGCAGCTTGCTCCATATTGACTACGCTTCTTCCTACCTTTTTATTTAATATTATGGCCATCCCTCTCTTCGTCCTCTCCACTGTATATTACTCGATAACTATCTCTCCAGTAGTCTCCTCCATCCTTCCATTTCACCCTGGGTTCTGACGCATTTGCAGCTGCCACACTGAGAAACAGAAACTACGCGGACTACCTTTCTTCTGTCTCCTAACCGTAGACCTATCTGGCATAGCAGTCGTCATTGCTCCCACCGGGACAAATGTATCGTTTAATGGTCGCAAGATGCCGCGTCGGCTGCCTTTCCACAATGATTTTTCCCTTAATTCAGGATGTGACTTTACAGGTCGCTCATTCGGTTTTCAGTTTCTGCCCACCAAAAACCTTTCCTGAACAGTAGAAACCAAAATTATGATAACCCAATGCCCCGATTTTATACGTTCCGCATTCCTAAAACACTCTTTTATTAAGCTCAGCCAGGAATGTCAGAAGAAATTAGTCTAATTACCGAGTTTATACTGCTCAAATTTCAATTCTGCGTCTATGATAATTTACGACCCGTAACCAAATACCTCAAAGGTTGACTGTGTGTGAAGCGAAATACAATTTGTAGTTGTTCTCATTTGAGTTGTACCAGGACTGGTCAATTGATCATTTTCTGAATTTATGTTATACAGCAGATATTAGCAATTTTAATGCAAGTGTAAAATTGTTTTCTTCCACGGATTGCACGCGAGACCACAAGGAGTACTTCCACTTTTGTTTTTGACTCTGACCAATCGGTAATCGAACATTTTTACCTTTGATTTACTCCTTTCACTTAAATTTAGCTTTTTGCGAAATATCTTTCAAGGCAGACTGTCTTTCTACATTCTGATTGGTCCATAATTCCGTGAGTAGGCGAGGCACTAATTTTTGATTTTTCATGTTTCTAAAATCTTTATATTCGTCAATATTCATTGAGCTTTTTCATCCTTAATTAGGCGAAAGATTCATGGTATGTCTTTAATGTCGTTTTCCAACATAAAAGAAGCCTCGGCATAATCTCTGAGAGTAATTAAAATTTGAGAACAATGTTTTAATTTTTCTCAACTCAAAAAAATGGAGAGCTTGTGAAACGTTTTCTTCACTGAACCGAAAAACCTTCAAGGGCAGTCAGTCCCAAACGATGTCAAGAAATCGACACATTTCTTAGAAGAAATTTATTTCCCACAAATGCTAATTCAAATGACCGTCAACCAACTGCTTATTGGCAGAAAACTGAATGAGCGAATTTATATAAGTAATGGAAGTTAGTATTTATCAGAATGAAGAATAAACGGATGAAAAGTTACGATAGAGACCACCAAGACTTGGGAAAATAAACATGTACTCAGATATTTTATCACCATTTCTATTCAACTTTAATACTGCGACCATGAATAAACATAAGCTGAGAGGACTGAAGCACTGAACGTCAAATAGTTTCTCCACTGCTAGCGTAAAAATATGCAATGGATACAGAAATTAAAATAATAAACGATTGTCTCTATAGAGGACTGATACATATATGATTAAGCGGAGGAACTTTCCTATGGGCTCCACTACAATAAATGGGTGTTCAGTTGAAAACTCCTTCGTCGGCATTACTAACGTACGGCATCTTGCAATGGCATTTCACTCGGAATGGATTCAAGCAGACTGCGGACTGAAATCGATTAAACTCCTCGTGGCCTGAAAACGCTAGATCATCGTTATTCGACAAACTGACCTCAAATCATATGATAGGTTTCTCGTTTTCCTAATGGACGCCGTGGACATTTCGCCAATATATATCGGCCGCTCCCGGAGCGAGTGTGCCTCGAGGACGCCGTCGTCGCCGGATGAATTCGCGCCGCGGCCGTCGACAGCCACCACCGGACCGTCCGTGACCCTCCTCGCCACTGTTGCTGACGCCGCCGCCGACAACTGCCCGAGGTCTCTTGGTTCGTGCGAAGTAAGCCGCATCCCTGGTTCCCCGCCTCTCTCCCCAGAGTCGATGCTCTTTAGTTGGACTGCGAGGACGGGTTTGGACAACCCTGAGGCACTCCCCTGAAGGAGACGTTTGACGACAGTTACCGAAAGACTAAAGTGTATACTTTTCCATGAAGACATTTTTATGAATTTTCTCGAGGAATGTCATAAAAGGGTTTCGAGGATATTCCATATTAGGATCCAGAAAAATTTTATAAGCAGGGGGCCTCAATTAGTTCGATGCTGTAGTTTCGATATAATTGTAAAAGGAAGAAGCCCTTTGATATATATATATATATATATATATATATATATATATATATATATATATATATATATATATATAGTCACTTTCTTGGAAAAGTCACGAACGTGCACAATAAAATTCTTTTGTATGTTTTAGTTTCTGTGTTTGCTATGACTATTTAGTGAATTTATATATATATATATATATATACACACACACGAGGTGTGTTCAACAAATACCGAGAATTTTAATTTTTCGGACAAAATATTTATTTATTCTTATACATTGATGTTGTCACCTTCAAAGTAGTCCCCATTGGAGATTATTCACTTGTGCCAGCGCTTCTTCCAATCCCCGAAACACTTCTCAAACTCGATCTTTGAGATAGCCTTTAGTTCTTTCAGCGATGCGCTTTTAATGTCATCTTCGGCTTTAAAACGACGGCCCTTCAAGGTTCTCTTAATTTTTGAAAATAGGAAAACATCACAACGAATATGGAGGCTGGGGCTTCGTAACAGTGTTGTTTTTGGCCAAAAATTCACGAACAAGCAATGAAGTGTGAGCTGGTACATTATCGTGGTGCAAAAGCCATGAATTGTTTTTCCACAGATCCGGGCGTTTTTTCAGATTGCTTCACGCCAACGGCGTTGAACTTGTAGGTAGTACTTCTTATTGACCGTTTGACCTGGCTGCAGGAATTCATGATGCACTATGCCATTAAAATCGAAGAACACAGTGAGCATAACCTTCACGTTCGACCGCACTTGTCGAGCCTTTTTCGGTCTTGGCGAGCCAGAATGCCTCCACTGGGATGACTGAGCCTTAGTTTCAACGTCATCTCCTTAAGCCACGAAAGTCTCCTGTTATAACACGTTTCAGTAATTCTGCATCGTTGTTTACTTCATTTAGTGACTCCTGAGCATCTTCCATTCGCCGCTGTTTTTGTTTAAAATTCAACAATTTTGGAACGCATTTTGCTGTCACGCGTTTCATACCCAAAAAATGTCATGGCATGATAATATCTAGTCTAATAAATCTATGTGGAATTATAAAGTTTCTCTTTTCATTATGTTAAGTCGATTCCATGAAGTCACGCCCGAGGCAACGAATTATATAAGGGTAATTCCAGTTAAATTTCAGCCATTTCGGCGGCTAATTAGCTTTCTTTCAACAGAATGCGCCGTATTAATTGCCTCTACCATTGCTGCGGAGCTTGAAATTTCTGTCACTTCTAATATTTCATTGACGTGGGATATGGTACCATGGATACTTAGCCAAGGACCAAGTGTGGATGATGAGGGAGGTACACGTGCATAGGAAGCTAAAAACGGAAGAAAGAGATCCGAAGTTAAAAACATTTCTTCATGCAGAGAACGCACATATTATAAGTAATTTCCTCCAGCATGCAACACAAGAATAAACTAAATTCCATCTCTAATTGGTTTACTAATAGTTATAATAAAATTTGGGATTCTAAAAGGACGCTTTGGGAGCTAAACTGGCTATAGGGCTCGGTCAGGAGAGGAGGGGAGAGTCGGGTGCGAATCCCGGTCAAGACGACTGATTTTTTACTGTAAAATTGTTCCATTGTTTTAAAAATATGTTCAAATTGTATAATATTAGGTTGAGGAAAAAGAAATCCATTATTTTTGCGTGAAATTCAAAACATTATTTAAGATGTTCCTGATTGTCCGATTTGGGGCAAATATGCACCGTTTTGTTGCATAATTTGTTGCCATTTTAAAGGTAGCTTCATAATGCCTTTCTCATATAAGTCTTCGTCCTTATTGGCGAAAAACTCTAGTAATCTATTATCATAATCTTCTCTTGATCGCCATTTCTAATCACCCAGGAAATTTTGCAATACGAGAAAAAGGTGGTAATCGCTTGGTTCCAGGTGCGAACTTAATGGTGGATGAATTAAAACCTCCCAATCATGACCCCAGAGTTTCTGGCGAGTCACTACAGACGTGTGTGGCCTTGCGTTGTCCTGATGAAACAAAACAACTCTTCTGTTGGCCAACGTTGGCCGTTTCTGGTCAATCGCTAGCTTCAAACGGGCCAGTTTTTTACAGTAGAGATCTAAATTTAGTGTTTAGGCATCGGAAGTAACTCATAATAAATGATTCCTTTGAAGTCCCACCAAGTACACAGTAGAACCTTCCCGGCCGTTAGTCATGGTTTTGCAACCGTTTGAGCTGCTTCACCACGCTTTCACCACGATCGTTTACCCACAATATTGTCGTATGTGACCCATTTCTCATCGCAAGTCACCATCTGTTTAAGAAATGGGTCGAGTCATTCCGTTTGGCCAAGGCTTCGCAGATGGAAATTCGATTAATGATGTTTCTTGCTGTTAATTTGTGTGGCACCCAAACATTGAGCTTCTTTTCGAATCCAACTTTGTGGAAATGGTTTTAAACTGTTTTATGGTGGATCTTTAGCTCCTGGGCAATGCTACGACTACTAACATGCCAGTCAACTTGGATTAGTTCTGTGATTTTATCAACAGTTTCAACGACAGGCCAGCCTGTGCGAGGTGCATTTTTAACATAAAAAATGCCAGAACGGAATCGATGAAACCAAAATTGCACGTCATTAGCTGTTACAGTATCGGCACCATAAACACCATTCACAATTTCAGTGGCTTGGCTTGCATCTTTGCCTATATCAAAGAAAATCTGTAAAATGTGCCGAATTTTCTCTTTGTTGACTTCCATTGCTAACACTCTGTGACTCACAACTGCATGGAACAAACAAGAAACAGCAAAACAATTTTGTTAGTGTTACATGTCGCATTGATAACGAGCATAAACTTGAAATTGTTTGATCGATACTTTACGAGATACCGATCACTACAGCCATCTACCGAGAAAATATGAATTTCTTTTTCCCCAAACTAATATTATTTCTTAATTAATATGTAATTTGGAAAGGGTGCAAAAATTAGCAGCACAGAGAAAACGAAGTGATTTTATAGCCTCTTATTTTCTTCTGGGTTTCCAAAATTGTTTAAATATAATTTTTCACTAATAAATGCAATGTTTCCTTCTACTTTAAGATGGCAGCTGCGGTCGGTAGTCCCAAAGCGATCGCCCGCTCGGGTGCTTCGGCGAACCAAACTGTCGTGGATATGGTGCTCCCGGAAATGCTGCACTTGATAGACCCACACTGGTAAGCACCAGCGGTGCACCACCCATGGGCGGTGCATCGCCGGATGGGCGATGGATGCCAGGCAGGAAAAAGAGGCCCAAGGGCATGGCGTGCCATTGGCTGGCTCGCTCGAGCAAATACTGCCGGTGAATTATAATGCACGCGACACAAACTTTTCAAACAACATTGAAATTCATTTTTGCAACTAGTAACTGTACATGTAAAACTCAACTCAAGAAGGCAAATACTGAGAAGTGCTTGCTTGTACCGTGAGTGGGGTGTGAAGAGGCGAACAAGGAGACGGGAAAAAGATTGGAGATTCCGGTGTTAGAATAAGGAATGACCTCGGGAAGAAGAACATGGATTTTTGCAGGAAAAACATCTTAATTATAGTAACTGAGGCCTGATTTAAACACCGCCACAGACAAAGGCAAATGTGGAAAATGTCGGGAAACACAGCGAAATATCAGTTACACAATATTATACTTAGGTCACAACACATTCATCTGGATGGGCTGACGTGGTGTTGCGTTAGTGTGCGAACTTTTCATGCAAATATCAGTTGAACAGCTATCTCACTTAACAATTTCTCGGGAATATATCATCAGGTGAAGATCGCAATCTACTTTAATCACCCTGGCAGTGAAAGGGGTCATTTGTCAAGCACGAAAATGTTTCAAAGCCTCTCTCGGCCACACATGAGATTTGCCTGGCAAGTGTTTAATCTTCGTCGACAGTCGAAGTTCATTGGGAATCACACCTCTAAATGGATAGCTTTTCGATGGATTTGGATTCTGCTTTACGTTCATGAGGACAGTGATTAAAAAATGAATTTAAATGCTTCTTTTATTTCATGTTCCGCCATGGCGGGAAGACGAAAACCAATGAAAATTAAGATGGCTAATGTGATCAAGAACACGCATGGAGGCATAAGTATTTACTGGCTCCTTCCCATTCTTCTCATGTATTTTCTCATTCAAAGTCGTCCCGTACTTTCCCGGCTTCTTTCATTTGCAATTCTTTCACGCCATTTTTGATATGATTGATTTGCTCTATTTAATCATCATACGCTATCTTTCTTTATATTTACAGGTCTCTTTTATTTTAAGTCATATATGTAATCTGTCACTTCTTCATTACACCATACAATATCTGTCATTCTCCAAAAAAACTTTATTAAATGGCGGACTGCTCATACAGGACCTCTTATTTCCCTTCCGCCGCCCTTTATAGAACTCATTATCTCATCCGAAGAAGCGAAATCTGTTCTGCTCTTATAATATCCGTTCTTCATGCAGGCCAAAATAAATATTCATATTTAAACCGCATCTACTAGACAACCTTTTTTCAGATTTGCAAACTAAAAATCTTCGCGATTGTCATTCCATTGGATGATAATTTCAATGTCAACTTCGTACGTGAGTGTCGTGCATTGACGATCGTTCGATTTAAATGCACAGGAAGCTGCAATTACAGCTCTTGGAATATCAACTTTCAGGCGTATCCAGAGCAATCTCAGGAGCAGTATCCTATACTTTGCTATGTATACCCTAAGCCTTTCATTTAGAATGAAGCCTATTCCCTGACCACCATGCGTACCCTTATTATGTCCTGTCACAAAGCCATATTCCTCCCACCAATTTCAGCAAATTACACCCTTCGCACTTTGTCTCACTTCCATACTATCCATCTATTTCTCTCCCGGTCATCAATCGCATTCAACAGCTCTGTTTCCTCTCCACAGAGCACCTCTCAGTGTTCCACACGTCGCCATGACCGTTTCTTTGGCGTGCCAATCTGTCATGACCTCTGCCTCAAACATCTCCAGTCGCTTCACTAATATGAACGATGAAAGATAGGGTTATGCCAGAGAATTTTATTGACTAGTTTTGGCACACCGGTCAACACCATGGCAAAGGCACAACCAAAGACTAGTGAGCGCCTGACCCCTACACCATTCTAAATATACCATAATGCCTTCTGAAGGGAATACAATTACTTTACCCACAACCCACCTCTTTGGCTACGCTGGCGCACATGAAATATCAGAGAAGTTAATTGATGATTGTGAATGTTTTTATCCATTGTCTTCCACATAAACTCCTTAGCATGAAACTTTATTTGCTATATTTTCTCAATGGACATTATCTTTAATCTGGAAGTATAATACTGCTAATTGCTTCATTAATGATTTTCCAAGCTTTCTTTTTCAATTTTTTATGAATTGTATTATCTTCGCTTCGGCAACTATTTACATATCTCTTCGTATAACTTCTCTCTTTAAAAATTGGTTGAAAATAGATAACTATAACAAGATAATTAATTGCGTAAAGCCTCGACTCCAAGAGCTTGGGAACAATGAAGCTCGTCAGGATTTCCGTGAACATCTACGCCACACGCAGCGTCCATTAAACTAAGCATCCACTAACTAAACCGAGCGGGCAATTTTTAGACGACCGAGGTGATGAAGGTCATTGTAGGCAAACTCCGGGTGTTGCAAAGTTTTTAAAGATCATTATATTTAAAAATTTTATAAGTTTAAAAATAGTTTGGATGCGATCACAAATTGCGAAAATGTATATGAAGTAATGAAATCTATCTGCTGTGTACTCTTATAAGTTACATTATAATTCAAAATACTTAAGATATTAGCAACATATTGTAATTCAGTAGCATTTGATAGAGTAGCAATATATTATAATTCCTGGGAATCTACTAGTTAAAGTAGCTTTTGCATGAACAGCCCATGGAACAGTAAAACATTTTTCTCGCATCTCCTAAGGAAACAAAACCTTGAAAATAGTAATAAAATAGCTCTGTCACAAATGCTGCATAATTCCTGCCGCCCTTCATCCCATCCAACACGCCTATTCTATTCCTCCCCTACCTTGGTTGTGTAACATTCTCCCCTCTATTACAGTCTTTAACATCCCACTGCCGATCAATACACTCTTTATCCATTTTTCTTATCTTCTTATGATTTCTCCCAACAAAACCCTTTCCTCGCCCACTTCCTCATTTGTTTTCCTCTCGGTCCGTTTCACCTTCTCCATCCTCCTCCACACCCACATTTCAAAAGCCTCCAATCTACGCCAATCATCCTGCTTCAATGGCCATGTTTCTGCGCCGCACATTACCACGCTCCATATCAAAGTTTTACTGAGCCTTTTTCATCTACATCTACATAATACCCCGCAAGCCGCCGCAAGGACGTGTGTTAGGTCACCATCCAAAAAAGGAAACACTTTTTCTAACATCCTTACTCAACGTGTCAGTCATAAATTCCCTTATGCTCGTGAAAGCTTCTTTGACTAATGCTATTTTTCTCCTAATGAATTAACGTCCCAACTACTTTGACCATTTTAGTCCAAAACACTTCTGATACACGTTAACTGTTCCAGTGCTCTAGTTTTTGCCCTTCTACTTTATCATTTAACCTGGCTTTTTCTTCCTATAAAACCGTAATACCTTTGATTTATTTACATTCATTATCATCCCATACCTATCGTACTGAATTTCCAATGCACTCAGCAATGTTACCTAGCCCTTGGCTGACGGGCAAACTAAAGCTTGGTCATTTGCGAACCTAAGTGATTTTATGAATTGCCTACCGATTTTCATTGCTATTCCTATCTTCCATCTTGACATAAATAATTGATGTTATTTCCCATTGCCTTCCGTAACTGTGCTTATAATGTGACATTATCACTCAAATATCCAGCCCACTGGAGTCAGACGCCTTTGCAGTCGACTCTTTGATGAACAGATGCTGCAAGAAGAAACTTTGAAAGAAAGGCGATATATAGAAAGAAGGGTGTTCTTAGAATGGAAGTAAATCGCAATGAAAAATACCAGGGCGTAAGCCAATTAGCATCAGATGGGGTAGGATTGGGGGCTGCAGTCAACCAGTCTTAGGATTGAACGACCAATGAAAATGAACCTGCAGTGACTCCGTACCCTTCGCCTGACTCAGTCTTCGACTTATCTGGTGGCTTGGATGAGTCGCTCTCCACAGCGATTTAGAGTGTATACGGTATTCCAGCCATGACCCTCACACCTGCTGGACAATGCTTCGCGTGAAACTGCCTAATCTCTCGCGTGACAACTTTCCAGGTACCAATTTCCGCCGATGAACCCCTTATGGCATGCCACCCTTGGACTGGCAATCGGACTGCTGGGCTTGATCTCTTGGTGTGGCAATGGGGTCGTCATCTACGTGTTCACCTGCACCAAGTCCCTGCGCACCCCCTCCAACATGCTGGTGCTCAACCTTGCTTTGTCCGACTTCCTCATGATGGTCGTCATGTGCCCCTTCATGCTGGTCAACTGCTTCTATGAAACATGGATATTTGGCAAGTATTTTGTTAGCACCTCGGCGACGCAAGGCCAACCCGACGGACCACACTCGCCGCTATCATGGCGAAATCACTTGCGCAAAATCCCGAGTGAAATGTATCGAACTCATATACGCACTCTTAAAGCAAATGGATGTGAACTCCACAGAATAACGTTGGAGGTGTATCAGTAAATTATCGTATGCATCATAGATTGTTGGGATTCTGTCGGGAAATTGTAGCGGACTCAGTTGACCTGAGACCTGTCCTCTCATCGTGTCGGTTACCCCTTATTCGCTCCGGGGTCCATTATACTCCCCAGGTATTGCAGTTTGTTGCGCGAGGTTACCCGAATACGTTTCGAGGGTTTGGCATAGTTGGTAGGCAAGAGCGCAGGTTATATATTGGGGAAACTTAAGCATGATCCAGCGCTTTTTATCAATTCAGATCAGGCTATGACTCTCAAATCCCAAAAGTAATAGAAAAAATAAACACTTGCGTTAAACTGACATAGAACTCACGTAGAATCAATACAATTGGTGCCTCAAAAACATTAACGATAGTCATTTAAGTGAATATGTGCCTCTATCTAGTGAATCTAGTGCCTCTGTTTATAACGAATCTTCGTGAAACGGTTTTGTCAGCATACAGCAAACCCTGAAATAAAATGTGGTAGACCAAATGATATTATAACATTAAATTGCCGAATCATTAGAAACAAAATATCGGATATTGAACATATCTTTGTAAGTACAAAGGCAGAAATAGTAGTTGGAATGGAGAGTTGGCTCACGGTAGATATGGAAAACGATGAAGTTTTTCCAGGCGGTTTTCTCAATTTACATTAGGGACAGGCCTGATAGACTGGTTGGAATATGAATGCGACATGCGATATGTACGCAACAAAACTGACATAGAAAGCGTATGGTGCAACATAAAGGACTACAACTACAGAAAACTATTCGTGTGCTCATTTTACAGACCTCCAGATTCTAATACAGATGTTCTACACAAGCTTGACGACCAAATATCCACTCTCATCGACAAAAATAGTAGCAGTATTATTATAATCGCTGGTGATACTAATCTGCCGTCAAATGATTGGGACACGTATTGCGTAGGAAAATCTAACATAAACAGAGGTGCCAAGAACATGCCAAGAACTCCTTCATTTATTCACAAAGCATTCCTTAGATCAAATTGTTAAATCGCCCACACGGGGCCACAGCATATTTGATATCTTCACGACTTCTACGGCCGAAATCGTAACAGACATTTAAATAATGGATGAAATAAGTGACCATAAGGCTATTTTTGTAAAGTTAATAATTAAGTTCGCGAGAATAAAAAAATAAAAGTGAAAAATATACTTATTCAACAAGGCAAATTCTAATGGACTACGAGAATATTGAAAACAAAATTACCTGAATACAAGACAAAATCCCGGAAAATCGATACAGAAAACACTTGGAAATTTGTTTTAAATGCTATACGCAACAAAATGAAGGCGTAGATTCCATTCAAACTTAATTGCGACACTAAGGAACCTAAATAGTATAACGGAGAAGTCAAATCAGCATTAAGAAGCCAAGGAAGGCTACAATCACATTTTTAAAATAGTTTGAAAAGTAAAGATGTAGTTTATATGAAAGTATTCAAACAGAAACCAAAATAATGCCGTAGTACAACGAAAATATTATGCGCAAAGCCCTTCAATCCTTCAAATCAAATATGCTATGCAAATATCTTGAGGAAAATTTCTTACTGTACATTCTTTGAAGACAGAAAAGGGCAAACTAATTACAGACAGCGTGAAAAAGGCAAATATTTTAAACAAACTTTTCCAGAGCGTCTACAATAAAGACACAAACGCACCAAACGATCCTCCACACCCACCCGGGGAACGCATGAGCGATATTACACTGACCAAGAATGGAAAGGAACATCTACTACGTAGCATCAAACCAAACAAATCACCTGGTCCGGGAGAAATACCTGCTGGAAAATTAAAGGAATTAGCCAAAGACATTGCCCCGTTTTTAGAAATTGTTTTCTTAAAATCGATAGAAGAAGGTTCAGTACCTCGCGACTGGAAGCTAGCCCGTATAACTCCCATTTATAAAGGTGACGATAGGGATAAACCAACCAATTACCGGCCCATTTCTTTAACATCTATCTCTTGCAAAATATTGGAACACATTATTGTTAGTAACCATATGAGATTTCTTGATAGTAAGAACATACTAAGCTACAACTAGCACGGATTTAGGAAGAGCAGATCTTGCGAAACACAATTAGGTATTTTCATTCACGATATGCTTAGATCGGGAGAGAACAACACATAAGTCGATGCAGTATTCCTAGATTTCAGGAAAGCCTTTGATAAAGCCCCACACAAAAAACTGTTACACAAACTTCAATTCAAAGGTATCAATGAGAAAATCATAAATTAGACTAGAGACTTCTTGTCAAATCCCAAACAAATAAGGGCCATCGATGAGTTGTGTTCAACGGAAAGATATGTAACTTCGGGCGTCCCTCAAGGAAGTGTGATAGCGCATCTTCTGTTCTTAATATACGAGTCTTAATATCATTAATGTCTTAAGCTCACACCTTAGTAGCAATCTCAGATTATTTGCTGACGAACCGGTGGTATACGGAGGAATAAGGAGCCAAATAGATCGCGAGCTACTCTCTAGAGACTTGGACACAATCTCGGATTGGGGCAAGAAATGGGGATTAATGCTTAATATAGACAAATGCGCAGTTTTGAAATTTTGGAAAAATAGAATTGACGAACAGGACATAAACTACGAAATAGAGGGTTCAGTACTAACTATGGCCAAACAAGTAAAATATTTAGTGGAAGTCCTTACACGATGCCTTTCAAGGGGAGCACATACCAGGACAATATGCGGATCCGCTTTAAGGAAACTCAGCTTCATTAAACGGGTGGTGGGGAAATGTAATGAGAAAGTTAAAGAGAGGTGTTATTTTGCTCTAGTTAGACCTCATTTGGGAAATGCCGAAAGTATTTGGGGTCCTTGCGAGAAAATTTCGCAAAAAGAATTAGATAAGGTCCAGAGAAAATCCGCCATATTCGTTAAAAATTGTTATAATAAGAACACAAGTGTGACAGATCTCTTGGGGATTTAGGCTGGGAGACACTTGAAATACGAAGAGAACAAGCGAGACACAGACTTTTAGAAAGGTTCAGAACCAGCGAGTTTAAAGACACCAAAGGAATTATAATGGCCCCACACCACAAATATAAAATAAGGGAGATAGATTCCAAAACAGATAGATTTATATACCCATTCTTCCCCAGAACAATCATAAATCATAATATTAGGAATCCGAAGTCCATTTAGAAATATTAAAAACATTTAATTTACAAGTCGGAACAAATTTAATCATTGCAAATATGTTAGGTGTATCTGTAGATGTATGTGTATGTTAGTTGGTAGTTTGTTGTTTGCATGTTTGTGGGTTTTAAGGGTTTTTTCATGAATGTATAGATTGTTTTGTTGGTGGCATGTATAAATTTGTGGCTTTTGCATGCGGTTTGTTTTCTTTATTATGAGTGGTCACATAACGTCCCCCGCTACACTCCCTTGCGGAGGCTTGCGGGGAATATGTAGATGTAACTTAAGAAAGGCAACAGAAAGAAAAATCCAGAAATTACCACAATGCTTATTAATAATATATTCCATTTCCTTAGACGTTGAAAAACTAATTTTTCCGGGATTAGCTCTCCACTAAGAGTAGTTTTATGAATTATTAAAAATATTGTGAGCTAGACAGTTAATAAGAAACCAAATAGTACATAGTTTTGATTTAGCCATAAAAAGAATGTTATGCCAGACAAATATGAGAATATTGGACTAAATATTAAGCTTTGCACAAAGGATTTACAAATAATATGCCTGAACCCAAGTTTAGAAAAATGCGTGATCACCAGTGATGCTAAAATAGCTGTGACCTACCACCCCGTGCCAAAGGTCCTTGCGACGGCTTGTGGGCTATTGTGCTAGATGTAGACTTAAGATGCTAGCTGAATGAGGGCTAAGCACAAGCTGAAGCAGCAGACCCACAATAGTTACGGGAATCTCCCTCCTCGTACTCGTTTTGCAGAAAGTAGCTCGTTCAGCGAGTCATTTTTGAGTCAATATTTTTGCTTTTTACGCAAATTATTCGCTATGCAATGTGCTCGTCAAGCGATAAACGCTAAATGCACTTATTCTGCATACATTGAAATTCTTAAACCATTAAATGAATACAATTAATACGCTACTGTATAATTAATGTTCCGCCATGATACCAAGTTGTTCTTATTGATGCCTTTTTCACTGAAATTCCATATTTTCACAATGGTATCACATAACTATAGAGCAAATAGCTAGAAAGCAATCATTCACTTCTGCAAATATACCATGAGTGTTACTATATACTTATCCTTAGGTTGGGAACATGGTAGTCCAGGGGTAGAGTGTTGGACTACTGACCCAAGAGAAGTGCGTGTGTACTTGCTAAAATGCTTCTTGTTGTTCATGTTTCAGACGACATTACTTCATTCTAGTACCGTGAATATTAGGTCACAAATTGCCAAATGATAACTTTTATTGAACTCATAAATAAGTCTCTCCCTTGATATTTTTTTAAATATGGTAAAACACTGGACAATTTCGTAGAAAGAAGTGAAGGCTAAGGTTTTGGAAATTCTGCCCCGACTACTGAAATACTTCCCATCTGGAAGTAAACGCACAAATACGGACCCAAAGCGAAATCATTAAGTTTTTTATTCTTTCTGTGGCGTATCAATTCCACAAATGCAAATACTAATCCCCCGAGATGTGAAAGTACGACTTGCAAACATATGAATGTCTAAAGCAGATTTGCGGCTTCAATTTATGTTTCAGCCTGCTTCTACCAAACCTTCTAATCATTTCCTTTTCTGTCTCAACACATCCAGGGCCCCTAATGTGTGACCTCTACGCCTTTTTCGGGTCACTCTTTGGCTGTACCTCCATCTGGACAATGGTCACAATATCTCTCGATCGGTATAACGTCATCGTCAAGGTGAGTCGAAAATGAGAGTCTAAATTTACTGCATGGCTAAGTCATTCTTGATTGAGTTAATGTCCAAGGGTATGGCAGAGCGAAAGTGTCTTAGCCCTCCACACTCTGTGTGTCACTTTTAAACGCCGTAAGGTTCAGCACGCACACATGTTCACCCTCTCGCCCATAATAATCTGAGTCAATCCACTAAAAAAGTATTGGAATGGTACCAGATGTCCAGTCTGCATCCCTGTCACTTTCAATAATTTTTCTCGGGTAGGGGAGAAAAACTCCTTCTTGCTTTCCGCTTGAACAGTAATTTCTTTATTTACATGAGGTATTTTATACAACAGGTCATTTTGGGGATACTTGCACAATGCTTACTTCCCCTTTGAGCTCATAAGTTAGCTTGACTTGCATTAATTTACACAGTATATTAGAACATGTAAAAATATTACAATAAGTGCATGGCACAATAATGTACACAGGAAGTATATGCGCGCCATTGGCTGAATTGACATTATTGAAGGGCTGGGCATTTCAGCCAAACACCGCAAAGTGTCTGAGTGTAAATTAATTTCTGTGAATTTCTCTGACTATAGGGAATGGCCGGCAAGCCATTGACCATCAAGAGATCACTCTTGTGGTTATTTATAGTGTGGACTCACGCCCTTCTCTGGACCATTTTGCCTATGGTCGGTTGGAACAGGTAAGTATCCTTGTGAATGGACTTCCTTTTGAATTGAACTTAAGATTGGCGATTCACGGAATGAATCAAAAATCACGCAACCCCGGAAGTTGACGGTAGAGTTACTCTGAATTTTCTTAAGAAAACTTATAGAGCGGCAATGAATTTAGCCATCATCTAGAAATTCACTTAGCATCAGAATTTCTGCTAAAGTGCTTTGGAATAATCCGAATAATTTAATGTGAGTATTTTTAACCTTGCTAGGTACGTGCCGGAAGGCAATATGACTTCGTGCGGCACAGATTACCTGACCAAGGACTGGTTCCACAAGAGCTACATCCTCGTCTACTCCCTCTTTTGCTATTGGGCGCCTCTCCTCACCATCATCTACTCCTACTTCTTCATCATCAAGGTACAAATCTCACCATGGCCACCTTTACTCGGGTCGAGTCGCTAGCATTAAATCCAAACCGACTTTTTACGTATTACTTTGTAAAATAAGTATCTGTCGGTTTGTAATCATTAAACTGCTATCTTTCACACAGGCAGTGGCTACCCACGAGAGAGCCATGAAGGAGCAGGCCAAGAAGATGAACGTGGCTTCCTTGAGATCATCGGAACAGCAAAGCACTAGTGCCGAATGTAAACTAGCCAAGGTGATAACTTGAAGACACAATTAACTGAGAGTATACCGCCCGTGGTCAAGCATACATGTTTTCAGTTCAGTGGAGGCAGGTCTTGGATCGACTTCTTATGACATCTATATGAACACATACATGGGTATAATCAAATATAATGGTCAGAGTACTAACGTGAATTATTATTATTCAGAGCTTTACGGAAACAATTTGAGAGGAATGGGATGGCATCAACAACAAGAAAATGAAAGTAATGGGATTCTCAAGAGGTGGTTAAAGACTAGCTTAAACAATAAATTATGAGGGTAAACTACGTGAGATGGAGCAATTCGTGTACCTGGGCAGTAATTAAGAGTAAAATGGGAATTGTTATTGATTCATTGTGAGAAGAATTGGTGTGACAACAGAAGAATATGCAAGAAGAAGAGATTTGATGGCTGTTAAAATCTTTAAAAATATGAAGAAAAGATTAGTTAAGGTTTAAAATGCAGTGTAATGCTTTGTGCATGGGAGTATTGGCTTTTGCGGAAAAAGAATGGGTGCAGATTGGAAGCGTTTGATATGTAGGTGAGATGAAAAATGGACGCAGAAGAAATTAGTTACTCAAAGTGGAAAAAAAACAAACAAAGAGGTGTTTCATATGGTTGGCAAAGAGAGGAAGATGAGGAGAGGAATCAAAAATGGCATGTGTATACACACACACCCACACACACTAGCTCCTGTTTTCGTCGGATCAATGCACCCACGCAGCTGTAACTTAATTTAATTCGTATTGAAAGCCTTTTCATTTACGCGGGGAGTTTCTTTATCACGGTATTGTCTGTGAGCACGGGATCTTGCAGATGTTTTGGACAAATTGATGTTTTTAGCGATGCATAATGCACACTAAATTCTAAAATACGAACCGATGCAAAATATAATTTAACACTTGAAGTAATAATTCGAAGCAATTGAACTTCGCAGCAGCAGTATACTGAAAAAAGGTGAACTTTTAAGGTGCAGGTGAAGTGGACGAAAAGGAAAATAAATGAGGAAGTGTTAGGTATGGTGGGGAAGGAGATGGAATTGTTGGAAGAAGTCATAACGGGAGAGAAAAAATTGGTTGAGGACGTATTGATTGACAGTGGGATATAAAAGACTGTGATAGAGGGGAGAATGTTATATATATATATATATATATATATATGTATATATATAGAACAATAAGTTTGATATCCCACGCAGCTAAAGTTATTCTCAGGATCATCAACAAAAGGATAGAGAGTAAGGCAAATGATTACTTAGGGGATGATCAGTTTGGGTTTAGGAAAGGAAGAGGTACGCGTGATGCCATTGCAGTAATGAGATCACTAATTGAGAGGAATATAGAATACAACAAGGACGTTTTTGCCTGTTTTGTAGATTTCGAAAAAGCGTTTGATAGAGTGAATTGGGAATAATTAATGCGTGTATTGCAGAAAATAGGAATGGATTGGAGGGACAGGAGACTGATCCGCAACCTGTACATGTCTCAGACTGCTCAGGTGCGAGTTGGGAACGGAGAGTCCGAATGGGCAGTGTTAGGAAGAGGTGTAAGGCAGGGTTGCCCATTGTCACCGGTACTGTTCACCGTATATGTAGAGGAAATGATTAAAGAGGCATGGGAAGAACTGGAGGTAGGAATGAAAGTTGGAGGGGAATTCGTAAAATCGGTTAGGTTTGCTGATGACCAAGCATTAGTTGCTCAGTCAGCCAAGGGGTTGCAAGCATTGTTGAGTGAATTGGAGGTTCAGTGCGATAAATATGGGATGAGAATCAATATTAATAAAACAAAGGTTATGCGATTTTCCAGAAAGAAAAAGGCTAAGCTAAATATTAAAATAGGCGGGGAAAGAATAGAGCAGGTAGAACAGTTTACATATCTCGGAAGTGTTTTGGACCAACACGGTCAAAGTGGTAGGGACGTAAGGAGAAGAATTGCGCTAGGCAAGGAGGCTTTCTCAAGGAGGAGGGAGTTGATGACGGGGACGTTGAGTAGGGATGTTAAGACAAGACTCGTAAAAACTCTGATATGGAGCGTAGCTATGTACGGCGCGGAAACGTGGTCGCTGAAGCAGGAGGATAGACGTAGATTGGAGGCTTTTGAAATGTGGGTGTGGAGAAGAATGGAGAAGGTGAAATGGACCGAAAGGAAAACAAATGAGGAAGTACTAGAAATGGTGGGGGAGGAGAGGGGTTTGTTGAGAGAAATCCTATGGAGGCAAGAAAAATGGATGAAAGGCGTATTGAGCGGTAGTGGAATGTTGAAGAGGGTAATAGAGGGGAGAATGTTGGGCAAGCGAGGTAAGGGTAGGAACAGGATAGGGATGTTGGACGGGATGAAGGGAGGAAAGAAGTACGCAGAGATGAAGAGGGACCTGATGTAGATTAGTTTGCTAGGTGGGGAGTCACAAAATGTTTATTTGATAGTTGTGTCCATCCAAAAACCTACCTTAACCGGTAGATTACCTAATAATAATATATATATATATATATATATATATATATATATATATATATATATACGCACACACACGCGAAGAAGCGAGATAGCGCTAGCCAACAAAAACACATACAAATGGCACTCGTACGTACTCCATGTGTTTTTGTTGGCTAGAGCTATCTCGCTCCTTCGTTTAAATTATTATGCATCCGTGAGACTTTCTTCTAAGATATGTATTTATTTATATATTACTCTTAGTTTAATACACATTTAATAGTGTTATTCCAACATTTAAGCTAGATTTGGAGGGACACCGACGAAAAAATGGTACATTATGACCCTCCTAATAAAGTAAAACCTAACATCCAACAATACAATAGCATCGTCATCAATTCCAGATGGTTTCTTCCTCCCTTCGTTCCATACACCTTATTCTATGCCTTTCCCATCCTCATTTGTTTTATAATCTTTCCTCTATCAAGGGTTCTACAAAACATTGACAATCAAAATGCTCGGTACCCATTCTTCCGACCACATTTATATTTCTCCCAGCATTTCCCTCTCCCCCCACCACGTCAATATATAGCTTCCTTGTTTATGTTCCTTTTTTCCCACTTCTTTCCGTCACCACAAATGCCTCCAATCGACGCCTATCGTCCTACTTCAATAACCAGGTTTTCGAGCCGTAAAAAAACCCCACTCCATTACAATTCAACAATTTAAGTGCACCAAAATCATTCACCTTGACCGCGATTCTAACGCTGATCCCTCAATATCGTATCGTAATGCACAATTAGCGGATGACTTCGTTATAAGTTACTGTCGCCGCATCATCTTCCGCAGTTTCTCTGAGCAGCACTCCAAATCGAAGTTTAAACGAGTCTTTTCTTAACATCCTCACTTAACGTCCCTGTCATCAATCCTCTCCTCCTTTTGAAAGCTTTTATGCTTAACTCAATTCTTCTCCTTATGTCTCCACTACTTTCACCACTTTGGTCAAGAACACTTTCGGGACATGTAAAATTTTCCACCTGTTCTAGTTTATGATATCCTATTTTGATATTCAATTTAGCCTTTTCAGCAATTCTTGAAACGCTCTGGCTGACTGGCTTATTGAATGCCATCATCGGTAAACCTAACTGCTCTTTTAAATTGTCCACCGAGTTTCACTCTAATTTTTAGTTTCTTCCATGCCTCATCCACCATTGCCTTCACTTATACCTCGAAGAGGATATTGTTACATAACAATACACGCTGAATATGTCCACAGGTAGCCTTGATGACCATCTCCCTCTGGTTCATGGCCTGGACCCCGTACCTCATCATCAACTTCGCCGGAATCTTCGAGACCATGACCATCAGCCCCCTCGTCACCATCTGGGGATCTCTCTTCGCCAAGGCTAGTGCCGTCTACAACCCTATCGTCTACGGTATCAGGTGAGGACAGTTGAATCTCTAGTCCCTTCTTATAAAATTAATTTACTTACTTTCTGACTTTCCTAAATACCCGCAATAGTAACAATCTCCGAGGCTCTCGTGTGTCTGCCTCCCTCCGGCCCGGAGCACTCCCAACACACACCTTCGCGTAATTGCCACAACTTTTCCATCACGTCCTCTCTCAAGACACAACCGGAACATTTCAAATAAAACAACTGAAATGAGCAAGTATGTGGCTAATGCACTCACGTATTCACTCCGCATTGAGTCAGTCGCATTGAAGTGTCCCACCGTCACTGAGCGCCCTCCCCCACAATGATCTCCATCCACTTTTCGACCACCAGTAGTTTTCCGACCACCACTCAGCCAAGTTCTCTACAATTTTAGTCAACCACCAAAAATACCATTCTACACCAACCTAAAGATGGCGTAGTAACTCTTAAAGCTGTTTGTGTATAGAAGCTTCTATATTGAAAGAAAAGTCCAGTGGGAAAGTATGGATTCATTATGGATTTTCACAAATTAGAGTCTGGCAAAGCATTAACGATTCACAATGCTAATCATGGGTGCACCAGGCATGTCACATCCTAATCCGATGATTATATATCGGAAGGAAGGATCCTAACATTTACTTTATTTGTCAGGGTCTGAAATTTGGACTGATTCTGAAGTAGGTCATCATTGAAACCCACTCAAAGAGGTCTGCGAGTTTTTAAGCTATCATTGCAGCATTGAATAAGGACCGGGTCCAGAAGGAAAAGACGCGGTGGCAACTTCAGGAGGAGTATCCTAGTTCATTACACCCATCCCTTTTTTAAAGCCGTCCAAAAAAGTAGAACTTCAGAAGGTCTTCGAAATAGGCACCTGTGTTGGCGATGACCACGTTCGCCATTAATCGTTTTCCAAATCCTTTTTTCATGTTGAGAAACCACAAAGGAGGTTGGGGTAAAATCTAGTGTAGGCGGTGGATTTTTTAACAATTCGAACATTAATTTTATAATTTTTGCCAGCAAATCTGCGCAGGTTAGCCAGTGATAGAAACAAAGAAAAATAGATAGACCGATGGAAGAAAACTTTTTCTTCGCCAAATGAGGACGTTTTTCACTTGATTCTTTTACTCAACCGGTGCAATAACGGCGCATAATACTATTCATTTATCGTTTTTCCTTTTCGGGAGTAACCAATTTAAATGATTCGCGTTCATCCCAAAAACCGTGGCCATCACCTTGTCATCCAAATTCATCATTTTTGTCTTCTTCGGAGTCGGATCACTTATAGAAACCCACGATTCTGAGTGTTCCATTGTCTCTGGAGTATGGGAGTGCATTCATGTTTCATTGCAAGTCATGTATCGACGCGGAAACTTGTCAGGATTGCGACGGAAAAGTGCCCAACCAGCCTCCAATCGACCATAAGATTTCATATCTTCACTCAGAGCAAAGACACACTACTTAGGTAGATCAGACCACAAAGATAAAATAAGGGAGATAGATTCCAATACAGATAGATTCAAATACTCATTCTTCCCCAGAACAATCAGAAATCATAATAGTAAGAATCCGAAGTCCATTTAGAAACATTAAAAACATTTCAGTTACAAGTCGGAACAAAATTAAAAATTCAAAGATTGTGCATGTGCATGTGTTGTTGGTAGTTTGTGGGTTTGCATGTGTGTGAAAGGGTTCTTGCATGAATGTTTTCCATGCTTGGCTTGTGGACTATAAATTTGTGGCTTCTGCGTGCGGTTTTTTCTAAATTACGGGTGGTGCCCTAGCACACGCCCTTGCGGCGGCTTGCGGGGTATTGAGTGGATGTACGAGGGTCATCCGGAAAGTAGTACCCGTTCGTGCCGCATGAAGTGCTGACGACGCGAGTAGCCGCTGGACGAGGTCAGATAGCTTCAGTGGCTTGTCTGCCTTCTCTGAGCCAAGTTGCGTGACGCTAGCATTGCCTGTGTTGTTTCTGTGATTGTTTACAATGTTTAAAAAAATTGAGAACGCCGCCAGTTGTGAAGTGAGGGCAGTGATTAAATTCCTCAATGCAAGAAACGTTCGCCCATGTGATATTCATCGCCAATTAAAGGAGGTGTATGGAGACAATGTAATGGACGAGTCGTCTGTTCGGCGGTGGTGTCGCAACTTCAACATGGGGAGGGGGAACACACACGACGATGAGCGTTCGGGGAGACCGTCTGTCATTACAGACCAACTGGTGAGCTCAGTTGACGAATTCGTGAGGAACGATCGGCGCGTCACAATTGATGACATCTGTGAGCATTTTCCCAATGTTTCTCGAACAATTGTTCATGAAATTGTTAAACACCATCTGCATTATGCAAAAATTTGTGCAAGATGGGTCCCTCGCATGCTTACAGATGAGCACAAAACCAAGCGTATGGCTGCAGCACTGACGTTTTTGGGACGTTATTCTGATGAAGGAGACTCTTTCTTGACTCGCATAATTACTGGTGACGAAACATGGGTTTGTTATGCATCACCTGAGAGTAAACGACAGTCAATGGAGTGGCATCATGCTCATTCACCAAACCAACCAAAAAAATTCAAGACAGTTCTGTCCACCAGGAAACTCATGGCAACCATTTTCTGGGATCGACGAGGTGTATTGCTTATTGATTTTATGGCCCGTGGAGACACTATTAATGCCAATGCGTATTGTGAAACATTAAAGAAATTACGGCGGGCAATACAAAATCGGCGGCGAGGTCTATTGTCTACTGGTGTCATTCTCGTTCATGACAATGCCAGGCCTCATGCAGCTGGGATAACACAAAAACTTTTGCAGCAATTCAAATGGGAAACTTTCGACCATCCACCGTATAGCCCGGACTTGGCCCCTTCAGATTTTCATCTCTTTACAAAGCTTAAAGACTTTTTGGCAGGAAAAAGATTTGACAGCGATGAAGAACTTAAAGAAGGAGTGACCCTGTATCTCAATGAGCTGGCGGCGAAGGACTATGCAGCAGGAATACAGAAACTTGTCACACGTTATGACAAATGCCTTAATTTGCTTGGAGATTATGTTGAGAAGTAGTTTAAAGTATCCTCTTTCAAATAAATTTTTTTATGTTTGTTAATATTTACTTTTGTGTCTTTATTCCACGAACGGGTACTACTTTCCGGATGACCCTCGTAGATAAATGAAAGACGTCACCCATCTTGTCGAGTTTTTATGCACACCCTACTTTTCGTTCAAAGTTGAAAACCTTGTGATATTCCCGTATTCTCAACTATTTCACAAGCTTTGACTCGTCTATCAGTCAAAACCAATTTGTGGATTTTGTCAATCATTTCATAGGTCACTTCCATTAGGCGTCCCGAGCGATTCATCATTTGTGGTTGTACGGCCAACTCATTTACCCAATTATACATAGCCGCAAACACAGGATCATATATGCCATGAACTGCATACAACTCGAATTTCATCTCTTTTGGTGTTAAAACGTTTAATTAGAAGTGTTAAATCGCCATACAAAAGTTTTTTTTTCATTTTTCTAAGTAAAAAAAATTTTGTTGTGTCAATCGAATATGAATCCCCGAGATAAATATAAGTAAAACAATAATAGCAGTCAAACAAGATACAAGACTTACTAAAAGTAAATATTTTCCAATACCAAGAGCACCATCTCTGGAATTTTCTAATTACTTGTTGAATAATCTACGTATAACACCCGAGTCCATCATCCTATGACACAACTTCTTCACCGAAAGACACAAATAATAATGTATAATATATATTTATACCAATTTTAAATAGTACTGAGCTCATCTCCTCCCTTTTTCTTCAATTCCCTTCTTCATCCTTCTAGCAGTCGACAATATCTTAAAATCCACATCCCACTGCCTGGCCTCTTGCCGCCTGCCTCACCCCACCACGTCCCTAAAACACCCTCATCTGTATAATCATCATACCCTGCCATCCTCTCAACTCCATCCGTCCTTCAACCCCTTACCACTTCCTCACGTCAACTCTTCACTCCTCTCCCACAGCGACTGTCGCTGCAATAATCCTATGCTACATCTTTATTTGCAAAATTTGTCGCGCTTTCTATGTAGGAGAATGCGCAATATCATTAAGTTGAACTCTCGCATAATTTATCACTGTTTTTCAACCAGATTTGCATCCCTGTCTATCCCTATCCATATTCATTTTACCACCCATGGCGTAGAAGAAGATAGCTTAGGTCCAGGCATATTCGACGATGAAATAGAAAGGGCATCAAAGGAGATGAAAGCAAATAAGGCCGTGGGGGTGGAAAACATTCCTGTGAAACTATTGAAATGTTTAGGAAAATGTGCGAGGAAGACTATATGGACTGATTCGTAGCATCTATGAAGAAGGAATCTGGCCGAAAGATTTTGTGATATCAGTGTTAGTTCCTATTCCGAAAAAGGTTAAATCTACATCATGTGAGGATTACAGAACAATAAGTTTAATATCCCACGCAGCTAAATTTATTCTCAGGATCATCAACAAAAGGATAGAGAGTAAGGCAAATGATTACTTAGGGGATGATCAGTTTGGGTTTAGGAAAGGAAGAGGTACGCGTGATGCCATTGCAGTAATGAGATCACTAATTGAGAGGAATATAGAATACAACAAGGACGTTTTCTCCTGTTTTGTAGATTTCGAAAAAGCGTTTGATAGAGTGAATTGGGAAAAATTAATGCGTGTATTGCAGAAAATAGGAATGGATTGGAGGGACAGGAGACTGATCCGCAACCTGTACATGTCTCAGACTGCTCAGGTGCGAGTTGGGAACGGAGAGTCCGAATGGGCAGTGTTAGGAAGAGGTGTAAGGCAGGGTTGCCCATTGTCACCGGTACTGTTCACCGTATATGTAGAGGAAATGATTAAAGAGGCATGGGAAGAACTGGAGGTAGGAATGAAAGTTGGAGGGGAATTCGTAAAATCGGTTAGGTTTGCTAATGACCAAGCATTAGTTGCTCAGTCAGCCAAGGGGTTGCAAGCATTGTTGAGTGAATTGGAGGTTCAGTGCGATAAATATGGGATGAGAATCAATATTAATAAAACAAAGGTTATGCGATTTTCCAGAAAGAAAAAGGCTAAACTAAATATTAAAATAGGCGGGGAAAAAATAGAGCAGGTAGAACAGTTTACATATCTCGGAAGTGCTTTGGACCAATACGGTCAAAGTAGTAGGGACGTAAGGAGAAGAATTGCGCTAGGCAAGGAGACGTTCTCAAGGAGGAGGGAGTTGATGACGGGGACGTTGAGAATGGAGGTTAAGAAAAAACTCGTAAAAACTCCGATATGGAGCGTAGCTATGTACGGCGCGGAAACGTGGTCGCTGAAGCAGGAGGATAGACGTAGATTGGAGGCTTTTGATATGCAGGTGTAGAGAAGAATGGAGAAGGTGAAATGGACCGAAAGGAAAACAAATGAGGAAGTACTGGAGATGGTGGGTGAGGAGAGGGGTTTGTTGAGAGAAATCCTATGGAGGCAGGCAAAATGGATGAAGGGTGTATTGATCGACAGTGGGCTGTTGAAGACTGTAATAGAGGAGAAATTGTTAGGCAAACGAGGAAAGGACAGGAACAGGATAGGGATGTTGGACGGGATGAAGGGAGGAAAGAAGTACACAGAGATGAAGAGGGATCTGATATAGATTAAGTTGCTGGATTGGGTTTTGTTTGGAGTTACAAAATATTTATTTGATAGTTGTGTCCATCCAAAAACCTACCTTAACCGGTAGATTAGCTAACAATAATAATAATTCATGACTTAACTTTTGACAACTCCCTCTCTTTTTCTATCATGCATTCCCTCTGTTTCTGGTGCTGGTTCATTGGTTCAGTAGTGCTCTTTCTTTGTGTTTTTTTATGTCTCTGTAAGTTTTCCACTATTTCATGAGAAAGACAAAATTTGCACTTTACCACAGATTTATTTGTGACGTATAACGCGTTTCATTTCATCGAACCGTATTCATGTACAAGACAAGATTCAATATGCGACACATCATATTTATACCTGTCTGAGGAAGAGGGGGTGGGAGGAAAGAGTGAGGAGTAAGTTAGGTGGGGATCAAGAGGGGAAATTTGGAAAACCCAAAGAAATAGGGGAATCTAAAGAAATGGAGAGGTCGAAAGAGGGGGGGGCACCTGTGGTTATTATTTGAGAGTAGGGTGGCAGGTAGGAAGGTGGTGTCCTGGCGGTAGGGAGGAGCAAAGAATGAAGGAGGGTTAAGCGGGAAGGGGACATGGAAGGGATGGAGGCAGGTTTAGGGATGAGGTATAAGTGATTCTAAGATGGGCGTTATCAGGGAAGACTTGTTCGGTCTGGCCTACAGGTATGGTTTGGCCTGGTCTTTGTTGCGGCAAAGGATTTTTCCCAGAGTATGCGGATTGTGAAATAAGATATTGAATTTCCTTTTACTAGATTTTCGGGAAATCTTATTAGAAATATCACCTACAAACAATTGACGACACCACTTTTTGGGCTTTTGTTGTGTTGGATTAAGGGAGCATAACTGTGAAATAGCTTTATATTTTAATTTTTCTTTATGAGACTGGCGACAGTTTTAGCTCTGTAGCCATTGGAAACTGGTATTTATTTTATAGTATCCAGCTCATAGTTTAAATGTTTTATAATTAGGAGTAAATTAACAAGTCGGTGTATCATTGAATGGAATACTGACAAAGACAAATTAGAACCCCTCCTGCAATCCCGGCATTTGCAATGTGAAGTGTGATTCCTGTGATATGTGCTACACAGGCCAAACCGAAAGAAGTTTCAAAACCAGAATGAAAGAACGTGAGAGATGCTGGAGGACTTTTGATAAAGCATCCACTACAATTATCCCACTCCTGCACCTTTAGTCCGGGAATTCTACACTACGAAAATAAGGGAACAGATTTGATATTTTAGAGCAACTTGAAATTGTAACATAAAATATGAATGTTCTTTTAAACGGCAATACTTTTGTAAACCACTCTTCTCTCCTCAGAATCCCATTTCCACAGCAAAAAGTGAAACTCTCCCATTCTCCCATTGACTCCACTCCTCGCGTATTTCCCATCCAACCACCCCCCACTCTCAGTATGAGTCTAACAACCCTTCCCTGATAACGCTCATCTTCACTTCATCCCTCCGCCCAATCACTTATACCTCATCCCTCAAGCGGCCTCCATCCCTTCCATGTCCCCTTCCCGCTTAACCCTTCTTCATTCTTCGCTCCTCCCTACCGCCAGGACACCACCTTCCTACCTGCCACCCTACTCTCAAATAATAACCACAGGTGCCCCCCCCTCTTTCGACCTCTCCATTTCTTTAGATTTCCCTATTTCTTTGGGTTTTCCATATTCCCCTCTTCGTCCCCACCTACCTTACACCTCACTCTTTCCTCCCACTCCCTCTTTCTCAGACAGGTATAAATATGATGTATCACATATTGAATCTTGTCTTATACCTGATGATGGTAGATAGAGATATGGAAGGTGGCTTAAGGGATAAGGTATAAGTGATTCTAAGGACATTATCGGGAAAGGGTTGTTCGAGTCATACTGAGAGTGTAGGGTAGGGGGTGGTTAGATGGAAAATACGTGAGGAGTGGAGTCAATATGTCGATGAACTGAAACGCATTGTACTCGTACGTTACAATGTAAAATAAATCCGTGGAAAAGTGCAAATTTTATTTTTCTTATAATGACGAACTTCCACTACATCTCGCCTAAATCCGTTGCATATTTTCAACTGTATATATAGTGAATAGTATATATATATATATATATATTATTCTATAGTATATATATATATATACTATTATATATATATTATTATATATATATATATATATATACTATAGAATAATATATATATATATATATTCATTCAAACATAGAAATAGGTATAAGGAAAGGGGATAGGAAAACGCATAAAAGGCGAACACAGGACATGTGGGGAAGGCGGTTTTTGAGCAGATCACGAAAGTAAAAATGTTTCCTTGACCGGGATTTGAACACCGGATCTTCCACTTGCCATTGGGCGGATGTGCTACCATTACACCACCGAGGAAACTTAATTTACCTTGAGATCTGCGATGTTTTTAAGACGCCCAAGTGCTCCGAATCATTTGCCAAAGGAAGGCTTTAGGGAGCTGTTCCACCCACCAAAGGAGAAATAGACAATACACACAAGAAGAGGGGACAGTTGGTTAGAAAGCATATAGTATCATATAGAATAGGAACAGTACGTTCCGTGGCACGCATAGCCAGAAGAAGAGATGAGACACATTGGCCAGATACACATTCAAATACGAAGTCCCGCCATACGGCGCACAAATATTCATTCAAACATAGAAATAGGTATAAGGAAAGGGGATAGGAAAACACATAAAAGGCGAACACAGGACATGTGCGGAAGGCAGTTTTTGAGCAGATCACGAAAGTAAAAATATTTCCTTATCCCGGATAAGGAAATATTTTTACTTTCGTGATCTGCTCAAAAACCGCCTTCCCCACATGTCCTGTGTTCGCCTTTTATGTGTTTTCCTATCCCCTTTCCTTATACCTATTTCTGTTTGAATGAATATATATATATATATATATATATATATATATATATATATATATATATGTAGGGGGTCCAATCACATGGAGAGAAAGAATTAGTGCTCTGCAATTTATGGGCGACTTTGATAAGTATGTACACACAAACATAAATAATTTAAATGGAGAAATGAGATAGCGCTAGTGAACAAAACACAGAGAAACATATGCAAATCAAACTTACGCGTATTCCAAATTTACAGTGGCCAAACCACCTTCCTCTTCCTCCTCCCTCTATCAAAGTCGCCCATAAATTGCCCAGTACTTATTCCTTCTCTCCATGGGACTTTGCACAACCCCGTTGAATACGGAGAGGGAGAGGATGAGAGGGTGTTTTTCCCACCATGCAACATCCCAAAGAAACACAGTATACTACTTTCCAATCGATTCGATCTTCTGCTTGCGAAAGCCATTTGGGCCCGACACATCCACCGTTCCTGAGTTTAGCAAAATATTCTCCTCTCCTCTCTCTGTCAGTCTCTACTTTTCAGAAAGTCAATTTACAATATGCATACACAAACACTCGAACTGAAGAATCACGTGTCTCGGAGGCCTTGTGTGTATGCAACACCACACATATCTACCAGAGTGTTGGTTGCCTACTTTCAGGCGCTCGTTATGTGATCACAGGAGCGCACTCATCTGTGCTTAATACGAATTTAATTTCGGTGGCATAAGTGCAGTGCATGAGGAGAAGTCGTCCATTTCGTCAATTCTTCCAGTAGAGCCAACAGCGGAAAATTGTTTCCCAACCTACTTTTTCCAGAAGTATTAGCTCTTGAAGCACCAAAATGGATTTGTAATTTCTTCGTCAACAATATTTAAATACTTTTTAAATTAGCATAAAACGACTTGAAATATCCAATTGTTAAGAAATATCCACAATTAGGTTTTATAATTCTTTAATCTCACCAGGCAGGGAAATTGATGAATATTTCATACTTTTAAATAATTTGTTTCAAAACTAAGAAATTTAATTTCCTAAGGTTCAACATAAACGTCATTCATAAAACTCCAGTAGGAAAAATTATAAGTTGAGTCCAAGATCAAAAATGTACATTTTAGCGAAAAAACGTCTCCTTTTCTTTCAGTAAAGTATTTCCTCGTGGTGTTTCTTGGGCATTCTAGCAACAAAATGATTTATTCCGTACAGATATTGTATCTAAAGCTATGGTAATACTACGAAATCAAAAAATAAAAAATGTAAGAGGATATTCTTAGCCTTAAAGTAAACTTGCTTCGCCTCATGGGTTACCAAGGAGACATTACCTGCAACTTGCCGTCAACAAAAAATTCCAACCAAATGTCGTGTTTGAAACGCGCGTGACCCTCATCAATTCGGCCCATATCTTTTTATTTATGCCATCGAAGGACATTACATTAATTTTTTTGGAATGCCATGTATTGTTATATATTTATTTGCTTACAATAACCTCTCCTGGGTCGACCAAAGTTATTATTATTGACTTTGAGAATATTTCAAAAACGTTGCCTAAAACTAAATGTCCTTCCCGAGGCTAGCGTATAAATGTGCCGCAGACTGTGCACCGTAACATGTACGGCGGCCCTAACGTGTGTTTGGTCGAACACAACGCACCTTTAATTTGACTGCCCTTCGGCCGCTCCTCTAATCGTGTTTTCAAATACTTCAACGCACCTAACTACGCAAGATCAAGTCAAAACCCGTAGCTGTAATGAAGCCGAACGTTAGATTTGGCAGATGAGAGCCGAGTTCAGAGTCGAGTTTTAAGGCGACCCGACCCGCCTAAACCCACGAATTGAAAGAGATTGAATTCTTTGCTCCTCCATGTTCCCAATCTGATTCACACAAAATTCTGGTGATCCAGAATTTCGCACTGCTTTGAGTTGTGGCAGTGATTTTCCAAATGTAAAAAAAACAAACACCCTGGTTTTGGATCGATGACTTCTCTCTCGCTGGACCATGGTTCATTCCGGTCAGTGGAAGAGTGCACCCACGTGGCTGCCATGGCACCCTACAAGGATGCACGTTCATTTCCCCGTCAATTATGTCACTAGAGCGGGCACGAGCAGCAAGAGAGAAATGAACTACCTCCTCAAGGCATGCATACATTTTATAAAATAATTGCGATCAAAATACAAAATATAACTAGAATATATAATTCAATTTAACATTTGAGGACAAATGAATAGTCTCCCTTCGAGACAATTCAATATTTATATTAATTGACTTTACTTGAAAAATGTTTCTTAGTATTTTATTTCAATAATATCTTTGCTTTATTCATATTATCCACTATGTGCACCGCCATTTTCAATATCATGGCGAGAATTTGGTTCACTAAGGAAAACTCTGATGCTTTAATGCTTTTGGCCCTTCCTTATAAACGTAGCGCGCGGATTTGTGGGATGGGAGCTCTGCCATCACCTTGCCATCGGCATCAGGGTGGGTCCGTCCGGGCGCAAGACGGTAGTATTTTCCCGCGCTTAACATCCTACCTCCTCTCTCTTTCATCGTCTGTAGCCACCCCAAGTACAGGGCCGCCCTCAACGAGAAGCTGCCGTGCCTGGTGTGCGGGGGGGCCGCCGCGGGCGCGGAGTCCAACGCCAAATCCCAGGACACCGCCGCCGATGCAACGGAGGAGAAGGCTTAGGGGCGCCAGCGAGGTTGACCTCTGACCTCCCTTCCACCTTGCCGACCGACATCGACCCAGACACGCCGAGGAACGAGGGTAGCAGTGTGCCCGTCAATTATGGCCCCGGGTTAAATTAGTGGACTGCATCATCAAAGGGTCTCAATTAGTGCTACGGCTAAAGAAACAGAGACGATGGTCGATAAGGCCATCCGCTTCATTAGCCTCACTCACCCAGAAAACTCTTTATTTTGGTAATACTGAACCCGGTAGGCTTTTAATGGATTTTTGAATAAAAAACGGAATTAATCCATTTGCCGGTTTTACTGAAGTCCCCCAATTACACATTCCCATTAGCCTCTCTCTCACTGAAGTCCACTCATTCGATCAGGGTTAGCTCTTCCCAAAATAAATCTTAAGTTTTCAGGATTTCCACGAAGGCAATCTTCCTTTTTCTGGAATACATAAATAATACTTCTCAGCCTTCTCACGTATTTTTTCAGTCGATATGTGTATATTAATACAAACCATTGATCATGCATATGGAATATTAGAATACAGTCAGACGTCACCACCTAAAACACCGGAACGAATTTAACTGAGCAAACAAGTTAAAGACTTAAATTAGCAACGGATCGAATGATATTACAAATAAACTGAGGTTAATAGCAGTTTAATACAAAACTTGTTCGAAGATCCAACAGGCATAGGTTTCCAAAGAATGATGAAAAAAATAAGTGAAGCATTAAGTACATATTCTGTACATGCTATCAGCCTAAGTGTCATATGAGAACCAATATACTAATATTGGTTCCCTTTTGTAATTATGGCAAAAATAAAATGTAGGAAATTTTCATTTTTGTATATTACTTTCCTTTATAAATTTTGGACCCAGATATGCAAAGATCAATAAACATTACAAAATTGCTCTCCAGGGTGACATAATTATGAACTACAACCTTTACGTGGTGGAAGAGCTTATGTTTCCTGATGACCCCTAGAGTTGTGCTCGGAGGAGGGCAATGATAATTGCTCCTGGTAGGGAAATCCATGCCAGGTAAGTCGAAGGTTAGGAGTCAGACGAAAGGTAATCCACGCAGCGTCCGTTCCTCAGTGAGGCTGCTGCAAAGGCGTCTGACCCCAGTGAGGCGGTCATTAAGTGATGGTGTCACGTTAAAAACACTATTGAGGAAGGCAACTGGAAACCACCTCAATTATCCATTCCATTCTATTATTGTTGATGGACATAGATCTGAATATGAGCCCTGGCAACTACAACACGGCCCATTCCGCTGTATGTCGTGCTCGGCAGTAGGAGAGACAAGGTTTCCGTGGCCGTGTTCTCGCGCAATACTTGGCAAGTGAAATAGACAGCAGACGAGAACCGAACCAGTCATAAAAGAGACTTGTAATCTTATGATAATTTTGAGGACAGGAAAAGTATAAAATATAAAGCAAGAGATGGAGAAAAAAAACAGATTTTTTAGGGCCGCGTGAAGTGAAATGAAAGGTTAGTATTAGTTATTTTAGTACTATACAGGGTACAGCGAACAGCGAAGGGTCAACGCGGGGAAGCCATATTCATTAATAGGAAAATGGGGTAAGGGTAGAAACAGGTAGGTAGAGAGTTAGATAGAGTAGTAAAATAGTTAAAATTCCCAAGAAAGGTAACACAACAGACTGTTCCAATTATAGAACAATTTCCATTCCTTCACACAATTCAAAAAATTATTGAGCATAATTAAAAACAGAATAAAAAGAAAAATCGACCAAAATGTTGCGGATGATCAATTTGGATTAAGCACAGGAAGAGGAATCAGAGAAGCGATATTAACTCCACGACAGATTTGAGAGAGGACGATAGAGATTAATCGAAAGGCACATGTGACCTTTACAGATTTAGAAAAGACATTTGATACAGTTGACTGGAGACTACTATTCCAAAATTTGACGAAAAACGAACTTGATTGCAAGGATAAAGGAATGATTTTGAATTTGTACAAGTCACAGAAACTCGAAATTGATATGAATGCATTCAGGAAAGTTAGAAAAATAAAAAGAGGCGTGAAACAAGGTTGTCCTCTATCCCCTATCTACTTATGTAATTTATTCATCGAGGAAGTAATTACAAAAATAAAGGAAAAGACTAAAGTCATTAAAGTGAATGGAAGAGAAATTCACAGTATCCGCTTTGCCAATTATATAGCGATAATCGAGAACTCTAAATTGGACATGAATAAGATGCTCAAAATTAATTACTACTATTACATCTTCATGATGTAATCGTACTACAAAATACCCCACGATGTTTTATAACACAAATAAATTACCAATATATTCTTCAAATGTATCAACCGTTTTTGGAATAAAAGGCAAAAAAGTGATACTCAGTGAACGAATGTAACAACAACTTAATGTAGTACAAGTACTTCTAAAAATATCACTTACATTTAAATTAAAATTGAACCTGGAAATGTCATGGTAATTTTTAATGATAAAAAACAAGGAAACCAACCACTTTCATATGTTAGGAACTTATTGTATCCCGAAAATCCTTCACAGAGGCAAATAAAGTGCACAAATAATATTTTTGCCTTCGCACAGATTTTGAACGTTATTTCCAGGATTGGAGGGCTTTGTGCCATCAATTTACACGGTGAAGAGACCATTAAATCGAGGGAAGTAATAATGACCATGGAAGAAAAACAAAGAGCTAGTCGACCACTTTCCCTCTAAGCATATTTAGACGCATCGCAAAGCCACCAGCCAATCTGGCTCAAGTTGTCCGTTGTTTCCTAATCGCCCTCGTCGATACGTACGTAAATATCAAACGCGAGCCACGAAAGGCTTCCGCGCGCGAAGTGCCTCTCGCCCCAAAGCCGGGAAAATTGAGCGTCGTTTCACCTCGGCGGGGCCAAACGAGGAGGGAGGGCACTTGTAAGTTCTCGCACTCGGAATTGGCGATATCGACCGAATTATTGGAGTGGCACTGAGCCTCGAGCAGATGTGCGGATCCGGTTAACACCAACAAGGGCAACAGAGTCCGCTCGAGCCATTCCATACTGTCTCCAAAAAGACAAAATTAGGCCGGAAACATTGAAGGAACACTAAAGACTTGCTGACGGGTGGAGGATCGACGAAAGGCATTTCTTGCCGGTAAATAAGAATATGCTCTTGCTCTGTGAGATACGATCAGACGGAGCTGAAGAAGGGCCCCGTTTGAAGAAGGGCGAGAGTCCCGAGGGAACTGCTCGTGGCATTCTTCCTCCGGTTTTCATATCCTGCCAAAGTCATTCCCAAATTCATGGCCATGAGAACAGCTTTTTTTGATTCGAGAATCCTCGCATTCCTTAGCTATTAAAACAATTAAATTAATGACAAATACACTTAACGGTAAAATAAACTGCTAAAAAATGCTAGCATATCTATTTGACACTTCTTCTCCAACTCGGGCTATGGAAAATTTGCGATCGGACATCAACATGGAGATACTTTTTTATGACCCGGGCGGTTCAGCACCTCTCTTAAGGTTCAAACACTCTCACTAGCTTAAAACATTTTGCCATCCCTGCTTTTTATTTGGTGTTTTCATTTTATCCCGTGTTCATTAATCCTTTCCCATATCTTATAACTTATAGTTCTGCTCTTCAGCATTTATTTTGTACTTCCCTACGCTAGGAAGACGATTAAAAACTCTAGAATTTTATTTTTGAAACTATCGATTTTTAAGAAAAAGAAGGAAGTGCGTTCAATAAATAACGGGAAATTGAGTTATTAGGAAAGAATTTTATTCATTCGTTTATATCTATGTTATCAAAAGAAAAAAGGAAAAAAAATAGGAGCTAAAATAAACAAAGGAATAACACAAGGATGCAGCCTCTCTCCAGCAATATACGAAGCGTGTTCAAAAAATAACGGGAGTTTTAATTTTTCGGACAAAATATTTATTTATTCTTATACATTGATGTTGTCACCTTCAAAGTAGTCCCCATTGGAGATTATTCACTTGTGCCAGCGCTTCTTCCAATCCCCGAAACACTTCTCAAACTCGATCTTTGAGATAGCCTTTAGTTCTTTCAGCGATGCGCTTTTAATGTCATCTTCGGCTTTAAAACGACGGCCCTTCAAGGTTCTCTTAATTTTTGAAAATAGGAAAACATCACAACGAATATGGAGGCTGGGGCTTCGTAACAGTGTTGTTTTTGGCCAAAAATTCACGAACAAGCAATGAAGTGTGAGCTGGTACATTATCGTGGTGCAAAAGCCATGAATTGTTTTTCCACAGATCCGGGCGTTTTTTCAGATTGCTTCACGCCAACGGCGTTGAACTTGTAGGTAGTACTTCTTATTGACCGTTTGACCTGGCTGCAGGAATTCATGATGCACTATGCCATTAAAATCGAAGAACACAGTGAGCATAACCTTCACGTTCGACCGCACTTGTCGAGCCTTTTTCGGTCTTGGCGAGCCAGAATGCCTCCACTGGGATGACTGAGCCTTAGTTTCAACGTCATCTCCTTAAGCCACGAAAGTCTCCTGTTATAACACGTTTCAGTAATTCTGCATCGTTGTTTACTTCATTTAGTGACTCCTGAGCATCTTCCATTCGCCGCTGTTTTTGTTTAAAATTCAACAATTTTGGAACGCATTTTGCTGTCACGCGTTTCATACCCAAAAAATGTCATGGCATGATCCAATCGATATGCCAACATCATCAGCGACCTCTCTAATTGTGATTCGGCGATCGTTCATAACCATTTCTTTCACTTTTTCTACGTTTTCATCGATTGCTGATGTGCTGGGGCGTCCAAGGCGTTCGTCATCTTCAAGGTCTTCACGGCCTTCTTGGAAACGCTTATACCACTCGCAAACTCTTGGTTTACTCATAGTAGACTCACCATAGGCCTTTGTTAGCATTTCACACACTTTTTTACACCTTATTTCATTTTTTACGCAAAATTTTACACAAATTCTTTGACCCATTTCTTTTAACAAACGAAAATCGCCGAGCTCACAAAACACGTCTAACCTTAGTGGCTGTCACGGACAAAGCCCACAATGAAAACAGCTGAAAGTTTTATCATACTTCAGGGGCATGTATACCTGCATAATAGAAAAAATTGACAATCGGACTCTCCAAGCTTGCGAAATGAAAAAATTCCGGTTCATTTTTGAACACACCTCGTACAACGTAGACCTGGAAGAAGCAATACAATATACACAAGAAATCATACTTCAGGGGCATGTATACCTACATAATAAAAAAAGTTTGACAATCGGACTCTCCAAGCTCGCGAGATGAAAAAATTCTCGTTATATATTGAACACACCTCGCAAATTTTTAAGACTACACCTTTAGTTACTAAAGAAGACGGCGATATCGCCGAAACGTATACAAATCAGTGAGTGTCCTTTTTGCGTCCTGTCCACATTTCAATAATTTTGCTCCATTCACTTATTTAGTCTCAGTACCAAGACAGTTTCCATTTCAAAATTCGCCCATGGTGTCATTGTTTTCAATAGCGCTTCATTTTAAGTTTAGATTAACTCCACGTCCCATATGAATGCATATATAAATTTTATGAACCCTTTTTTGATATCCCACAAGAATTGGGTATCAAAGGAGTCAAGGTGAGAAGAAATTAACATGTTTGCAGATGACATCGTAATAGTGGCGGAAATGCGAGAGGACCTAAGAGACCAATTCGTCAAGACTTTCGTGTAGAGCATGGCGCTCTTTGGTTCCGAGACTTGGAACATTGGAAAGGTGGACCAGCGAAGAATAGAAGCCTTTGAAACATGGTACTCAAGGAGAATGCTGAAGATTAAATGGACACACAAAGTGAGGAACGAGGAAGTATATAGAAGAGCAGAAGAGGATAGAATCATATGGAGAACTCTATGGCAAAAAGAAATATATGGATTGGACGCACATTGAGGCACCATGGATTGATTAGGAATATAATAGAAGGAAAAATAGAAGGAAAGATCACACGAGGAATACCAAGAGACATATACATAAGACAAATTAAGAAAGACGTAAAACAGAGAAGGTATCAAGGATTGAGGGAATTGACATGAAATAGAGTAGAATGGAGGGGTGTAGAAACCAATCCTAAGTTTGAAATGCTGATGAAGACGATCTATGCTATACCCTTCAAAGTAGTCCCCATTAGATATTATGCAAGGTAATGTACACTTATGCCAACGCTTTTTCCAATCCTCGAAATGCTTCTGAACCTCGATCTGTGGTTTTTCTTTTAGTTCTCCAAGAGATGCGTTTTCATTCTCATCTATGCTTGTAAAACGACGACGGCCCCATAAGGTTCTCTTTATTTTTGGGAACAGAAATAGGCACACTATGGGACCATGATGACTGGCAAATATTAGGCTAATTGACCTACAGTTATGAGTGAAGGTAAGGTTAGACAATGATGATCTTCAAAATGGACGAACAAATGTGATCGCCAATTGACGATTAATGGCCTGGTTGAACAACTTCCTCAACTTGGGCGCACTACTGTCTACAATATTGTCACGGAAAACCTCTGATACCACAAATTGTCTGCAAGGTGGGTACCGAAAATGCTCACCGACCACCACAAAGAGCAAAGAATGTCCAGTGGACGAGAGTTTTTGGGCTGCTACCAACAAGATGGAAATGACAAGACCTTGCCCCTTGCGACTACTTCCTCTTCTTGCACTTGAAACAGTGGCTCGGTGGACAACGTTTCGAAACCGAAGAGGAACTCAAGAACGGCGTTGTCAATTGGTCAACTCTGAGGCGGCGAGCTTCTATGGAGAGGGGTTAAAGAAGCTGGTGTTGCGGTACGAAAAATGCTTAGGAGTGAACGGCGATTATGTAGAGAAGTTAAGTAGGCTTTTAGCTAACTAGCAGTGCGAATAAAATGGGTTTCATATGAGTATATTTTTTCCTGTGACCAAACGGCCCTTACTTTATGAGCATGCCTCGTAAATTAATTCCACGGCCAAGTTGATCCGGTTGTTACCGGTCGGAGAGCCATTTCCCTAAAGAGCAAAAAGGCAAAGACTATCCATAAAAGTCGTATTGTAAAACTTACTTTTATGCTAAGATTTTTCTATCTAAGGCATAATATCACCCCAGGATTTTATAAACAGTAAGATACCGACCACAAAACATCAATTCCGCCAGATGGACACAGTATTTTCTTAAAAAGTTCCTTTTCATTAAAATCATAACACCATCATCGTCATCAACTTCTAAAGGCAATTCCTGTCGCAAAACTAGACGCGTTTCTCCTTACATTGATTGCTGCTTACTTCCAATAAGCGGACGAAGTCAATTCCTTCTCTTGCTCCACATTTTCCTTGAATAACGCACATCTTGGTCTTCCTGACTTCTTTCTGAACACTTTACCTACGAATATGTTTGTGGGAACTGATAATGCCCTAATTCCTTCAGTCAGTTTTTATATTCCTGATCTTATTGTTTTTGAAAGCGCTCTATTTTTCTTTACTTCTAAAACGTTTCCCCTACTTTTTCTCTCGCCCCATCTTCTTTTCGACCGTTTCTTCCGCATCCCCAGTTCCATTACCCCAAGGCCAACTCTTTCCGCTTCCCTAATGATCTCATGGCATGCATACATATGCCAATAAACTATACCAAGCGACGGTTTTGGTGAACTTTTACTTAACGTTCATGCTTATATTGGCCAGCAAGTTCTTTTTGTTTTGAAAAGTATGTTTCGCTGAGAACCTTTTCAATTTTTGTCTCGTTTCAAGATTTTGTTGTCCATTTTTGTCGAAAATAACATTTTTTTATCTTCATCTCAAAATATCCTGTGTTTTGAAAGTATTTTGGTCACTTATATCTCATGGGCATATCTCTTCCAGAGTCTACAATTAATCTCAGTATACATATTACTCTAGGCGGATACTGTAAAAACTTATTCATTTCACTAAAATGCCTTTGTTAACATGAAAATGAGATAGCCGAGACCGTAAACTTGATTGACACTCGGTTTTTAAAGGGGGGGGGGAAGTAAAACAAAGTTACAAGTAAGGGGAAAGATGGGAACGGGAACACAGACTAGGTCACTTGAGTGTGTTTGGGAAACAGTGATCCACGTATGCGTAAAAAGCACACACAAAAGGCAAAATTAAATAAAACAGAATTACAACCGCTCGATCACTAGGGTGTGTTAAGGAATAACAGTCACTCTCGTGAATCGCATTCACACACACACTCAGGGTTTGCAAGGATATCTCCTATAGTATGCCGGGGATCCATTGCACCTACACAGGAATGAAAAACAAATTGAAATAAAAATCAAAAATTAAAGGACCAGGCTCACGTTCGCAATCACTCGGGTGTGTTGGACCTTTGTGAATCGCACTCACTCACTCGTTCAGGGTTTACAGGGATTCCTCCTGTGCCAGTGACCTATCAATCACACAGATGAATGCAAAATTATAAAGCAGATGTACACACGCTTTCGCTCATTCACTCAATCATTTGGGCGCGTTCGAAAACAGGGACCTTTGTAATTCGCAAGTACTCACTCGTCCAGGGTTTACAAAGATTCCTCCTACGCCAGGGACCCGTTTATAATACAAAAACAAATTAAACCGATGGACACTAATTCTCGCTCATTCACTCAAGCATTCGGGTGTGTTCAGGAACAGGGACCTTCGCGATTTACACGTACTCACACTTACGGGGTTTACAAGGATTGAGTGATTGCGCGTTTAAGAAAGTCCTTTCTGTTTCGTTTTGTATTTCTGTTTGACTTACGGGTCCTAGTAATAGGAAGAATTCTTGTGAACCCTGAACGAGTGAGTACTTGTGAATCGCAAAGGCCTAATATACCCGAGTGATTGCGCGTTTACGAAAGTCCTTTCTGTTTCGTTTTGTTATGTGTGATTGGCGGGTCAATGGCATAGGAGAAATACTTGCAATGGATATTCCTTGGAACGGACTTCAGCTTTTTAAGTACTCTTTAAGTCCAGAATGTTTGATTATCACTTCATGCACAAGCCAAATTACTTCTGATGTGTTTAATTTCCTTATTTTTATTTTCAAAACGAGTATTTAGTGTTCATTATTAGCGTTTGGCCGTGATAAATATTACGCTGGCATGCTAATTTCATTTCGAATCGATTTGATCTTGCTTCTCCTAGGAGGTCAAACAAATCGATCGATCATAGCACCACTGTTATCCGTGCAAAGAGACCCCAACGCTTAGGGTCATGTGCATCCCCGTGCTTATTTGAGCATTCAATAACAACGGGCCAAATTATGTTAGCTTAGCCAGAGAACAATCGGAATTTTGTTTCATGGGCCCAAATAATTCGGTGTGTTCGGGCGTTATGCCACCACAACATATCGCTCCCTGTCGTCCTGAAGAAACACTCGGCAGAGTCAGACTAGGGTACACAAAGAATGTCATTCCGAATAGCAAAACCCTTCGCTCTCAAGCCCAGTAGCGCCTCTTCTCACCACCGAAAGCCTAACTCGAGGCCGCCGTCTTGCAAATGGCTTCGGAGCAAAAAAGTTTATTGCATCTCAATTATGAGGATTACGACGGCTCCGTGAGCAGCAGCCGACACTTCTCCGCCAACTCGCACGCCACCCTTCTCTCCCCTCTGCTTTTCCGCCTTTGGAAATACGTCTAATAGGTTTTCTCTCTCTGTCTGCCTCCTCCTCCTGCTCCACGGTACCCCCACCCTTTGCCCCCGCTCTCTGTACCACCGGAGGGCGACCGGCTGACTATATATACTTCCCGATGGTGGAGGAGAGAACCGTCAGAGTGTAGCGTGCCTCGGCAAGAGTTGACCTACGCTTCAGAGCCTGCCTGTCCGTCCGTCCGTCTGTCCAGAAGCCAAGGATCGAGCGGGAGTGAAGCCGGAAATTCTCTGTCGAGAGAGGCCCAAGACTTCGCGCAGAAGAATCGACTGTACGGGAGGCAGGTCATCTGACTCGAGCTCCTCATCTGACCTCAGAGGATTAAATCTTCCTTTGATACCGAAGTAAGCTTTTCCTGCAGTTTCAGAGTATTGGATTACGTCAGCAGCGAGCAGTGATTCTAACGTTATATACGTTCTCGATTTAACGTCTTTTACCACTCTTTCCTCACTTAGCAGCGAATATTTCGTTGAGTTCTGGTTTCACTTATTTCGCAAACCTACGCGACAGAAGTGAATCGGACTGGTGCTGCGGTTTACGACTCCGATGCTTCCAGTTCGAATACCGGCGGTGGTAGTTTTTTCAGCGATACGATGAACCGTGTGATCTTTAGAGAAGCGTTTCAAGTGAAGCTCCTTCAAGCGTGCTGGACCCAAGCCAAGCGGGATACTCTGGTCTGAAAGGACTATTAGCCAATCGCGATGGAATTAGAAGTGATCTCGTCGGATGAAATTACATTTTACAGCTCTTCTAATACACTGTGATGGTTTATCTTTGAAGGAATCAACTAGAAACCAGATTGCAGTCAGAGAATTTGACATTTTAATGTGTCCTCTGATTTATTATTAAAACAAACTTCTTGTAATTAAATCGCAGCATGAATGTTAAGCACAGCCTTTAAAGTATAAAAAAGTGATCAAGTAAGGAAAAAATATTCTCATCGATGTAACCTGATTAACCTCTGCTACTTAACTTACTGCGCTTACAATGTTTCTACTGGAAGCCTGGTGGAGGAGAACCAAGAAAAGGGCGCTTGTCATTTCCACCGTATCTTCAATTTCGTATTCTGAACCGTTTCTCCGTAAGGCATTAAATCTAAGCGACGCAACTGGATAACCGTAAATTAACCTTTATCCGTTAACATCGCCCCTGATACACAGATGCTGTATTTCATATTCGGACAGCAATCGCAACAGTGAACTTAGTACCGCATGATGTTTTCAGAAAAGCGTTATTTGTGAAAAGAATATAATCATGAATCTCGATAAAAGACCGTATACGGTATATAATATAATCACTTCAATTGATTCATCCCATTGATGCGCCTAGTAGCATCCAATTAGCTCCAGTTGCCTACCGTCCATAGCTTGGATAGGACAAATCAATGGGCGAGCGTAATGGAGCCTCGAGAAAAGTCAGGCTAGTTATTTGTAAGACGTACATAATTCCGTAAAACACGTAGCCAGTTAATTGTAGCATATATTCAATCTTTTTTTGCACGTCTAAGCTTTGATGAACTCAAATGTCTGATATTCAAACCATTGAAAATTGAAATAAATCCGTACTCACTAAGATGTTCAAATAGGGAAAAATCTACTTTCCATGTAATTTCAACTAATCTTCACCTTTATCCATCTATGGAAACCAATGGTTTTTCCATTGTAAACGTCTATCTGAACTGTATGAGTAGAGTAGCACCAAAAGAAGTCCGGTGATTCTTGGCATCGGGAAAGAAGCTATGTAACTATTTAATTTGGTGGGAAAACCATACACCAGCAAGCTTGCCTCACTCTTTCCTCGAATGTCCAGTGGATTCTAAATATCCTCTTCCATTTTAATCTAAGTTCCTGGTTTCAATTATCCTAGTTAGTTTCAATGGGATTCTTCGTCACGTTAATCATAATCGTTTTGTTTTTCTATAATGGAAGATAACTCATGACTTTTCCCCATAGCTTATTTCTACCATTCCTACGGTAGCCAACACAGATTCAGAAAAAATTATATACTCCAAACTGCAATTGGGTCTCTTTATTCAGAATATCCTGAAATTGTGGGTGGGGAATACACAAGCTACGCGGTATTTTTAGATTTTAAAAAAATCTTAACAAGAAACTTATATAAAACTAAGATATTATCGTGTTAATGAGAAAGTGACCAATTCGATTAGAGACTTCTTATCTAACCGTAAACAAAAGGTAGTCTTCGATGAACTGAGTTCACTAGAGGCAGATGTAATTTCGGGAGTGCCACAAGAAAGTACTATAGGACCCCAAACCTTCTTCGTACATATTAAAGCCTAAGATTTTCACGTTAGTAGTAGCCTTGGATTAATTATTTACAGGCAACAGCGATGTAAGGAAAACGGCACTTCTCTCTAGTAATTAAAACTAGATATAGGGGAGGTGCGAGAAATGGGGATTACAATGAAATATCATAGCATATACTGCACTAAGTCTTGGTATAAAATAAAAGAAAAACAAGACATTTTGTCAAATAGGTGGTCTAGAATTAGGAAAATTAGAACAGGTCATATACGATAAGTGAAAAAACTAAAAGGGTTAGTTGGTTGATTAACACCTCTGTATTCTTGAATGGTGCTAGATACTTAGATGTTAGAAAGGTACAGGACACCTGAGTTTTCTCAAGACATCGAGACACCGCATTATACCGGTAGATTCGACCACCGTGATGAAATAAGAGAGACGGACACCGTCGTAGACAGAATCAAGTACTCATTCTTCCCTCGTATTATACCCAGTCATTAAATAATCAAATTCAAGCTTTGGAAATATTATAATCAAGAATTGAATTTTTAAAATTTGGTCAAACATATCAAGGAATGCATTATGTGCATTAGCATACATGTGCGTGTGTGTACTTGAGCAAACATATAGGTATTCTATGCTTGCGTGAACTCATCTACTTGTTTGGTTGGAGCTCTAACAACCCCCGCCACACGCCCTTGCGGCAGCTTGCGGGGTATAGTGTAGAAGTACATATGTTACTCTATTCCCACCCTTTGAAAAAGAAGGATTTATTCCCCACAAGGATCCAAACTCCTTAAATTAGGAAAACAAATGCATCTATGAAATACTCAACCCATAAACATTCCACTACTGCATGCCCACGGATCCATGGCGATCCGACTCTTTCGTTGCAGATGGAGGCAGCGATGGTGCCCGGGGAGCCGCAGGTGGCACGATGGGGCGGCGGCGGTAGCTTTTCCAACCACACCGTGGTCGACATGGTGCTCCCAGAAATGCTGCACTTGATTGACCCCCACTGGTAAGCCATGGTTTCGACTGAGGGAAGGCGATGGTTCGTGGGACGTGACGAAATGTCACGCGGACCCCGTGAAATAACATAATACGCGAGCACGAATCGATCAGAACGCGAAGGAGAAAGGGGCAAATAATATGATCATCCAGTTTGCTAGGACATCACCGAAGAAATTTTTTAAATGTGTGCTACTTTTTAACGTAACTTGGTAATCACAAGATTATTCTAAAATTCAATACGCGGGTGAAGACCTTAAATTTTTATCGTTTTAACCTTGTTTTCTCTTCACAGTCGTAGAAAAAATGAATAAATTAAAATAAAAAGAAATTCAATTAATACTTTTATTTACTAAAACTTGGGTATCTTATTTCAATTAAAATGGTTAAAAATCATAACATCAACTATTAATGGGTTTCCGATGCTCATAATATGAATACTTATACCAAAAAATAAAATACCCACTACTTTCATTTAAAAGTATATTTCTTATATATCCATCGTCAGTATCCAATGTGCTTAAACTCGCTCATCGGTGAATGTTTTCTTATTGATGTTCAACATATGAAGGATCAAGATTCCTAGCTGAAGAAAAGTACAATTCAGCCTTTTAAATATGCAAATGTCGACTGTGCTACGGTTAATAATCTAATGTTATGAGTCGGCTATCCTTTGTCGATAAACCATTGCACTTTTATCTGTACCATGGGTATTCTTTGGAAGCTCACATTCGTCTCCGTAAGAGTTGCTCGAGTGGAAAATCGTAGTATTAATGGCCTCTCGCCATGATGCCCTCTATCGATCGTTCATTTTCCAATAACTATGGTCTGGTTAACCAGTTCACTCATTTTTACGGATCGAGGGTAAAAATGAAAAGAAAACAGATTCATATTAAATACATAAGTGGAGATTTTAACTGGTGCAAAATTCACTGAAAATGATATGGACTGAAAAAACTGGCCCACGAAACGAAGAGAGTTTGAATGAAGGCCACGCCCACCCCCTTCCAGGTACCAGTTCCCTCCCATGAACCCCCTGTGGCACGGGATCCTGGGATTCGTCATCGGGTGCCTTGGCGTAGTCTCGTGGTGCGGCAACGGGGTCGTCATCTACATCTTCTCGACCACCAAGTCCCTGCGCACCCCATCCAACCTGCTGGTCGTCAACCTCGCCTTCTCCGACTTCCTCATGATGGTCGTCATGTGCCCCTTCATGCTGGTCAACTGCATGAACGAAACGTGGGTCTTTGGTGAGTTCAAATGAAATATTTATCCTTAAAATTATCAGTCCCTGAACACCGGTTCTGGCCACAGGGAAGAAACCAGTTTTCAGCCAGACATGCGACGGAGGAAAGTTGTTTTGGAACAGCTAGTGCGGGCATTAGTACTTGAATATTAATATTGAAAATAATGCTGAAAATACGTCCAAACTCACGCAGAGAGAAACGCGGGATTAGGCAATTGCGCATAATGTACGCTTCAAATAAAAATGCGTTGAATGCATGATCTCAAATGCACTGAAAATTTGCACCGAAAGGCAATGGAGTTCTTAACGATGACCGTGTGCACTGCATGTTTCCATCTATTTCCCGTGATATACAAGGCTTCCAATTTTTATATCAGAGCACAGCCAATGGAAACTATATCCTGCTAAACTTGGAATCAGGCCTCTAAAAAGACTATCATTCTGAATGGAGCACACACCCATTCAGTGGTGCATGTTATGAGTACTGTGAAATTCAACTCCCAAAACTAGTTAGTTTATAATAGACTGTGGGGTATCACAGAATGGTTTCACTCCTTCCACTGCGCTGCGGTGGCGTAATATGATGATTGGCCAGTCCCAAATCATTGTTTTCAGTCACATAGACAGACAAATGATGCTGCATTTTGATGGCTGGACTTTTGGTGCGTTTTTATTATGATGTAATATTTTATCCTCCTCTGGTGGCGCACCTCGTGACAGACATCTGTCTCCCTTAAACAATAATTCGATGCATTCTTACACGCAAGTCTTAACCATCATTCTTTACTGTCGTACGTGATCGGTATCGCACAATGTAGTCCTTGTAGGTGTATGGTAATTTTCAATGCATAATTGTTTAGCTTTTCTGCGTTGCTTTGCAAAATGTAAAGCATTAATTACTGATTGGTTAATTATGCTTCTTCAGTCATCAACTCGGTCCAAGTCAGCCCATTTGAGCAATGCAAGATGCTAACTGCAATTAACTCTGGAGAATCATTTCAAAATATCAATATCAAGTCTGCAAAAATGGTACTCTCTCAGAGAGTGTTCTCCTTTCATTTTCAGTGAAAAGAAATTCTCATACTTACCAAAAAGTCATATGTCAGGCTAAGCGAACACCTAAGAGAACAACTATGCTACATTTATCAATTCCTGCACTTCCCACAAATCAATCAGCGGAAAAGGAATAGCAGCCATTCACAAAAAGGCTGACGTGAGATAACCATGCCGTGCCACGGCATAACCACGTGCTCACGCCCCGTGTTCACCTCTCTTACAGGTCCACTCATGTGCGAGCTCTACGCCTTTGCGGGATCTCTCTTCGGCTGTGCGTCCATCTGGACGATGGTCACCATCGCCATGGACAGATACAATGTCATCGTCAAGGTAAGAACTCCCTGATCCCGACGCCGCGCCACTGGAAAAGACTTAATCTCACTTCCCTCACTCTAATTACGTGCGATTCGAAGCGTATCCATTGTGCATCAAGAGGGAAAAGAGCCAAATGAAATTATTTTCATAACGGTTTGAAATCAGTGATAACCACACGTGATTACCTACCCGAGTAACTGACTGTGAATTCAATTAAATTAATCAAAAACTCGTTTATACTCCAAAAGAAATTCTTCGACTATTTATTTAAATTAATGAAAAAATTTATTTGTAAGAGATATTAACTCATAGTTATTGGGTCCGTGTCTTTATGAGCGAATTCCTTAATTTTTTCTTTCTTAATTCAAATAATGTCCAACATTTGTATACGAAAGAGACATGTTCCGATGACGCGCCTCACATATTTTGGCGAGCGCCAACGACGGAGTGTGAACCATGAAGTAAACACTTCGACATTACCCACGAGATTCTCATTAATTTCCAACAAAATGAGAAAAATTTCCAAAGCACTAAATGAGGAAGAGTGTCGATCCTTGAGACTCATGGGTCATACCTCATACATACCAGTACAAGTTACCATTTGAAATTTCAAGGAAGAGTGTGTTTGCTATCTATCGGGGGTTCTTAACAATTCAGCAGTGTAGCCAACAAAAACGTGATCCTCTCCCAAGACCAACCACGTGTGTAATTCCACCGCTGAATTTATTTCCATTGATCGGAAAAATAGACCGGGCTCTTTTTCAATAAAAATGCATGAAAGATACAAACTTCAAATGCATTCCTAAACTAGCAAACGTTGACAGTGAGATTATAGAGTCAGTGTAATATACGCATCACAGTATGTGATTCAATCTAATTGGAAGTAATCAATGCCTGAACGAATAACGTGCCAATCTCATTGCTCAATTGACGACTTCTCACTTTCGCACAACGTCACAATTTATGCCCAATCCTCCTCACTTTGAGTAGCTATTATAGTAATGAATAGCGAAAGTAATACGTCTAACAGTAGTGGGTGAACCTGTCTCGGAATCACATTGGATGAAGCCGCTCGTAGAGATAGTTGTCCGCATCTACTCCGACACCGACGGGATTGTCGGGGACGCACTGATGATTTTCTCTGCTGCAGGGTCTCTCTGGGAAGCCCCTGACGATCGGCAGGGCCCTCGGGTGGATCCTCATTGTGTGGGTGCACGCCGCCATCTGGACCATCTTCCCAATGATCGGCTGGAACAGGTTAGTTCTCATCCCCAAGGGACGGATTTGCCTCAGTCATTGCTTGCAGCACACTCACTCATCAGTAACGAAAACAAAGTGACCACGATTCAACAGGACAGTCACCTCGGCAATATTTAGCAAATGCATATCAATCATTTTAATATCCACTTTTGTTTTCGTACTTAAAGAAAATGACGCCTAACTTCAACTGCAAGCGATTTCATTCACATAATTTCCGCTTAAGGTATGTCCCGGAGGGCAACATGACCGCTTGCGGCACTGACTACCTGACCAAGGACTGGTTCCACAAGAGCTACATCCTCGTCTACTCTGTGTTCTGCTACTGGCTGCCTTTGGCTGTGATCATCTACTCCTACACCTTCATCGTCAAGGTACCTACGAGACCCCACCCACGCCAACTCGAGCACAATTAGTTCAAGTTATTCCAATATCTGATAGTACGCGAAGGGTTAAAAGAGTTCAAAGTGGTACTAAACCATTAAAAGTTGAGGAGTAAACAATTTCAACTCCTTCTAAAATCAGAGCAAGACCCCGTAGTGTCCATATGGTTAATTCCTTGTCATATTTCCCCTGCAGGCCGTGGCTGCTCACGAGAAGGCCATGAGGGAGCAGGCCAAGAAGATGAACGTGGCATCCCTTCGATCCGCAGATGCGCAGAACACCAGCGCCGAGTGCAAGCTGGCCAAGGTGAGAGAAATAGGATCGCTCTTGCGCGTCAAACCAATTCCCTCGGAGAACATCGAATCTGCCGAGTCCTCAAAGGCACTCTCTGCACGACGGGCGGTTTCTCTTGAGTAGTCAGAGGGAAAGAACAGCATTCCCTTCGCCGCCCCGCTGCCTCGTGTGACCTCTCTTGCTATTCTCTCCCCTCAGATCGCCTTGATGACCATCTCCCTCTGGTTCATGGCCTGGACCCCGTACCTCATCATCAACTTCGCCGGAATCTTCGAGACCATGACCATCAGCCCCCTCGTCACCATCTGGGGATCTCTCTTCGCCAAGGCTAACGCCGTCTACAACCCTATCGTCTACGGTATCAGGTTAGGAGTGATCATTTATACATAAAGATCATTTAAAGTTACGCACGAGATAAAATCTGTAATTTAGCTTTCGCTCTGTGAGTGTTACCCAACCTAGTTCCATTTAATAATTTTGATACGCTACTCAGTTTTTCATAAAAACGTTTCACAAATCTACCTCCTATAAGCTGCACGCGATGTAATTCGGCAATTAATCCAACTTCATGAGGATTTCATATACTAGCAGCATATTCTAATTGTGGCATAACCAGCAAATGATAACAATCCTGTTTAACTCTCTTGTCACATTTCCCCAATACTCTTCCAATGAATCCTAATTTTTTACTAGCTTGTACACATGTTTCCCGCATATGTTACACCTAGGAGGGGTCGTGAGTACTGATAAAGGCGTTGTATTTAATGAAGTCTACACTTTTAATTACGGTATTATTGAGGCAGTAGGTGTTCGAGAGTGAATTACTCCTATTCCAGAAATCCATCACAAGGAACGAAAGAGGTCCGATGGCATATCCTAGGGGAACACCTGAACTGACTTCCACTACATTACAGCTAAAACCATCACTGACTACCCTTTGTACGCAACCATTCAAATGGTCTTTCATCTAGTCCATGATATTTATACACCACGTGAATGTCCTAGGTCTCTAGCTCATTCCAGTCGACTCTGTCAAAATCTTTTTCAAGCACAACGAATGCAATATACGTCTATTCATCTTTCTGTATCCTCTTCCTGAAGATGACTCTGAGACTGAAAATAGCTTCTCTTCTTCCTCTAAAAACAAATTGGTCCACCCTTTAATTCTCATGCTCCCCCTCCATTCTTCGATAGAATATCCCTGCCGTAAACTCATTTGGCACACTTATGCCATCCGCCCTTATTTATTACATTTGCTGGAACCAGTATAACTTATAACAGAGGCCTCTCAACTAGAGATCAAAACTGTTCTACATATATATTCTACATATTACCTGTATGTACATAAAATATATCTATACTTAAATTAAAATAAATACACACGTTATATCATTAAATTAAAGTATATGCACGTTAAAAATCAGTAATTATTATATCTCGCAACTCAGCCGTATTGTATCCACGATGAGTCAGTATACCCAGAGAGCCATCCTTTGTATTGGAAATATAAAAACTATGTCTACACATCGAAGACGAGATTATTCGTTTGACCACTAAGGCTTCTTTTCGTTAAGTGGATTATCCTTTTGTCGAAGAATCGACACTAATGAGATCACTTTCATCGTTCCAAGCCGTCAAAAAATAAGCGAAATAGGGGCACCAGATAAGCACTCTGAGCGCCAAAAATCCACGTCGCCCCCGAGCATCATTGTCAGTCCTGGGGACGGAGGTCGGGGTGGCTCAAGAGCGCGCCGGTGCCAAAAGGCGAGTCACCCCGCCCCTCCCCTGCCAGGGAAAAAGGACATCCCGACCCCACGTCCTGCTTGCTTGCTTACAAGTTTCCGCTAATGAAAACGAAGGATATGAAATGGCGATGCAGTTACCCTTGACATCATTTGCCATGAAAATAATTAAGAATGAATTTACGATCAATTATTCACGGTATTACGTTTATTTTTCAGTCGAGACGTAATTCATTGGAAAAGATTTCTACATGTTGTCGCTAGGGTGTATGGTAGGGGTGATTCTACACCAAGCATGCAATATTTAAGTTCTCGATACAACAATAGCCGCGGCGAAGTATTCCAACGGACAAGAACAAGGAGATGCAATGGAGCATCTATGATAGAGCATCCACCAGAGCACTAGATAGCGCATCCAAGTTCCGACCACGAAGTCCAGCGGGGTCTTCGACCGGAACGATAAATAATACCGCTAGTAAAATGCTGCATTTATCAAATTCTTCCGAGGCAAAATCATAAAATCTGCTCAACAAGTTCCCCTGGAATCGCTTCCGCTAAAGACAACACGAATGACAGCGAAGATTTAAAAAATAATTTTTTTACTTCATTCACACACCACGAGTCAGTCAAGAGAAGACTGCTGAATGTCGGCAAAGCCAACGCTTATAAACCAACAGCATTGGCCATTTTACGAGAGCGAATTTCGCGGGGATGAACGGGAAGGAGAAATTTAACGAAGGGACGGTAGATGGAAAAACAAATGAAATATTGATAGCGATGAACAAGGTTTCTCTCCCAAGTATGATGCAATGGGTGATCAGAACGGACACGAATATAATCGATAACGATTCACTGCGGTGGTTTTCAGGCAAAACACCACAGTAATAGGCTGAGCCGTTAGGGATCCGTTGCGCTACCCAGGCAGTTTCTCTGGGAGCATCGCAATGACTCTTTCTTCACTCCTCCCCCGCCTTCTCTTTCTTTCCCTCATTCGCCATCTGCAGCCACCCCAAGTACAGGGCCGCCCTCAACGAGAAGCTGCCATTCCTGGTGTGCGGCGGGGACGAGCAGCCAGCCCCCCCTGCCGACAACGCCTCCAGCGGCACGGCCACCGAGGAGAAGGCGTGAGAGGGGACGCTCGCCCCGCCCGCCCACCCGGCACTTCCCGCCCCCCGCCCCTGAGGATCCAGCGACCACCGACGAGAGAGAGGAAAACCATTAAACACAGGAAAACAAATCGGTGACGGGCACCCGTGGACCCCTGCAATCGCCAGACCCGAGTGAATGCCTCGATGGCGAAGACGACACCAAACGAGGTGACCAAGATCAACCCCGGGGTGAACATCGAAAAAAAGTTATCCTCACAGCAAATCTTGTTGTAAGATGAGTCGAAAAAAAAAGAAAAATGTCATATTTTTACGGCCGACGTGATGAAGATACGGACGGAAGCATAATCTTGCCTGTACCTGTTCCGATTCCAATAAAGAAGTGCCCTGAGAATACCACCACTCCGCTGTGTTATTTCACAGGCATCCCCCCACGCCGCCTCTGATGCACTTCCCTCCGGCTGAAAAAGGGACGGAGAAATTTCTCATGCACCCCATTTGGGCCATATTTATAAACTTGCTAACTCCTTACTACTTCCTTCTTGGAATACTATGTATGTTCGTTCGGTTCTCAGACCTCAGAAAGATCAATGCAGATAACGAAAAACAAAATTACAGAATTAACGTAAACAACTTACACTCCAAGGATCAAATTTTTCTCTTGCTTTCATTTATTATTTCGACATAATATGGTATTTCGTCTTCGGTTCATACTACGACAATTCACTTGCCCTCTCCTCTACAAAATCAAATGGTTTACATGTTTGAAAAACGTTCAATGCTCGAACGCACTTCCCGCCCAATCCCACTTCCCGTGAAACACCACGCGCCAGGAGAACTCGAGCGGTTCACCTCATGAGGAGCGTGAGGAAGTATGAAATGCAATCATATGCTGTCTCCATATTCTGAAATGCGAGGTAAATGTCATCGCAAAACACCCTAAATGCTGAAAACGATTAAGAAACGCACGAATGCGACTCGGTTTTTGCTGAGGCATGCAGAATTTTATGAAATTCATGAAAGAAATAATCGGATGAATTTTATTCTGGTTCAGGTTTCAATCACCGAACAACAAAGAATTGAGTTTTCTCTCTTGAAAAATTTTTCGAGACAATTTTGTGATGAGTGAATCTGGAATTAAAAATACACCAGCAAACAGCATCACAAGAAGCATTGGTTTTGGTGTATTCGTGAATACTATATCAATATTCGTGATTTCAATCCAACAATTTCAATTTCGGATCATTTTAAAATGTATTATTTGATATTTCATTGTAGCGTCATGGAATGGCAATGGGATGCTGAAGACTGAGATAGAGGGGAGAACCAACGTTAGGCAAGCGAGGAAGGGGCATGAGTAGGATGTTGGGTGGGATGAAGGAAATATGAAGGATAGAAGAGGGGCCTATTTGTTACGGTTGGAAGTCCAGTCTTCAGCATCACATTGCCAATCAAAATACCCAGCAACCACCTTTCCTGCCTCCCTTGGATTCCTCCCAACAATCCCCTCTCCTCTCCCAACATGCCCAGTACCTCCTCGCTTATTTTCCTTCCTTTCCATCCTTCTCCACACCCCCAATAAATTAATCCAAATTGAATGGGGAGTATTTATAGGTAAAAAAAATTGAAAAATGCCTACATATTTTAGAACACGTTAAGTAACTAACAATAAAATGTTGCAGAGAATTCAAGTCAGTGTGTGTTGACTTCCTTGGCAGTCATAAGCTGATAACTATTGAGAAACTTAAAATGACATGGTAACATATTTCAAAAAAGTAATTTTTCTACACGTTACCAAAAGTACAATTACTTGACTACCATCTAAAGTTTTCCCTCTACATCATGGGGCGATAAGTGACGAACATAGTGAACGATTTCATATAAACGTTTCTGCAATTTACAAACGGTTTGTGAGAAGATGGAACTACGCCATGTAAGTGTGACGTACTTCTTTACGCATTAGGATCGAGCTTTAAGCAGCAAAAAGGGCAATAAACTAACGTTAGATAAAATAATGATAACATCCTAGATTACTTAGAGTGAAAACAAAATAATACTTTTACCCCTGGCGCGGTCTCTTACAGCATTGATGATCCCCGCCAATGCACGAGAAAAATTACATGTAAAAACTGTGAGTTTTTACGTAATTTTTCTACGCTTGATATCTCTAGATTTGTGCGAGCATCCCGCTATCCGCCTTAAAGGCACGTGACAGGGAGTGCAGCCCCCAGGTGGGAAGGGAATCTTCTAATGATTCCCAAACCTACTTTGGAAACATATCTGTGACGCTTTTCCTTTTGTCAAACCTCTGAACCTCATCAGTTCCCCGACTGAGGCCTCTTTCCGTCGGATCGCATTCACCACCAGCACTTTCTAAATGGGGCCTCACAAAAGAAGGGCAACAATGCGCAATTGTTTACTTGCTTGCTCGGAGGTTTAACGCACGTAGAAGCCATTGATAAGTCACAGTGAGATTCACACCTAGGCATTTTACCGAACCAACCACCTCTAGATCAACTCCAAAGAATTTGTACGCAAAACCCGTGGATCTTTTAAAGAAATTGACCACCGAACTTTTGTTATGGTTTATTGTCAATCCCCATTTTGTTCACCATTTCGAAACACTATCAAATCATTTCCTGGCATTAACTCATCCTCATCAGCATAGCATCCCGCAAGTCGTCACATGGACGTGTGGCATTGGGTGTTAGTTCACCAGCCATAATACAACTAAATAAATGGATAAAAAAACCACACGATTGACACCTTTGCAATAGGTTTTTGACCTGCTCAGAGTATTCGCATATCTAAGGATTTCCATACCAGACCTTGTATAAATGCGACCCTTATATGTTCTTCCATAAGAATATTCACGAACTGCAGGAATATTTTGTGCCTTATTCAATTCTGTAGTCCGTTTATTTAGATGGATGCCATATGTTCGCCGCATACTCTATGCGGGGTCTCCCTACAGAAAAAGGTGTATTCGTGAATGACACTTTTACTTCAGACGAATGTCAGCCTCTTCAGTTTCTCTCCTTAAATACTGCGTGTATGCTTTCCCAATGTAAGATCGGATGCGATGGTGACACCCAGCATTTTACGTGGTCTCCAACGTTCATCCGAACACCGAGCTTGTCAAGTCTGCTCCAGTTTTTATTAAAGCATATTCGTCCATTTTTATTGTTTACATCCAAGTCCCATTAACGAAGAACGATTTAATACGGTGGTTCACAAGCCCACCAGGGAAGAAAACATGATCGACGTTTTTATCATGGTTAGACCCCTAAATTCTTTTTGTTTAGCGTTTTTCCTGGAGAAAGTGACCACGCAGCAGTGTGATCCTACTGGTTTGGCAAAGAACGGTACAGGAAGGTACGGGAGACAAAGAAAATTTGGCAATTCACGCGTGCCAACAGTGACGGGTTTTGAGAGTTTTTAAAAACAGGTTCCCGAAGTGAGCAGACAGGGGAGCGAACATGGAGGGAATACGGGAAACATTTAAAGAGGTGATTCTGGAAGAGCAAACAACCCTTAAAAATTTTGAAAGAGAATAGAAGATCCGGAATACTATAACAAAACTACAAGGGTATGCACGAGAGCAATGAGAAAGGCATATAGATTTAGAAATGAAAATAAATAAATGCCACAAAGTTACAGCAACGTAGTCTGAATCTTAAATGGAGAAAAAAAGGCAGAGAAAAATGTTATTAATAATGAAATTTTGAAGGACAATGCAACGAAATATTACATACACACAAGAACGTGGAAAGACAACAGGAAACGCGTGAGCATATTTAAAATTAACTTAAGAAATTAAATATTATCTTTGCTTTCTAAAGAAATAAAACTTTATTTGTCGACTAGTTTCGTTTACACTGTAACATCCTCAGGACTAGTGTATAGATGTTACAGTGTAAACGAAACTAGTCGACAAATAAAGTTTTATTTCCGTAGAAAGCAAAGATAATATTTAATTTCGTAAGTTAAACATGGATTTCTACACAGTTAAGGCCTCAACCATTCAGTGCATATTTAAAATTGACAAGGAAAGGAGTACCAACAACACGATTGAAATAGCAAATACATTCAACTCCTGTTTAAGGGTGTTGTTCGGGGTAAAGAAAATAAAGCGAAATATAAGGCTTGCGTAGAAAGCTCAGACGAAGAACTTCTTTAGGGTAACAACACAAAAACAGCTCACTTCCGTCCACATAAGTGGTGCAATAAATGCGCGAACTAGTACAATCTATGACGGCCATGACGCGGATTATAGCTCCGCCCACCAGCGGCTCTAGTTGCCTCAGACCCAATGAGCCGTCTGTGCTTGTCGGATCGTCGAGCTGTGCGTATGGTGCCAGTTATGTTAATTTCTGTTGTCCTTGTTTTTACTGTTTGTCGAAAATGGAAATTGACGAAATCGCGGAGCAACGAATCAATTTCAAGTTTTTTGGTGAAGTGCAGTAAAAGTAATTAAGAAATTACTGAAATATTGAATTACAGCTGTTTACGGTGATAATGCTCTGAAGAAAACATCCGTTTTCAAGTGGATTAAGCGTTTTGAAGATGGCCGACAAGACGCCACTGATGATGATAAGCCGTGACGACCTCCAACCACCTGTGTTGACGACAACATTGATCGTGTGCGGTCCCTTGTTCTTACCGATCGTCGAAAAACTGTCCGAATGATACCTGATGAACTGAATTTAGGGAAATCAACAGTGCACACTATTTTAACCGGGCATGATGGATGGATCCTTCACCATGACAATGCACCTGCACATTCTGCATTGATTGTTCGCCAGTTTCTGCCAAAAAATTCAATCACCATCCCTGATCATCCTCCTCATTCGCCAGAACTCGCCCCTGCGATTTTGCCCTATTCCCAAAACGCAAAAATGTGATGAGGGGACATCAATGGGAAGATGTGAAAGACGCAATAAAGAGCGAGAAACGATGAGAAAACTAAAAATCCCAACTGCCGAGGACTTCCAAGGGCGTTTAAAACAGTAGAAATAAGATGGAATAAGTTCATGCAACGAACGGAACAAAATCGATGTAAACTAAATTGGCAAAATCAAGTTTTATGGCCTCAGTTCGCGTATTTATTGGACAGACCTCGTATATGTATAACCACGGTGGACTCGTATTTTATAATAAAAATAAGGAAGATGAAGAAGAATTAGTCAGTGCGACCAGAAAAGATATCCATTAATGATCTAAAACTGGGTGACACTGCAATAGCTCCCCTGTCAGGGTCATCTATCCAATGACACAATTAGAATACCATGTCTAATGATCGGAAAAGGGTAATAGTACGCCATCATTAAGAAAGGAAATAAAATCATTGCTAAGAATTACAGGCCGGTAAGAATTCTACATTTACACAAAAAATCCCCATGATCCACCGATTAGGTGTGTTGCGTGGGGTGCAAGCACCAGATGGAAAGGTTAAGGGAGGGTGCTCTAGGGGTGATGGAGAGGGGAAAATAGAAACCATGCAACAGACTTTCAAGTTGGTCCCTTTGCGTATGTTTGTCAACTTGTGACCTTTTAATCACATTCATCGAAGTGGCAGAAGTAGCAGATTTCCACAGCATTTATTTCATCTTATGCATCCCATTATTGGCCACTTGTGGCACTTAAAAATGCTACATTATTCTCCTTCAATATCCAAAACTTGGTCCATACCTACAACCGATATATTATTTTAGTGAAAAATATGCTGTTGGTTGATATGAATTAAAATACTTCCCAAAGGACTACAACCTTGCATGACATGGTAGATGAGCTTGCGCATTCTGATGACCACTAAAGATATGCTGCTTGCGCATTCTGATGACCACTAAAGATATGCTGGTGGGAGCAATGATATTTGCTCCTGGAAGGATCTCCCATACCAGATAGGCCAAAGGTTAGGAGCGAAAGACTAAAGGTAGTTTATGCAGCATCTGTTCCTCAGTGAGGCAGCTGCAAAGGCATTTGACCTCAGTGGTGCCATTGAATGAAGCTATCACATTCAAATCACTACTCATGAAAGAAACATTTCATTAACCCTTAAGGTGGATCACGGGGTGTTGTGTATTTGTGGCAGTATTGCAACAGGCGTGGCATACCAGGTCTACACTACCTGCAACATCTGCACACATAACATCACTTGCCTGCAAAATACTGGAAAAAGGATTGCCCACTATGTTCAGGAGCAGAGATCTAGAGTAGTCTATTCAAACACCAACATTGGATTAGAACAAGATGTCCTTGCAAAATACAACTTTTAGTACAATGCCAATACATTGGCAATGCAACTGATGAGAGAAAGGAAGTTGTTGCCGCATCATTGATCTTTTGACAGATTTTGACTTAGTGTCTAATGATAGATTAGCGTTAAGGCTTGATGTTACACTCAAGGCTGAAGCAATGGATAAAAATTTTCTCTATGGTAGAATTCATAAAGTGAAAATAGGGGATGTGTTCTCAAAGGAGGTAAATGCTATGTAGGCAGGAGTTCAACAAGCCAGTGCTATTTTCAGTGCAGGTCATTAGAGTACTTTGTTGGGTAATAAGAAACTAACAACAAAGTAGTACAGCCACAAAAGAAAGAGTTTATAAGGTTCTGGTTCACTATACCAGAATATTCGCCCAAAGTATGGGCACCCTATGGGAGGTAGGGTTAACTAAAAAGATATAAAAATGGCAAGAAAAGGAAGTCAGGCCTGTAGTCAAGATGCATTAAAGATCAGATAATGTAATGGACATGTTGGGTATTTTAATATGCAAAACAAAAGAAAGGGGATATATCAGGTTCAATACATGGAATAGTTAGTTAAGAATGACAAGGGGTGGAAAGATTTAAGGAAGGAAATAGGAAAACCAAGTTTATGGGGGAAAACTGACCACAGTTTTAAAGTTACATAATAACACAAAAAACAAATGGGAAAAGTTTTCCTTTCTTTTTAAACATAAGTATTGTTGAATGGAACCAACTACCTGGAGGGTTGTTCACGCCCTTCCTATGAAATGTTACTAGTTTTAAGAATAGGTTCAACGCAGCAAAGGACCAAGTGGTAAATATCACGATTATTGCATGCAATAATGATGTGTAAGTGATGTGGATGGCATGTAAAATTGGTTTGCGAAAGTGAGTGATGTTTGACGGCAAGTGATCATTTGTATGGTGTGATGGTACAGGCTTTGTTTGCGCTATGATTAGCTTAATGTGTAGCAGATTAGATTTGAATGTTTTAATTACATTCATCCTATTGTTTTATGTTGTATAGCAATGTTAGGGATGATTTAATAGTACATTTGTAAGATTACATCGTTAATTAACCTATTTTGTATTCAATAAAAGACTTATTTATCTTCACTGTCCAGGTTTCATTGAAAACACCAGAATGCCAAATATTTTCCGGCTGGCCTTTCCTTTCTCTTACAATTTAACCAAATATGCTGGTGTGACACATTGACTACTGGCATCCAATTTCTAATTTAACTGTTTTCAAGTCTTGCAACAGAAAAAAAAGATTCCAAATTAACCACACACAATTCCATAGATGTCAGTTTACATTGCTAACACCCCTAGTGCCCAATGGAAGATCGGTCATGAGTAAATCTGGAATATATGACATACTCTGAAGGCAGTACAACAAGCTTTCAAAGTGAAATCTTTAAATGTGTAAAATCATTAGTGGCACTAAAACTATCCTCAAGTTTACAGAAAATTACCCAAGGAAATGGAAACTATTTTGCAGTATCTGAAAGAAAATTTTAAGGCAAAAACTACATACATAGTATTATAACCACAAGCGTTTAGTTATCTAAGAAAGGAAATATGGGTCAACTTAAATTTTAGTAAAGGTTCAAAAATTCAAAAATATATTAACAAGTTTAAACAGCAAACTCTATATTCTTAAAATATTCCAATTTTCCCCATCTTCATTTAAGGCAGAGGTTTTTTCAATGGCTACAGATGCCATGGAAAGTAATACCGTATTTCACTGCCCACAAGACCCACCCTGATATTTCAGGTTAGAAATTTACAAATAATACTTGGATCAGATAGAAAGGATTGAAGTATTATTGAAGTAGTAAAAAATCAGCAGCTAAATGTATTTCAATGTTTATTCCTAATAGAATCCCAGTAATTCATCAAGATGGTGCTAAATCATGTCTGCATTTATTTTCCCTGGGGTTGTCAATTTCCTCAAACACAATATCATCTTCACTTCCATGTAGAACATTGCTAATATCACATTTTTAAAAAGACATTCATGTAGCCTCACTTTTAACTCTACACCACTAGGGCTTTTACAATTCAACCACTAAAATATCCAAGGCTGTTTCATTCTTCCCATCTGTGTGACATCATCAGTGGGTGACTTAACTTTCATTTCGTATTCAAGTGGCAGTTTTTGAATCAGTGCCTGTCGAAGGTTTGACCATTAATATGGACATGGGCATAAATCATTTAATCATATCTCTGAATTTACTCAATTTTACTCAATTTACTCAATCCACCATCTCCTCCCTCTATTCTTGCATCACCTTCTCAGCCATCACTGGTTCAAAATGCCTTTTACCGGGCTTGTTTCCATGTTCGAAAGCATAATTCACTAGGGCAAGTTCATGTGCAATATTGCATGACAATCTTCTCTCTTAAGATCCCATGAAGTTATTAACATTATAATTTTTTATGCAAACTTTAGTTTCAGATATTATTGAAATTCACAGTAAAAGCAGCCAATTTCTATGCCTTTAAGATGCTTCCATACTAATTAAGGTTGAATGCCAGTAGACTCCCGAGTTTATCAGGAGAGATACATTATATGGCATTAGCAGTTGGGTGTCATACACCCTTGAGCCTAAAACACATTAATTTTTGCACCAACATCACATGCAAGATGAAACTAAATGTGATGCATTATATACATATATGATTTATTTAGGAAGTACTTGCAAAGAAATATTAAAATTGCATTGCTTACTACAGATCCAAAGCAATGATATCATCAAAATTTGTAATAAAGGCCACCATTTTCTATGCCTGATGCGGGAAAAATACTTGATAGTGAGTATTTTTCCAGCAAACCTGCTTGCGTTCTTAGTTTGAATTTATTTCAGTATACCCCCATTTCATAAGATGCAGACTGAATTCAGAGAACATTTTTATGAATACAAAAAAGACAGTCTTAATTTTAATGGCACTGTGTCATCAACAAATGGCATCAAACAACATCAAAGTTAAATGGCATCAAACCTTTCAAGAGGTCCACAGATCAGAGAAGATTATGTAGGTTAGCCTTAAAAAAGATATGTTTCATCCAATAGGTGGTAGGCAGTGAAAAAGTAAGACAAAGGTGTTACTTCACTTTAGTTAGGCCACAATTAGAATGTTTGGCAAGTATCTGTGATCCATGGGAGAAAATATCAATTCAGGGATTAGATAAGGTTCAGAGGAAACTCACTGGGATTTTTATAAATTGCTATAAGGAACGAGAAAGTGCGATTGGATGCTGGAGGAATTAGGATTGGAGCCTCTTGATTCTAAAAAAAAAGCAAAAGGGACAGAGTTTTAAAAGATGCAGGAGATCTGAGTTTTCTAGAGGCACCAACAGAATAGGTATGGTGCCAAATGATACTTATTGGTGGATTCAATCAACAAGATAAAATATGAGAAATATTTACCATTTCAAGCAGATTCTGGGACTTTAGTCCTTCCTTGTGCAATAAGTAATTGTAGTAAAATCAAACCCAAAAGGCATAAAAAAATAAATCAACATGAAACCTTAATTTGATAAATTTGTAAAATGCAAAACTTATAGCATGATACATATTACACTGTTGAATTGGTTGTAGGGTTTCATCAGATCAGTTTTATTTATTTATCGACTTCATTGGACAAGGTTGAGACTTATAGTCCCTTCTTCCACCTAACCCTTAGACTATACATACAACCAAACCCTAGATGGAAGAAAATCCACCTAGGTGGGAATCAAACCCACGACCTCTGGGTTGGCAGGTAACCCCCGCATGTTACCCTGCTACCACTGGGGCCGGCAATCAGTTAAGTGTTAGTTCCGATTCCAAAAAAGGTTAAGACTGAAATACAGGGTGTGGTAACATAACTTTCTTTTTTGAAAGCAGTTGGTGTTTGAAAAAAGGAAGTTATGTTGCTGCACCTTGTATGTGAGGACTACAGGACAACAAGTTTGATTTTGCATGCAGCTAAAGTGGTTCTCAAGATCATTAACAAGAGGATGTAGAGCAGGATAAATGATTACTTAGGGGGGTGATCAGTTTGGGATGGGGAGGGGAAGAGGCAGATATGAGGCCATAGCAGTAATGAGGTCTCTAATAGAGAGGAACATGGAATACAATCAGGTTGAATTTGTCTGCTTCGTAGATTTCAAGAAAGCATTTGATAGAGTTCAACACCCATCTTGCCGAGATTTTGATCCATAAATCATTCAACTAAATCATGATTTGCCATTGATTTCAGAGGGAGCCACTTCCACTGGACTCCTGTACAATGTTCATCATCTCTGGATGTACAACCACATTTAAAGTATTTTCCCAATTATAAAATATTTTTTATCCTATTCTCAATGTGAGCATATTGATCAATAGGGTATTCTAGGTTTATTTTATCATTTGCACAACATGTATGCATGGTGATCAGTTCAGAGTAATTAGTTGGTTAACTTTTCTTTCATCCACAAAAAAATAGCAATTTAAATCAAGCCATCGCATCATCTCAAGGGTAACAACAAACCAAAAGTTCAAATGGCTGAGTTTCCATGAAGAGTTCAATACCATATTTTACTTTGCATCCTAACCTATCTCGTGACTGGAATAAAGAAATCCTCACCTCCCCTTAGTCACCAAGGAAAAAAGAGAATTTAAGAGGATGAGAAGCCATGTTGGGTAGTAGAAGAGAGCAAAAGATAAAAATCATTTAGAGTGATGAAATTCTGGGGGTTAAAATAGCTTGGGAGAATGGCGTCTCCAAACAGAATCATTGAGCAGAAAATTGGCATGCATAGTGAAGTCAGTCAGTACTGTGCAGTGAGCCTACTCTTTCTCAATACAAGCATAAGTAGCACCTGCTGGATTGGTCTTTAATAGGGAATTAATTAAATACCTACTGGAAAACATGCTTTGCAAGAGCCACAAGCTCTTGCTTTGATTACAAAACATTTCAAGCTCTTGATAGATTACAAAACATTTTGTGGCTCACAAAATGTTTTGTACATGTTAATAAAAGCTATTCCTTACAACCTTAAACACCAGATCTACAGGGGAGACCTCATTAGCCTTGCAAGCTGCATGCTACGTTTAGTTATTACAACCAACCCCATATATTCCATTCATACAGTCATAGCTCGACCACTAGGGTGTGAAATTCTGATTGGCTTACATAAACTTTAGCAAGATCAATAACCGGAACCCATTTGTAATCAAAATGGAAATGGAAAACAATTAAAATAGTTTCACCCACAACACTTCATGACACCATCTAATTAAAATTTTGATTGAGACATTTTTTGAAGTGTGGAAAAGTGGAATGAAATTGCATATAATAAAGCAGACAGCCAGAATTCTTAAACAAATGCTTGTATTATGTAGAAATCTTTGACTAGATAACAAAATGTCATATAACAGTTTGTAAAATTTACTGTAAACCCATTTCTTCCCCCGAGTACACAAAAATATAAAAGCAATAATGCACGTAACAAAAAGAGATTATAAAACCACTGGCTCACAATTTGTAATTTAAAGTAAAATACAATTTACCCCACATTTATGCAGGTGAAAGGATTGCAACACTTCACCTAAACTGGTATATTAGTTTTCCATGATAAATAAGTGTTCCAAAAAAGGGCGACAAGTTGGACAAAAAGAACTTGATATTGAAGAGGCATGAAGTAGAAATTTACTAGCTGCACAGCAGGCCACACCTGAAAATATAAATTTGAGAACTATCAGACCTGACATTCACCAAAAATGCCTGAAATAGCACAAATAAAGCTTCAATGTCAATTGTTAAGCTCCTAAAATACATTAAAACATTTTAAATCTACAAATATATCCTTCGAGCACTAAAACAGTAATACAAAACATATGGCATTGAAGCGATGCTAACTTGGAGAAGTTATGGTTTACTGCGGTTTCAATCCAAACTTACCTTTGTCAAATGCACATGCATGTGTACAGATATGTACTAGCATAAAAATACAAAAATATTAATAAAAAATTAAAAGTCACTCAAGATTTTTACATTTCGGTGGTCCCAGCCGATTTATCAGAGTGCAAGGAGAAATTTATTTATCTAGTAGTAGTAGTAAGTAATTTATTAATTTTTTATTACATTTCTACACTAGTATCCGTGTACATATGCATGTACATCATTAATATTTAATGCCAAAAAGTCATAATTTCCTCAAACCATTTTGCTGCATTTTGCCAACTTAAGCCTTTTGCTGCATTTTGCAAAACCAAACCCTGCTTTTGAGCAGTGCCTTCAGTTGAGGGGTCTTAAGTTGCAGCCAACTTTTTCAGTCCTCTGTCGAACCCTCCACCGTTATTTCTGATCTCCCATTTCTGTCCATCCTCTTTTTCTCTTTTCCTCTTACATTGAACATGCTTCTCCTCTCCAACCTTTACCCTTTCCCCAAAATAACTAATATCACTCCATCACTGTTGAGGAATGCATTCCTTCAAGTTAGCTCACCTGCCACTCAAGAGTTCCTTTCCTCATCATTCCAAATGGACTTTGCATTACATTCCCACTTTCCAGCCTGCCCCACACCCCTTCTTTCATTCGCATGAATTCCAATAATCACTCCCATTCTCCCACTCTTGTCCACAAACAATACAGGGTTCGTCCGGAAAATAAGTGTACTGAGCTCAGGAAAAAAATTTATTACACTTTTACATATCTTAAGCTAATATTCCTCAAAATAGGACCCTTGTGAGTCGATACACTGTTCCAGCGGTGTTCCCATTCCTGGAACGCTCCCGCGAAGGCATCATCGGGAACCTCTCGAAGACACGTCGTCACGGCCTCTTTGACGGCGTCCAAAGTCCCGTATCGCGTTCCTTTCAAACTCCTCTTTATCTTCGGGAACAGCAAGAAGTCCGGTGGTGCCAAGTCCGGGCTGTAGGGCGGGTGCGGCAGCGTTGCCACGCCGTGCTTGGCCAAGAAGTCCGACACGACAAGCGCGGTGTGAGACGGCGCATTGTCGCTCAGGTTGTCAATCATACGGTTGATCGCTGGCCGGACGCGGGCGACTCGTTTTCGAAGCCTGTCGAGCACTTGGACGTAAAATGCAGCATTTACAGTTTGTCGTTCAGGTACTAATTCGTAGTGGACGACTCCCCTTTTGTCAAAAAAGACAATGAGCATCATAAGCTCATTTTCCGGTCGAACCCTGTATAATTATCTGCCACACACACACTGTAAATCTCTAGTTTCTCTTCATTATTATAAATTTAAGTGCCCCCCATTCTCCAATTAACTGTAAAAAATTCTAAAAAAAGAACACTTTGTCCCCTTGAAACTCACCATAAACAATCTTTAGTAAGGCTTTCTACTCTGTACACCTCCCACCTTCACTACGGTCTACAATTACCACTGCGTATCTCAACCCCCAGCCCCCCCCTCCACCCCTACACCAATATAAACCTAAACTCGTGATGTTTCTCCACTTTTCGCCCCACCACCTGGATTTTTTCCTCAGCCAGAAGATCATCTACCCCCTCTTAACCAAACAATGGATCTCTCACAACATACTTTCAATGAAAAATTCTTAAACCTTTCTTTGACACTCTTAAGCCAAAGTAAAAAATTATTTCCAAGCAAAGGTCTTTCCTTTTCACCAAACCCCAAAATTAACCATGTTACCATTCTTCCTGATATCCTCAGTTTTTGCCATAAACTAGCATGGAAGGCTCAACTACTCAACCAATACGCTAACAAAAAACCAGCAATGTTCACACTGCCTTACTGCAATTCATCCCTCTCCACAAGTCCCCTAGCACAGATTTCCTTTTACAACACACAAAATTCATTCTCACATTTAATTATTTCATAGCTAATAAGAGCTACTACATTCAGCCCTCCCCCCATGAGTCAACCCCTTGTTGTGGTGAGGGGAGGGCCCAGTAGCCACAATGATTCAGAGAGCAATGCCCAAGGGAGCAAAAGCTCCTGGTAGTGCCAACCTTGCCTGTAAGGTCAAAGGTGAGGAGCAAAGCCAAAAGTTACCCACAATACAGCATCTGACTCTGCTGACTGAACAGCTGCAAACATCACCTGATCAGTATGGTCAGTTGAATTACGCTGGCCATCTTTCTTCCAGTGTGGAAAGCAATAGGAAAATACTGCACAATTATTCCCAAAAAGTTCATAATAAGATATGGACCTCTACCCACAAAATTCCGGAGGTAAAGCTTCCCCTAAATCAGATCTCAGGGTAATTTATCGAGGCCATAAACCGAAAGAAATAAACATAATGAGAGAAAGTGCAAAGCAAGAAGAGTAAAAGGAAAGGATAATAACAGGAAACTGGAATTTGCTAACGCTACTTCAGGGAGGCAAGTTTGCATATAATTTGTTGCCATTTTAAAGGTAGCTTCAAAATGCCTCTCTCATAGAAGTCTTGGTCCTTATTGGCGAAAAACTCTAGTGATCTATTTTCGCAATCTTCTCTTGATCGCCATCTTAACACTCAGGAAGTTTCGCAATGCAAGAAAAAGGTGGCAATCACTTGGTGCCAGGTGCAGACTATATGGTGGATGCATTAAAACCTCCCAATCAAGCTCCCAGAGTTTCTGGCAAGTCACTACAGACGTGTGTGGCCATGCATTGTCCTGATGAAACACAGCAACACTTCTGTTGGCCAACGCTGGCCGTTTCTGGTCAATCGCTAGCTTCAAACGGGCCAGTTTTTGACAGAAGAGATCTAAATTTAGAATTTGGCCATACAGAAGCAACTCATAATAAATGAATCCTTTGAAGTCCCACCAAATACACAGTAGAACTTTCCTGGCTGTTAGTCCTGGTTTGGCCACTGTTTGAGCTGCTTCACCACGCTTTGACCAAGATCCTTTTCGCACAATATTGTCGTATGTGACCCATTTCTCATCCCATCACCATCCGTTTAAGAAATGGATCGAGTTCATTCCGTTTGGCCAAGGTTTTGCAGATGGAAATTCGATTCATCATGTTTCTTGCTGTTAATTTGTGTGGCACCCAAACATTGAGCTTCTTTTCGAATCCAACTTTGTGGAAATGGTTTTAAACTGTTTTATGGTGGATCTTTAGCTCCTGGGCAATGCCACGACTACTAACATGCCAGTCAACTTGGATTAGTTCTGTGATTTTATCAACAGTTTCAACGACAGGCCAGCCTGTGCGAGGTGCATTTTTAACATAAAAAATTCCAGAACGGAATCGATGAAACCAAAATTGCATGTCATTAGCTGTTATAGTATCGGCACCATAAACACCATTCACAATTTCAGCGGCCTGGCTTGCATCTTGGCTGTTATCAAAGAAAATCTGTAAAATGTACCGAATTTTCTCTGTAACTCACAACTGAATGGAACAAACAAAAAACAGCAAAAGAATTATAACGAGCATAAACTTGAAATTGGTTGATCGATACTTTACGAGATATCGATCACTACAGCCATCTACCGAGAAAATAATGGATTTCTTTTTCCCCAACCTAATATATAGTAATTAAGGTAAAATACAATAATGAAAGGATAATAATGTGAAATTGCAAAAACACAAGATACATGCCAACCAGTCAACACTCTGAAGAAGCTGATAAGTGATACAACTAATCACTGGAAAGACTGAAGGGTTGCATAGTGGCAATGGGAGACTTAAATGCAGTCGTGGGTGAAGGTGCTGAGAGTAGGACAGGGAGAAAATTGGGAATAGGATGCAGGAACGTTAGAGGACAAAGACTAATTGTAAAGTTGTCTTTTGTAAAGACAAGTAACTGTCCGGTAGTTGGTAAACCTTGCTTGTAACCTATAAAAGGAGGAGATATACACGGGCATCACAAATAAATTAAATGAGTTATTACATTGATTTTATTCTAACACAACACCGTTACAGAAATTTCATGAACATAGCAAAAAGTTGTCCAGGAGCAAATATCAATTCTGAACATAACCTAGTACAGAGTATAAAATTGTAAAGGAAGTGTAAAGGCAGTAAACAATATAAATTAGACAATGGAATGCTAAGGTGACCAGGAAAATGTTAGGAAATGGAAAAACAATTTAGCAAAAAAGTTGAAAGCCAAAGGGGATAAGAACTGTATGAATGAGATATGGGAGAACATTAAATGCTGCATGAAAGAAGCAGCAATTGGTGTAAAGTGCAGGATGAAAATAAGAAAAGAAGGGATCAGAGGTAACATGTTGAACAAAATGGAGGAAAGAAGAATTTTGAAAAATTATATTCATCAATTTAGTTTTTACAAATTGCCACCAACAATTTTATGCACCCAACACCCTTGGAAAATTTATCACTAATGCCAAGGAAAAAATTCTGGAACATAGAAGGAGTTGAGCTTATTTACTCCAAGGTGACAATTGCCCAGAACAGTGCATAGGCAAAACTAGAAGAAGCTTCGAGGCCACGAGAGATGAGCATAAAATATGTTAAGAAAAGGGAAAAAGCAATACATCATGAGGACACACAACGGCCTACCACCTTCCAAGTCCTACGTTCAAAGTCCCCCTCCTGTCCTAAATCCACGTCTTCACCCCCCCCCCCCCCAGAACCACTAAGACCAGCCACCAGCTGAGGTTGCTGCCTCAGGATTGAAGGAAGAACAAGTGGAAACAGTGTTTCTTTTCCACTGAATAAGTGAGCTGGGTATGAATTTTTGTTATAGTTTTGGAGCATGGGTGATGTCATCAGTTATCCTACTTTACAAGCTACAATTTGATCACTTTCATGGATCCCTTGGCCATCAACATTGTGTTGAGACTAGTGGTGGGGTAGTGGTATTTTTGTGAAGTGGTGCAAGGTTTCAATGGTCATGAATTGTCTCAATGCAGACCATCATATGCCGTGCTTCCCTTTTCCCTCACTGTCTCCCACTCGGCCCCTCTGAACCACATTTTTGGCTCTTTCATCCAGCCAATCAGTCTCCACTTCTCACCCACCAAACAACCCCCTACCCCTCAAGCCCTCTGTCCCTCATTCCTCTCATCAACAGGGGTATGTATTGGCCAACATGCATGCAATTTACACCGGAAGATGAAGTGGAAGGCTTGAATCCCAGGTTGTGTGAATAAAAATACCATAGTGGAAACCACAATTGTTAATTAGAATGTATGAGACTTAATAATGAATTCAGAAGAGAAATGGATAAGACCAAAGAAAAATGGATGACTGACAAGTGGAGTGACATAGAACAATTAGATCTGGAAGAAAGATATGATGTGGTGAATGAAGAAATACAAGACCTAACATTTAATGGGAAAGTAAGAAGTACATAACTTTGTGATAGAAGACAAATACTGAAAAACTATTAGTGAACCAAAAAAGATAGTGAACAGGTGGAAGTAATACACTGAATGGTTATTTAAATTGGATCACAGAAAATAAATTGGAACCAGAGCAAAAAAACAGGGTGCTACATGAGGGATAGGGGTATAAAATACTTCAAAGTGAAGTAGAAGCATCCATCACAGAGATGAGAAACAGAAAAGCATCAGGAGTTAATGAAACTTCAGAAAAAATATCGAAATCACTCAATAAGAAAGGAAAGAAAGAATGTCAGTGACAGCAATTCGCACGATAAAGTAGGTTTTGTTGAGCCCAAGGAAATTTTTTCATTTATTAAATTTGTAACTTTCATTGTTTTAACCTAGCCCTTGTTTAAAAATTTGGCGCTTCAATAGAATTAGAATGGCTTCTACTGGGTCTTCTGCCATGATGTACACCTGCGCCAGTGAGTTTGTGGCTCTATGGGCCCATATCGCTGCATTGGAGGGTATTGTGGCTGAGATTTGATCTAAGGTCGATGGGAATGTTGCTCTTCCACAGAAAGGCTTGACTCTGAATGGAGTTATGAAAACTCGCCGCACCAATGGGGCCGCATGGATTCATCCGAATGCAACATGTGGGGGAGTGATCAAAAGGCTGCTTACAGTCTGATCCTTGATGGGGAGAGGTGTCATTTCGGAAATTGGAGGATTGGAAGGTCGTCTCACGCACTAGCGCAGGAAAGTTAATGCTGTGATGAGGAGTGGGAGATGTGAAGGCAAACCTCATCCCCGTCTCAAACAGGTATGAAGTGCCATCGGAGGATAGCCCAACAGTATCTGCAGCCCCTACCTCTGCCCCTGTGAGAGCACCACCCAGAAGGAACCATCAGAGTGGGAAGGGAGGATTCTAGTGATAGGCAGCAGTAACGTCAGGCGTGTAATGGTCCCATTGCAGGAGAGGGCAGAAAATGAGGGTGTGAGCCAGCACCTGACAGCATGATGTATTCCTTGTGGTGATTTTCCCAGGTGACGAAGGTGGTTGGAGAGGCAGCCGTGGGCACAAGGTGTTCCAAGCTGTGGGTCGTGGCTCATGTTGGCATCAACAATGCCACAGACCATGGATCTTAAGACTCTGGATTACTTCAGGGAATTGAACTCGGAAGTGAAACGGGTGGGTGGTGTTGAGGGTGCTGATGTGACGCTCTCAATCTGTATCCTTGTGCCGAGGATTGATCATGGACATCTGGTTTGGAGTCAAGTGGACGGCATCAATCAGAGGTTGTGTGCTTTCTGCAGGGATATCAGGACGTCCTTCATCAGCCTTCAGTTGGTAATCCAATCATGTAAGAACCCCCTGAACCGTTCTGGTGTTCACTTGACATATGGGACCACCAGGTGTGTAACAAGTAGGGTATTCAAGCAATGCAGGGCTTTATTAGATTAAAGTATAGATCAGCATGTAGGTCAAATAGTGGGTCTCTAAAGCCTTATTGGCCAAATTATTTAGCTTTAAACGAAGTGAGGATGAGTGCTAGCAATAGTTCAGTTAACACAAATAATTTACGATGGTGGTCCAATAAGAACCCAGCCCAACCAAGAGATGGTGGTAGTTGTTTGAAAAACCACTGTGTTAGAAAGTACGGAACGTATAAAGCATATGTTTCAAGTTTGAAGATGCCACGTTGTTTAGTGTTTGTTTGACAGCCATCAATAGTGAATGTTTTCAGTGAATTTGTGAAAATGGAGAAAATTGGTCATCATATGTGATGCAATACTTTTATTTGAAAGGCCTCGGCTCAACCAATATAAAAGTTGAACTGGATTCTACTCTGGGTGAGTCTGCTCCTTCATTTAAAACAGCAAAATATTGGGTAGCAGAGTTAAACACGAGCTCTCAAGATGAGCATCGCATTGGTCAACCAAATGATGTGACAATTCCAGAAACGGTGAAGAAAATCCACAAAGTTATACTTAATGATTGTCAACTGAAAGGCATACTAGGCCTTCAAACTACCTACAGACATAGTAGGCATTTCAAAAAGTGCGGTACATCGCATATTAACTGAAAATTTGGACATGAGAAAGCTGAGTGCACAATGGGTGCTGCATTTGCTCACACTCAAGCAAAACCAGGTTAAGGTGCTTCAATTGAGTGTTCAGTAAAGTTTCACAGAAACAAAGCAGAATTTTTGCACTATTTCATAACCATAAATGAAACATGTGTCCATTACTTCACACTCAAGACAAAAGAACCATCAAAACAATGGATTCAAAAGGGAGAACCGGCTCCAAAGAAGGTACACACTCCAGACAACTAATCTGCAGGAATGGTCATGGCGTCAGTTTTTTTGGGATGCGCACAGGATAATTTCCATTGACTATCTTTAAAAAGGAAAAACTATCAATGGCGAGTATTATGCGAACTTATTGCAATGTTTGAGCAAAGAAATCAAGCAAAAGCGGCCGTATTTGGCTAAGAAGAAAGTGCTGTTTCACCAAGACTATACACCAGCTCACAAATCTGTTATTGCAATGGCCAAAATGCATGAATTGCTACCTCATGCACCCTATTCACCATTTCTGTTCGCAAATATGAAAAAATGGCTTGGTGGTCAAAGATTTTCCAACCGTGAAGAAATGATTCCGGCAGTTAATGGCTAATTTGAGGAGCAAGACAGTTCTTATTATAAAAAGGGTATCGAACTTGTTGAACATTGCTGGGAAAAGTGTATTATAGAGCTGAAAAGAGATTATGTTGAATAATAAATTATTTTTTTGCAAAATTTTTGTTTTTCCTTTGTTGGGTCGGGTACTTCTGGGCCCACCCTCATTGCATCAGATGGAAAATTTTACAAGGGATTCAATATTAACAAGAAGACGATCCTCATTAATAATTCAAAAAACTGCAATGTCAAGGGAGCATCATCTGTATTGGTAGTAAATTGCCAAAGTTTAAGAAACAAAGTCACAGAATATACAGTTACCTTATTCAAAGTACAGGGGCAGATATAATTATTGGGACAGAAGGCAGGTTATCCGGTGATATTGTCAGCGGTGCAACTTTTCTGAAATCCTTTTTCATTTACAGAAATGACAGAACAAGTAGAATCAGGGGTGGTGTCTTTTTTGCAGTTAAAATTTTTGCATCAGCAGGGTTGAGGTAATTCCAGGTGATGGTTTGGAAAGCATTTGGTGCTCAATTAAAAGTCCTTAATCCAAAAGAATTTATGTTTGTGAATTTTACAGACTGCCAATCAACAGAGACAATTCAAGACTAGAATTGAATCGGCAAATCAAAGGTTTCTTATCTTAACACAATGATTGCAACGTTATACTCAATGGAGATCTCAATGTCCCATCTATTGACTAAGGCACATATAGCTTTAAAACGTGAGGTAAAGACAAAGATATCTGCGAATTGCTATTGAATTCTTTTAAGATGAACCCCTTGCATTAAATTGTCACTTCACCAACTAGGGACAATAATATTCTTGATGTGTTAGCAAACAATATTCCCAAAAATGTCTTAACTATAGAAAATCCTAAAGGAATTAGTGACCACAAAGCAGTAAATGCTAGGTTCTCACTATATGGGGTCTGATATAAGAAGCCTAAAAGAAAAATTTACTTGTTTAAGGAAGTGGACTACAATAGCCTTAAGTGTGTGCTACAGAGTCAATTTGCAAGTTTTATGAAAGATAGATGTCATGGAACCTAAATAGTACAATGGTGATGTTAGACAAGCATTGTGACATCAAAGGCTATGTCACACCAAGGTGAAAAATGTCAGGAATGGTATCTCTAGTGACAAAAGAATTGAGATCACCCATGATTACAAGATATCTAGGGCTAATGCCAAGAATGAATTTCAGAAGGCGTTAAAGGAATTTAAAAGGAAAAGGTTAGCAGGAAATTTGAAAGAGAATCCCAAAGCATTTTGGTCATACATCAGAAGTTCAAGGAAACAAGTCAACTGTCAATTCACTAAAAAAGATAAAGGCAAAAGAGTAATCAGCAGTTAGGAAAAGGCTAACTTATTTAATTCCTTCTTTCAAAGCATCTTCAGCCATGTCTCACCCAATGTCTCCAATGGCTTACCAAATCATGCCAGTCAACCAATAACCAAAATTTAAAATCTCATATAATGGGATAGAATGTTTGCTGAAAAATTTTAAGCCTAATAAATCCTCTGGGCCCGATGAAATACCTGCCTGTATATTTAATGATCTAGCTTTAGAAATTGCATTGTATCTGGAAATAATATTTAGGCAGTCGTTGGTAGATCACAAGGTTCCCAGAGTTTGGAAATTGGTGCGTAAAGATGAATTTTTTGGAAATATAGTAGAGCAATTCCCTCCAAAACTTACTGCATAGAGAACGCCGAAACAGAAAGTGAAGACTCGACTGAATACTTGGGCATTTTTTTTAAGATAATAGCTCCTAAATTTTTCATAACAATGAAGGTAAACAAATTTTCTGCACGGTAACCATATTGGGTGAGTAGCTAATCTTCATCTTCTCTTTTGCTTTCCGGCATTTAAATTTCTAGTTTCTGGCACATCATACAACAGCCATCCTCTCTAGCTATCCAACATTTAAGAACACTACTTTGGAGAAATTTTAAATGTTGGATTTACTTTATTTAAACTTTACTCTGCAAAGAAGTACACTAAGTATACTCTAATGATTAGTAAGATAGCCCTTTGAGTATAATTAAACCATACATTAAAATGAGATATCTGCAAGTTATAGTGAATCAGTTCACACCAGAGCTAAATGCTTAAGCGTCTGGCCATTAGTTTTACCGCTGGCACGGCACGTGTGCACACTAGGGAAGGCATGACGCACCATAATCCCATACGCCTGACATCCTTCATGCAGGCAACCTCGAGGGACACTTTGTTCTGGCACCAAACGATGCTCGTTTGCTTTGGCGCCACCCTTCATCCCGTCCTCTGAGGAGCGAGCTGTACTCCTCCCCCCCTGGTCGATGCTTTGCTCCCATTGCCATGGCCACAAAATGGTGGCCGCCACCCCGCGGAACCCTCGCACGCGAATGGACGCCTCCACACGACAACGTCGAGGCAACCATCACTTACCCCCTGTTCACTGTCTTAGAAAGGGTATAGACTTGACACTTTAGAGCAACTGGAGATTTTAAAATATGTTCGCTCCAAGGAAAAAATTATTGTTAATGACCTATTGTACACCTCCCATTCCCCTCTCCTAAACCTTTCCCTCCGAGATATCCATAGTGAACCTAAAAATTCCACAACCTCCCCCACCCCCCCCGCTGGAGACTCCCAGTAAAGGGATAATCCGGTAGGGACTCCTCTCCCCCCCCTCTCCCACGGCCCTCCATTACCCACTCATTCTATTCCGCCTGGCTCCCACAAGCGCGCCTTGCCCAACCCCCTCCCCCACCATCCTCCTCCCCAGCCCCCCCCTTTTTTCTATCTTTCCTTCCCCCCAATTTTCCTCCCCCCTCCCCCGGTCTAAGGGTGTATATATATGTTGGTCGCCTGTATGTCTGCACCTGAAGATGATGTTGTACGTCGAAACCCGGGTCGTGTGTTTGTGAAATAAATCTGTGGAATTACAAAGTATTATTTTATCCGCTTTAGAATGAACCGATTCCATAAAATAATGCCTGAAACCATCGATTATACTCCACGGTTACATAATTCATGATTACAATTATCCATGTGCTCTTTGTAATAATACCTGGTGGAGTAGAGAAAATTTGCCCCCCAAACCCACTGAGGTAGAAAATATCACACAATATTTTGTCAACATATGGTCTACTGGTAGTGATAGGGAACCTGTACCTATAATCAAGCAAACTGGTAAGCTCCCTTCTACTTCCCTGTCAGACACCTTCAATCTGTCAATTTTCAACAGTCATTTTCCCAAAAATCTAAAAATATCTGATAACCTCGGTCCATATAAAGGGATCATACAGGGATTCTAATAATTATGGACCATTACGGCATCACTATTATTTTCTCAAAAATTTATGAAAAACTTATTTTTCCCAGAATGAACTATTCACAGCATTTTAACTTACAACATTCTCCTCAGCATGGCTTCATTAAAGGAAAGTCAACCATGTGTGCTGCCTTTCAACTTGTTGTCATTCGATGTCTATCCAGCCAGAAATAGATAATTTGGATCTTCATCGACCTCTCAAAGGTATTTGAGTTCCTAAATCATAACATTCTATGTTCTAAACCGTCATATTGGAAGAAATGGCAATTAATAAATGACCTTAGCCTAGATAATGCCTTAACTATCCAATCATGCGTAAATAGCTTAAATAAGTACCAAAATCAAGGTTGGTACTAACTCATATAATATTCATTGCTCCCCAGGACAAATCATGGTCCTTCAAAGGATCAATACCAAATCCATTTTTATTTATTAATTTCATATTTGACCATCAGTCTCATCAACCTGAGAGAAAAAGGTTCTTATTCGCTGATGATACTTCTATGTTATGCTTTGGTGATCAATTTGTGAAATATTACATGTTCTGTACATCTGACATACAAGCATGAGTGACTTATGTATGAGAAATTACTTGCAATTGAATGATAATAGAAGCAGTTTTATAAATTTTAACATTGAAATCTATCCTCCAAACCCAAACCCTCTGGTTCTCAGAACTGATACAACACAATAAATCTGATAATAAGGTTCTACAATTTTTTCGGACTGATGCCAAGTACCCTTGACGGGCGATCTCACCTAGAGGATACGATCGTAAATGGCAATAAGAACTTTCATTCTCCATAAAATTGTTCCAAATAATTCCTTAGAGGTTCCATAACTACTATATTATGCCAATATCCATTTAAATCTGTCCTATGGAGTATCTTCTGGGGTAACACTAGAGCGCTGTATCAAAGACCTTTTCCATGCTGTTACTTGAATTCAAAATAATGATATCGCTGTACATATTTATTTTTATTACGCATTACTTGTAAAAAAAATGATTCAGGTTTGTTTTTGCCTGACTCCTCTGTACATTTTTACTTCACTCGTGGGAAAGAACATACATTAAAATATTTGTGAACATACTTTTGATCATGTTCGATGTCGCATGCCTGACCGAAGGCACAATATAATAACATTAAAAAATGCTCATCGGGTCGGGTTGAAAGCAAAGACTTATAATTAAATAAATATATACATACACATGTATGTATACATTATGTGTGTGTATATATATATATACACACATGTATACACGTGTATATATATATATATATTCGAAATATTTACGTTATATATATATATATATATATATATATATATATAACGTAAATATTTCGAATGGCAGGTTATTTTGTCTATAATACCTTATAGTTCGTCACAAGAATATCCAAATAGTCACGTTCAAGCTTCTCTCTTATACTAGTCCAGGGTTTCATTTCCAAAGCTCCGAGTAACACAACAAAGCATGCCAAAAAATTTGGAGCAAATACAGCTTGATCCACAAAAACTTTCTTCAGGACTGCAGTAGTGCCAGTCTTGCGTTTTGCAATGTGCTTATCAAGGAATCCATACCATGCTTTTAGTCCGGGTCCCTGTCGGCGAAGTTCTTATTGTTGACAGATATAACATAAATCTCATTAAAATTTATTAGATCTTTTGATAACTTACCATATCCCGTAAAACAATAAAAATAATGAACAGAGACGAAAGTCGTTACCATGCATTTAACAATAAAAACAGTCAAAAAATTGCATGGTAAATATGAGTGCGGATAAATATTTTTTTAGATAAAAAAAGATTCACAAAAAATTAAGCACTTACAGCAATGAATACACCTATTCCGAAGAACCTGGCTGTTCTCATGAAGTCATACTCCTTATATTTCTTTTTCTCGATCATGGTTTGTGCAACGGTGTCACCGATACCCATAAGAACACCTATAGGAGAAAGGCTTGCCATAAATTAGAAAAGATAGTGTCCTTTCCCAGTTACGGGATCTGAATATATCTAACCTGTTTGTAAAGCTTGAATTTTCGTCGGATGTTTCATTAAAATCCTTTGATAAGCTTTGATAATAGCACTCATGGTTTTTTGAAGCTTTTGCAAGAATAAAATATTATTTTCCAAACAATAATGTATACGTTACAGTCACCGAATCATAATTTAAATGAAATCACACCAGATCGCAGACGATGTTTAGTCCTTCCATTCCGCGCGAGATACTTATAAAATCGATAGAAACGATATCAGCGGTAACTATTCTATCGACCTCTATTCTCTCTCGATTCTGTCGATTTACAACTTATTTAACTAATTGGATGTTAAAAGTATATCTTTGCGAGGCCCTGGTAGAAATTGTTTGATAACCTTTGTCCTTAATCTCACCTTTGAACGCAAAGATAACATTGATGTTTTGCGAAATTATCCAAGTGTGCAACCGTTCACGCATTTCTATCTGTATAAACGCCTTCACTGGTAACCTCTTGATAGTCGTACTTTTATATCAATTTCTCATTACGTAAATGTAAAATTGCCTAATTTGAAGAGGTTAACCAAAATGTCAACCCTTTTGCTAACTTACTAACCTGTAGAAAGGGTCAATAATTCTGAATTATTTCTCAAACACTCAATCAGAAAGATCATTTGTTCCATCGGGAGTTCGGAACAAAGCTGGCAAGTTAAGGATTTCACCGAGGAAGTTTACTTTCATGGCGTCAGGGCAATGTAAAACCGCCACTTGGTTATGGAAATTATCTTAAGAAGTAAGATGGTATGCACTGTTTTCAGTCTTGGAATCAATAATATTGCTGTTAAAGGCTGAGGGTTGAGTGATTCAAACAGTTGACTGCAAAGAGAGGAAGGCCCTTAGCTCACCTTTTAATGCATTACGCATTTTAACCACATATTAAGACAAATCCCATAGAATATCATTTTTGTGAAACACTGGAATTACCTTAGAGAATGTTAACTATCCCAAGAATTTTTTAAATTGAATCATGTGTAATGGGAAGAGGATGGGCAATAAAGTGGATGGCTAACTTAATTGGATTACTTGAGAAACCAGTGATGCCTCCACCCATAGATTATTTTCTCTACTTTATTTTCCTTGTGACAATGTTACTGAGTTGAACATGGGTGGCAAGACCCTCCTCAGTAATGTCATAGCATTGTAGCTTGAACTTGTTATACTTGAGTGAGCAGTTTTCAAAGAATTATTAAGTAGAAGTTAAAAATTTCTGGGTCCAGAAGGGCATTGGCATAATTTTTTGGTCATATCTTCCTTTTGATTATAGTCAATGTAGCCTTACATATATTATTATTGCTACTCAACTTTTTAAGATAGATTTTGGATGGAACAAATGGATGATCACTACTTATCCAAGAAGAAAATGTAACACAAACACTAAATTGAACAATAAGCTTCATAAGCATAAAAATAAATGCACAAACTAAACACAAATTGTTCAATTCCACATGCTTCCTTCCTTCATTCAGTTCAGCATCAATATCATCTCATCTCACTATCTCCTCTGTCAAGCATCCTCCCCACTACTGCAGCCTTGATTATCCCTTTGCCTATCAAAGTCCACTGCATCCACCTTTCTTGTCTCCTTAGGATTTCTTCCAGCAACCCTTTCCTCCTCCACCAAGTCAGATACTTCATTTGTTTTCTTTTCATTCAATTTTACCTTTTCCATAACCACATCTCAAAAGCCTCAAACATATGTACATCATCCTGCTTCAATGATCTAGGTCCCACACCCTACAAAGCTATTATCCAAATTAAAGTTTTTACTTCTCTTTTCTTAACATCCTAACTCAAGTTTCCTACCCACATCTGTGCAGTCTATGGCATGTTCATATTTGGGATGGGCTGCCAACCCTTCATCCTTTTTTACGCAAATATTGGATTAGATATAATTCAACTATTGTCTGTGAAATGACAACTGTTGGGAAACATAATTAGAATATCCCTTATTTCAGATCATCTGATGATACTTTTTCAGTTCCAGAACAAAACAGCAATTCAAAACGGCACCCAAATCAATTAACAGCACACCGATTACCTCCCCAATGGATTTGAGGAATGTTTATTTGGTAGTGTATATTGAACTAGTTTACTTTCACATTTGAACTATCCTATTTATTTATTTTGTGGAAAATTGCTAATTTTAATTAATCATGATGTACCACCATATCACTGTTGGGACCAGAACAAAACAGCAATTCAAAACGGCACCCAAATCAATTAACAGCACACTGATTACCTCCCCAATGGATTTGAGGAATGTTTATTTGTTAGTGTATATTGAACTAGTTTAATTTCACATTTGAACTATCCTATTTATTTATTTTTTGGAAAATTGCCAATTTTAATTAATCATGATGTACCACCATATCACGCCTGAAACATCTCTTTTTATTTGAACTATCCTAAATTTTCAGTACACTTCAATACACTTATTCCCTTTTGCACTCAGTCATTTGCAATGAAAACAGCTAAACTTCACATTCATAAAAAACCTAATGGTAACTCAACTATTCCAGAGATTTAATGATCAAGGGAAAGTGTGTCCAAAGTTCATCATGAAGACAAACAATCACTCACCGAGGGTATTAAAAATATGTACAAAGCACTGAAAAAAGAATTTAATTAACAGCGTCTCTAATGCAGGTAAGCCCTCACTACGGATGACAACCTTAAACAAGCAAGGCTTGTGCATTCAAATAACCCCCTAGAGCTCCGCTCGTGTGAGCAACGATATTTTCTCCTCAAAGGGTCTCCCATGCCAGATGTGTCACCGCAGCATTTGTTCCTCAGTGAGGCAGCTACAAAGGCATCTGACCCTGGTGAGGTCATGTTAAAAACACTATTGAGAATTGCAACGGAAAAATACTTTAAGTAATTATCCCTAGGCTATATTTATGCCTGGCAATGGTTTAGACAAGGTTTATGAGGTCGTCATCTCACAACAGCCTTGCAAAGTGGAATCTACAGCAGCAACACAGAAGACCAAAAATAGACTGAACCTCTAAGAATAGGGACTGGGAATGTTAAGATGATGTGGAGGACAGGGAAACTAGAAAATATGAAGTGGGAGAGAGAGAGAGGAAATATAGTTCTTTTAGAGTGATATGAGGTGATATGGTTGGAGCAATAGTTACGCTGTAATATATACTGGAGAGGGGAAGAGAACCAGCAAGGGGTGGCAATAATATCAAATCAAAAAGTAGGAAGGAACATAGTAAACATGGAGTAAGTTTGTGACTATCATTTATAGAGGTAACAGCTAAATCAATGAACTTAGTCATTGTTCAGGTCTACATGTCACCAAGGAATCGCAGGGAAGAATAAGTCAAAAGGGTATACAACTAGTTAGAGGATATAATCAGGAATATTCCTGGAGGGAAACATTTGATAATGATGGGGGATTGGAACGTGATTATAAGTGAAGGAGGAGATGGTAGAGAGGTAGGGAATACAGATTATTATTAGGTAATCTACCGGTCAAGGTAGGTTTTTGGATGGACACAACTATCAAATAAACATTTTGTGACTCCCCACCTAGCAAACTAATCTATATCAGGTCCCTCTTCATCTCGGTGTACTTCTTTCCTCCCTTCATCCCGTCCAACATCCCTATCCTGTTTCTACCCTTACCACGCTTGCCCAACATTCTCCCCTCTATTACCCTCTTCAACATTCCACTACCGCTCAATACACCTTTCATCCATTTTTCCTGCATGGGAAGAACTGGAGGTAGGAATGAAAGTCGGAGAGGAATTTTTAAAATCGGTTGGGTTTGCTGATGACCAAGCATTAGTTGCTCAGTCAGCCAAGGGGTTGCAAGCATTGTTGAGTGAATTGGAGGTTCAGTGCGATAAATATGGGATGAGAATCAATATTAATAAAACAAAGGTTATGCGATTTTCCAGAAAGAAAAAGGCTAAGCTAAATATTAAAATAGGCGGGGAAAGAATAGAGCAGGTAGAGCAGTTTACATATCTCGGAAGTGTTTTGGACCAATACGGTCAAAGTGGTAGGGACGTAAGGAGAAGAATTGCGCTAGGCAAGGAGGCTTTCTCAAGGAGGAGGGAGTTGATGACGGGGACGTTGAGTAGGGATGTTAAGACAAGACTCGTAAAAACTCTGATATGGAGCGTAGCTATGTATGGCACGGAAACGTGGTCGCTGAAGCAGGAGGATAGACGTAGATTGGAGGCTTTTGAAATGTGGGTGTGGAGAAGAATGGAGAAGGTGAAATGGACCGAAAGGAAAACAAATGAGGAAGTACTAGGGATGGTGGGTGAGGAGAGGGGTTTGTTGAGAGAAATCCTATGGAGGCAGGAAAAATGGAATACAGATTAGGAAAAGAAAATTACTGCACGGACCAAGCAATAGAGTTCAGCAGGAGATGGGTTAATCATAATGAACACTTGGTTGGACCCCATAACATGCATATATAAAATATGGAAAATGCTTAGGGATTCGGAAAGATATAAATTATACTGGTTAGGCAAAGACTTGGGAATAGCATGATTCATTCCCACAGTTTTCTGGAAATGGATACAGATCATCAGTTAGTACTAATGAAGGGAAAGCTAGATTCAAGAGGATAAAGCAGGGAAGTTGGAAGACAAAATGGAATATTATATGTAATCTACCAGTTAAGGTGGGTTTTGGTTGGACACAGGCTACCAAACAATTCTCTTTTCCCTCCTAACAAAAAAAACCCAAACATTCTCCTCTGCAACAAGTCCCTCTTCATCTCCATTTACTTACTTCCTCCCGTCCAAAATCTCTGTTCTATTCTTACCCATCCCTTGCTTGTCTAACATTCTCCCCTCTATCACAGTCTTCAGCACCCCATTACCAATCAAAATGCTCTCAATACATCTTTCCTGCCTCCTTTGGATTTCTCCGAACCATTCTCTCTCCTATCCCACTGTATGGAAGCGTTAATAGGAACAACAGGAAAGGAGTACCAGGTGGCAGTAGAAAACATGTAACACATAAGACCTTAAACTAACAGGGTGAAATTAGCTACGTGGAAGACTCTGTGGAAGGATAGTGACAAAGTAAGGGTGATATTGGTACATTGTACAGGAAGGGGAGATCCATGCACATAATCAAAGATAGTTCACAAAAATTATTAATTAAAACAAAAAAGATTCAAGAGGTATGGAAAGAATGCATGTAAGATCTATGCACAAAGAATATTAGGCACGCAAGTTTAAAAATAGAAAGAGAATATGATATACATGAGGATAGCTTATGATGTTAACATATCCTATACACCTGTCATGGATTCTCAATATTGCAAACTTTGTATGCTGAACAATTTAATATATAATTTTTATGCTAGAGATGGCAAGGGCATTAAGGAAATTGAAATCAAATGAGCCACAGGGATTAATACCATTCCTACAAATCTGCTTTAAGTGTTTAGGAAAAAGTGGACAGAAATGTCTTTATTGGCCAAGCCATTGCTAGCATTTATGATGGACAACTTTGGCAGGAAGATTTCTTCGCAGGAAAATTCATGCAAACTATTGAAAATAAGTCAGGAAAAATATTGATTGAAGCTGAGAAGATTCAAGAAATGGAAGGAATATATTGAGGAACTACAAGGTACAGTAATGAGGCCAGGAAGCTTAGACATTAAAGGAGAATATGGCATAGATCTTTGGTTCAGGCCTACTTGCTGGTGAAATGGGAAGGGCATAAAGGGAAACAATTTCAAATAAGGCCATGAGGGTTGATAATATTCTCACAGAAATTTTTAAGTGCACGAAAATGTGGCAGAAAGGGTCTTTATGGACTAATTCATAGCATTTATGAGGGGGGAATTTTGGCCAAAAAGTTTCGTCAACTAAGTGTTAGTTCCCATCCCAAAAAAGGGAAAGGATGCCAGCCTATAATGAGCACTACATAACAACAGGTTTGATTTTGCATGTGGCTTAAGCTGTAGTCAGGATCATCAACAAGAGTATGGGGAGGGGGGAAAATGATTACTCAGGGGATGATTAGTTTGGGTTCAGGAAGGGGAGAGGCATGTGTGATGCCATTACAGTAATGAGATCACTAATAGTATGTTACATGGGATAAAATCACTATGCACTTATTTACTTGTTTCATAGATTTCAAGTTGTATGATAGAGTAAATTAAGAAGAATTAATGAACATTATATATGATAGGTGACTTATCTGAAACCTGTACGTCTCTCTACTACTCAGGTGCAAAGGGGGAGATGGAGAGTCCAGATGGGCAGTGTTAGGAGGAGGAGTACGGCAGGATTGTTCCTCATCACCCTTGCTGTTCAACATATATGTGCAGGATATTATGTAAGAGGCATGGGAAGAAATGGAGATTGGAATGAAAGTTGGCAGGGAATCCATAAAATCGGTATGGTTTGCTCAAGCATTATTTAGAAAGTCAGCCAATAGACAGCAAGCATCGCTGTGCATATTGGAAAGTCAGTGCAATAAGTATGTGATGAGAATAAAAGTAAACAATACAAACATTATCTAGTTGCCACTGGAATTTTTATAATATATAGAACTGCCAAATTTGTCAGTTTGGATACACTAAAATTTCTGCATTTCAATTAAATCCATTTACTTCTAACATATGGCATTCTTCTTCAGGGTAAAGGTTTGCATGCCCGTAGGCCTTCAGCCAAAATAAGGAAGCAATGAAAACTATGCCTCAGGTTAACTACTGCATACTCCAAAAGAACTATTCCAATCTCAGCAAAAATCCATTCTTATTCCCTTCCAGTTTATAATATGACCACCATAATACTTCACAGAAAGATGTTTTCCATCATTAAACATGTAAATCCTGTGAAAAAGGTTCCTACTGAGCTACCTCAGCCATTTACCATAAGAACACAAAATATCAAAACGTATTGTATAATAAGTACAAAGACATTCAAAATAAAAAAAGCCTGACAAAAGTGGCATTCTATTCATTCCACTTAAGACTTCTTCATGAGATTTGCCTTAATTACTTTCAATGACAATTTTTTATTCATTATAATCATTGGTTACACACATTTATTTTTGTTTGTTCTCATGCTCATTTTATAATTGGTTTGTCAGTGTTGTATTATCTGACTTTCCCTGTCTGCTGACCAATTGAGTGAAAAAATTCATTATTATGGAACTGGTTTGTGTAACAATCTTCAGTCTGAGATAAAACTTCATTCGCTGTTTCTTTAGTTACCTAATTAATTAAGATGATAATACCAGGACTGTAATATAGGATAAGGATCACTATGAATGTTTAGATCTTAGAGTATTTTCATAATAATGTATTCTATTATAAACTCATTTATCAATTATAATATAAGTACAATGTGAAAGCACATAGGATCAAATAAAGTGAAGAAATAATTCAGGATGACACAAATGGTTAATTATGCCATGGTTTAACACAGTGCTTTTATAGCATCAAATACTTTATGCCATGAGGAATTTCATCACTGGATTTACTTATTATACAATAAAAGACTTTTTCAAAAAAGTATGTAATTCTGTACACTTCACTCATACCATTTACACCTCATTAAAAATATCTTTCTACATGCTGTAATTTAATTTAATCAATAAAACATTCACAGCAGCACCAATGATTAGGATAACTTATTCTAATTAACAGTTTTAACTGGATAAGATTCTTTGATTTAAAAATATAAATTTTAATAACATTTTCAAATAGATTTAAAGAACTGTAACAATATACAACCTTTTCTCTACAATAGAGTGATCACACAGAAATTTTCATCTTTTCAACACTTACATACTCGCAAAAAAACAAGGAAAATGTATATTCTTCTCCAAAAATAAAATAAAAAGTTTCATTTAGTGCTCACATTACAACATGATCACAAAGTTTTGATTTGCAGCCATAATTACAGCAAAACCTTGCAGAAAAAAAAATCATTCAGAAGTCAGCTGATCATTCAGCTGAACATTCAGCTTTAGAAATAGTCTGAGGCACAGAATCTTGGGTTTTGGAAATTAATGGTGCTCCAAGAAGATCTGGGCAAGGAATGATGCCATTTTGAATGCTGTCTATTGTTTTAAGCAAATCATAGTTGATTTTTTCGCTTATCACAGAGTCTTTCCTGCAAATAAGGATAAAGATATGGAATTACCAAAACATAAAGTCAATATGGTACAATATTTAAAATACCAAAAAAGCCTGTTCGAATAACATGCAATGCATCTTTTGATACACCCCACTGTGCCCTCTTTAAAAGACTCGCATTCTGCCTCTTCCGTGCACACATGCAAACACAGCAGGGGTAGATTCAACATAATATCCAAATTCCGCAGCAGCCATTTCAATGTCACTGACCTGTAGTCAGGATGAGTGGTCACATATTTCCGGAGCCACTGAGCGGTGGTCTGAAGCTCCCCGGAGGCACGCCGTTGGATCAGCTTCAGGTACTGCTGGATTGTGCAATGCGTGTCGGCATCCACATCCATTCCACTGAGGTAGCTGGTGAGGAGAGGAATGAGGCCAGGGAACTCTCCCTCCTGTGGACAAACGTCACACCCCCCATTACAATGGAATTAATGCAAATGACACTAAATAATAAAGAATCAGACAAACTGATGATACCACTCAACAATTTAATTTCAGATCTAGGATTTCAATGACAACATTTTCACATTTTTGATGGGATTCATTTCCCATGCTGCTGAAATTTTTGCTATATATAGTAACAGGTCATTGGCAGGATTGGTTCTAGAGTTATGAAGAAAGACTACCCACAATAAAAAAGAAACATAAATGCAGTAATCAACTCAAGGATGGTATGGTAGGCAATGGTAGAGTTCACCCAGTACTAAGCCACATTGATGGCATGTGAAATTCACACATTAGCAGGGTAACAGAGGGACCAATACCCTTCCCTGTGCTGGCTATGGTTTTCCAGGAAGATCTGCTTGACCCGAAAAATCACAGCTTGTGTGGAGCTGATGGGGTCCAGAGTGGTTTGCCCAAGAATTGAACCCTGGCCCTCTGGTCAGAAGTCCAATGCTCTACTCCTGGACTACCACAACTCTTGCTTATCCACAATAATATCAATAAAAATAATATCTCTCCTCATTATCGGTCATCTCACCGGTGATTCCTTTTGATGTGGCACAGCCCTTTGCCACCCACTGGAATAGTTTCCCTGCAGATGCTGCAGAGTTGCCTAGCAATGCCTTTCCCATGCCTGCCAACACTAAATGTGCCATTATCTATGAGTTCACTTCACATAGTGTTATTCCACGCACCATTCCATCCCATTCCAAGCACCATATGCACTGCACTTTGTTATGCAGAAGAAAAAATTGACATGGTTCTCATAAACATTTTGGAAAGCTATGCCCAAATCCTTGGTGCTTCAATGAGTGAATTCTAACTAAATAGAAAAGATAAAATGTCTTGGATGAAAGTTAATGATCTACTTGTTTATTACAAAACATATTTTAGAACATTGAATTTTCTCAGCACATTATATGCAAACAAAAGAAGGATGAATGCAAGGTAGAGGGGAGGCAAGGAATAAGCATTTTGGATTGAATTAAATGAGGCAGAAAGTACATAGAGCTAAACAATGACTGATTGTAATATGCAGTATGGGGTCTTCGAATATTTGGTGGCATTTTAGTTCGTAATTTCTATGGAATTCAGAAGAAAAACCTAAACTAGTAGGTAGTCTAGTAGTAAAAGAAGTTTTTGAATGTCCTAAAATATATATATTTCTGAATTAAATCCATGAGTAGGAAAATCGGGATAAAAATTCTCACTACAACTTTCTTTTCAAATAGAGGAGATAAATTAATCATAGAGTTTGAAAAAAATGTAAACATTATTCTATTTACTTTACTTGCAGCCTAATTCCCTACTGTCAGGCTACAGTCCTACTGGTGTTAAGCCTGTTCAGAGCAGAAAACTGTCAGCAGCTTGAGCTGGCTCCTTGAATGTAGTGGTGGTGGACACAGAGGTTTACTGTTGCATTCTAACAAAAAATACTTTGCCATACATTTCCACTTTAAGGAAATTGGCAGCAAGATGGACATAACAATTTATTTCAATTTCTGAGCATGTAATTTCTGTTAATAGACCATAGGCAGCATTGAAAAAGTACACAAGTTTCTCATTAGATTGCAGTGATGATGAAAATACAAGGCAGTGGCCAGGATTTGAGCAATTGAAATGTCACTTGCATTTTCATTGGCTCGTGTGAGCTTATTAGCTGTGCCATTTGTTTGCATACAAATAATTTCTCGTGCCCATTTTTATTTACATCACATTAGCGAAAGTAGATTTTTCACAATTTTGTGCTGCATGGATGACTGCAATGTGACAATATAACATTTGTCTTACATTTGAAATTTTAAATAGACACGACTTAAAACTACCGTTAAAATAGATTAAAATACCTTTTTTTCAAGTCTTTGCATCAATAGATCATTTTCTCAGCACATTCCAAGATACGATACATAATCTCTAACCAATGATGCACCATGTTTGTGATATCCAACTAGTATAGTCGCCTAGATATCTGCTAAAAATTTGTACACATTATTACAATATGGCAATGATGAAATCCAGCTACGTCAAAAGTGATGTAAAACCTGCAATTTCATAAAATTAGACAATAACCTATTAGTATTATTTTGCTAGTTGATATCCTTACACCTATGATATTAAATGTCCATACTGTTGTTCTAATTTTATGAAAAACCATAGGAATTATATAATATGTGATTATTACACCACCATCAGTAAAAATGAGATGTACATATGGTGAAAAATTTTGTGCATTTGGAACCACTTTTTGTCTTATTCTATGGAGATTTCACTGACCCTTGAAAATTTGTACACTCCAAAGAGCCAAGGTTCTGAATACTTGTCCATTTTCTTTCATAGCTAAAAAAGTGACCAGAATCAACTATTTTAATTTAGGGTGTTATCTCTTGCAAGATGCCAAGCAGCATAATTTTTATGTCCTCACCTTTCCATTGATTATTTCATTGATAGTCATTTGGGCATACACATCACAGTTCGAAGGCAGTTTTGACGAAGCATCTACAGGGAACACAGGGCAGTGGCAGGTTGCTTCTGGAGGTGAAATGTTTGTCGTGATGTCCTTGCGAAACCAAAACTTCTCATTTTGAATAGCATTCCTCTTTTGTGCTTTTTGCATGTTATCATCAACCTGTAAAAATATTATGCATTCCATTAAATGAGACTAAAATTACAGTTGCATTACATTTTTACAGTTAAATAGGTATTAACAATCATAACAATACTTTTTAGTATTTGCACAAGAAGGAATTTCAGTAAATTCACCTGAATATTAATATGACTAATTTGTAAAACAAATTGATGATAAAGAGGGTTATGTAGATATGAAACCCACACAAGGTTGTTCAATATTATGAATTATTCAATATCTATGATTCTATCTATATTCAATAGCATGAAAATCATAAAATTGAATCTCCATTTTTTGGCCACAGATTCCATTCCTACAGGGTCCATTCAATAAGTACCGGGACTGGTTCAAAAATTCAAAATTTACTCTTATCATTATAATTACTTAATAATCTTCAAAATACATTCCTCCTGAATCGATACACTTATTTCGGCGCACCTACCACTCGTCAAAATCCCACTGGAAGTCGGTTTCCTGAATACTGTTGAGAGTCTTTGTTGTCGCCGCTTGAACCACCTCGATGGAGTCGAACCGATATCCTTTGAGCTCCCTTTTAATTCGTGGAAAAAAGAAAAGGTCAGGTGGAGCCAGGTCGGAGCTTTAATGGGAGTGAGGCAACATTGCCACAATGAATTTCGTCAGCAGGGAAATTTCCACCCGTGACAGTTTTTGTTCCTCACTCAAGACTTTCGGCACCAGCTTTGCGCACACTTTCCTCATCGCAAGATCCTCTGTTACATTGGTGTGGACGGTTCCAACTGAAAGGCCGGTCTCCTCACTAATAAGGACGATGGTTTTACGCCTCTCAGAGTCCAAAACGTTTTTCACTTTGGCCACCTGAGCATCGGTTTGAGCGGTCATTGGGCATCCAACGTGGTGTTCATCTTCGACGAGCTCCCGGCCTTCCTCAAACATTTTGTGCCACTCAAAAACTCTTATGCGGCTTAAGGCATCATCCCCATAAGCCCACTTAATGAGTTCAAGGGTCTCCGACGTGGATTTCCCAAGTTTAACGCAAAATTTTCACCGCGTAGCGTTGCTCGACGGTGCGCTCCATGCTCGTGCGACGACACCAGAAACAATCACACCCCACAAAAAAACCACCTCCTGTCTCAATGCATGCCTTGAGGCGAGTGAACTAAAGTGCGCCCGAGTGGTGAAGGACCCCTCTACCAATCCGATTAGTCAGACCCCTCGTCCACCCCTCTCTCCATTGAGGCTACAGCGAACCAATCCCGATACTTATTGAATGAACCCTGAATGTGATTGGCTGTCTCAGCCTGCCCATTCATAATTTATGCACATATGTGCTTTTGGCGGCTCATTTGTTTTCAACAGTCTTCATTTTCGTCATGCTCAGTAAAGCTTATAGAACTATAATAACAACATTGCCTTTTACAATACACGAGTCGAGTATACTCAGTATGACCTCGTATAGTTGAGGTCATACTGAGAAACAAATTATTCAAAAAAATTAAATACTCCTAATTTTAGAGAAACTGTAACAGTAACTTTAACGAAGTCACCCGCTATGTGTGCATTATAATGCAACCATTTCAGAGAGTAAAAATCATTCGCCTTGACCGGGATTCGAACCCGGATCCCTCGATATCCGGCCGAGTGCTTTAACCATTTAAGCTACCGAGACGTCCTCTTACACTCTGAAATTTTGGGGGCTTTAAAGGAACAAGATGTTATGACGAAATACCGTACATACAATGTCACAGGCATTCGTAGTCGTGCGCGACGCGCCACAGTCCACGATGTTAATAAAGCCAATTTCAAACACTTAGGCTGTTCATACCTTAGACAAATTTTAGAGAAACTGTAACAGTAACTTTAACGGAGTCACCCGCTATGTGTGCATTATAATGCAACCATTTCAGAGAGTAAAAATCCCGGATATCGAGGGATCCGGGTTCGAATCCCGGTCAAGGCGAATGATTTTTACTCTCTGAAATGGTTGCATTATAATGCACACATAGCGGGTGACTCCGTTAAAGTTACTGTTACGGTTTCTCTAAAATTTGTCTAAGGTATGAACAGCCTAAGTGTTTGAAATTGGCTTTATTAACATCGTGGACTGTGGCGCGTCGCGCACGACTACGAATGCCTGTGACATTGTATGTACGGTATTTCGTCATAACATCTTGTTCCTTTAAAGCCCCCAAAATTTCAGAGTGTAAGAGGACGTCTCGGTAGCTTAAATGGTTAAAGCACTCGGCCGGATATCGAGGGATCCGGGTTCGAATCCCGGTCAAGGCGAATGATTTTTACTCTCTGAAATGGTTGCATTATAAATACTCCTAAATGTAAACCTTTATTACCTATGTAAAACCTATCTGAGTAACATTGGTATGATGTAAAAATTTGCCCAGTGCAATTTTCCTCCTTACATCCCTACTACTTGACCAGTTTGGTCCAAAACACTTCTGAGATACATTAACTACTCCACCTGATCTGGTTTTTTGCCCTCCTACTTTAATGTTAAGCTAAGCCTTTTTCTTTCTGGAAAACCGAATAACCTTTGTTTTATTTATATTGATTTTCATTCCATATCTAACTGAATATCCAATTCACTCAGCAATGCTTGCAATGCCTTGGCTGACTGGCACACTAAAGCTTGGTCATCTGCAAATAAACCTCGACTTTCATTCCTACCTCCAGTTCTTCCCATGCCTCTTTAATCATTTCCTTCACATATACGTTGAACAGCACCGGTGACAATGGGCAACCCTGCCTTACCCCTCTTCCTAACACTGCCCATCAAGACTTCCATCCCCTATATGTTCACATTTAGGTTATTTGAACAAAAGGGGTTTTCTGCATTGTAGCATATCTTCTTTTCCTGCGCATCAGATGCCATATCAACGTACATCTACATAATGCCCCACAAGCCGCCGCAAGGGCATGTGGCGGGGGGTGTTAGGTCACCACCCGTAAAAAGGGAAAAAACCACATTCAATACCAACACCTATATGCAAACTGATACCCACAGAGGTGCATGCATTCATGCAAAAATCCTATCATTTTACACGCATGCAAATACATATCTACCTCTTTTCATTCTACATGCATGCAACTACATATGCTATCATCTAACAAATAATTGCACCTTAGGATGCAGTAAGAAACTTATCCAATATTGTGCAAGCTAGAATTTGGTAAGTAGGAAGGCAAAATTCCACTACCACAAAAATATGTAACATAAAACGTTCTCCTCCTCAAGGGGATAGGTAAAGAATTTGACCCAACCCTGCAGGTAGAAGGAAATTCCCCCAAGGAGAGGGGCAAGGGATGGAAGGGGAAATTTAAAAACAAACAAAAGCAGAGCAAACAATACTGTAAACAGCACTACATCACTTAAGGCCTTCCAATGCAGTCATGCGAGAAGGCTTTTGACAACAACACACAAGAGGTTAGTTAAAGTGCATGCAATTCAGTAGGACTAAATATTCCCTAGATGCTGAGGGTTGTAAGTGGCATTTTTGCTATCTACGAGTATGACCCTACAGTTGTTATCCCGTGTTGTCCGTGGGAAGAAGCAGTCCTTGAGTCTGCTAGTTCTGGCATCTATTTCTCGTATTTTGCATACAGGATCCAAGCCACCTATGTATGTTGGAGTGCAAATAATTTGTGAGACCTCAGTGGTGAAACATGCGGATCTGAATTTATTCAGTAAGTTCAACCTAGCATTGAATCATCTTTCTTCCAGTGATTCCCATCCCAACTCCATAAGCATTTCAGTGACGCCTTTCATTTTATCGCTTACATTTTATTATGTGTCTCTGTTTTTCTTATGGACTTGTCTTTATATTACTATAAGTTCATCTTAGTAGAAAGTACTATTTACCTCGTCCTAAACACTTTTCTGATGATACATGATAATTTATTTTAATGAAAATGAAACATTTTATTTTCACTCTGGTATGGGATTCTCTGTAGTAGTCCTTTTGGTATTGCTTAAGACAGACTAACATGACAATGATTACTCAATTATTCATTCTGTTGAACTTACTTTGTCAAAAAAAAAACAAAAATGTCTTCTTCCTAGAGTTCCCTGTTCAAAGTTTGGAGGAGAAATAGTAGCTGATTCCCAGGAAGATTATGTACATGATATGTACATGACATTATGCTTTCTATGTACATGGAATTATATATGGGACATGAGTACATATTTTGGTATATTCAATGTAACTATTTAAAAAATAATGTCAAAAGCATTAAATTGTTTTTGTGAGCTAAGTAATAGTAGTAGACACTAATTAAGACAAAATTATCAAGGTAAAAAATTATCATTGACAAATTTTTTAATCTAAAAGTAAAAGTTTAAATTTAAAAAAATATTTTAAAGTTACCTTTTTTCCTAAATGTGTATATGAGATAACAAAATCATTGATTTTTTTACTGTAACTGTTAAAAGTGTATACATAAAAAATAAGGTACAACACATTCATACTAGGCTTTATATAAATTTCAAAGTAGAAACCTATAAATTCATCACAACAGCCCTGGCATTTTTCACGTATACCAGGGAAGAGAGGCTGGCACTAAAATGGTTGAGTAGGTGTCTAAAATTAGACAAAAGTTTTTTCATTAATCAGCTGTGTTAACCAAAAGAAATGATACCTCCAATGGGTCATCTATATCTATCTCTAAATATATATCATCTATATATATAGAGATATCTATGTCATCTAGTCAAATAATTTTTTTTTCTACGAACATGGGTTGTTCAATAAGTTCAATTATATATATTTTTAATTTAAACATAATATCCTTTTATCTCAATGCACTTTCCCCATTATTTCTTCAAGATGTTTTAGCCATCCAAAATTAGGATTTCAGAAGATCCTCAGACTAGAGATCTGTGTTGGTGACGATCTCCTCGTTCAACGTGAATCGTACACTGCCAAGCCATTTTTTCAGGTTTGGAAATAAAAAAATCATTGCCGGCTAAATCTCGTACAAATGGTGGATATTGTAATAATTCGAACTTTAATTTCATAAATTTTGCCATTGAAACTGCACAGGTGTGTGTATCCATACATTTGTTGATGCAAGAGGATTTTTCCTTTGCCAAATAACGATGTTTTTTTCTTTGCTTCTTCACTCACCTGGTGAAAAAACAATGCATAATACTTTCCATTTATCGTTTGTCCTTTTTGAAAGTATTCCATGAAGACGATTCTGTGTGCATCCAAAAAAATTGAGGTCATCTCCTTGTCACCCAATTTCACTGTCTTCACCTTCTTAGAATCCATATTGGGTTTAGAAACCCATTATTCCAACTGTTCCTTCATCTCTGGAGTGTAGTAAAGTATCCATGTTTCATCATATGCATCAATGCAGAAACTCATTAGGATTGCAACAGAAAAGTGCAAAATCAGCCTCCACATAAACCGCACGATTGCATCTATTCTCCACTGGGAGCAAATACCCATCTTGCTGAGATTTCTTCCACAGCCAATTTTTTGTGTAAATATGAAATCATTGTACCTTGTCATGTGCCTGTGGCCTCAACTATTTGTCGAACTTTGATTCATCAATAACTCAAAACCATATCATTGATTTTGTCAATTATTTGGAGGAAGTCACTTTCTGGGGATTTTCTGAACAATGTGCATCAGTTTTGGATATACGGACATGTTTAAACTCATTCATCCAATTGTTAACAGTCACAAAGACGGGGAAGATATGCCATGAACTTCATTCAAGTTGACTTTGATCCATTTTGGTCATAAGCCTTTTAAATAGAAGTGTTTAATCACTTCCCAAAACTAGACATTTTTCTAAATAAACAAAAGTTCTTTGCTTCAATTGACTATGTAAATGAAACCATGAGATTAATATAGCTGAAACTTAAACAACAGTCTAGTGAGAGATTAAGCTTAATAAAAGCAGACTTTTTCCAATACCACGAGCACCATCTCTTTGATTTTCTAAGGAGTTATTGAATGACCCATATATCATTAGTACCAGTGTGATAGAGAAGTACCTGGAAGTGAATGTACATATATTCTGTCAGGTAAGGTTGAAATAATGTCTAGACTCATTTTATTTTTAAGGAATATGTTTCAGATATGTAAGAATATGATCACTAATCTTCCCAGAAACATTCCTGTTCTTCACTCTTCAATGTTTGAAATTATGTTCAAAGTGTCATAGAATCAATCATTTTTCTTGGGGAAGGAATTAGACATGAAAGATATTTTGCAGGAATGTAAAACCTTAATTCCAGTTAACAAATTGTTTTGTGCAAGATTTACTATAATATTTACTCGTTATATTAAAAATCAATAAAAATGAAGTTTTTCGCACAGTGTTACACATACTGTTTTTTATTTCCCATGCTACCATTATTTACTAAACAATCCCCCCTTGTGGCTGAATTGCATTAATCTCCTTAACCATGAATTAGTGAGCAATGTACTAGTCTCATTTACTTGGACACTTTGGTTACATGTTCTCACAATACATGCACAAATCTTCTTTGAAGGAAGATGGTTTTCTAATGAACACATAAAATTCTCAGCAAATGACTGGAAAATCCTGTAAGAGTCCAATATATGCATGTACCATGGTGAATCTCAATCCATATGGGCACTAAAAGATTATTAATTGGAAAATAGGAAAGTTTACCTTGCTAATAGGAATGATTAAATCCAATTGGTAAGATAGAATGACTCGAGTCAGCAAAACCACAAAACAGACAACGGCTGCATTCTCAAAGTCTGTTATTTGAACTTCACAGGGACGAAATTCGACTCGCCAACCAATTGAAGAATTAGGAGGTGGAGGCTTGAAGCGCATAGTTTGCCAGTTTGTAGATTGAATGTTCTGGAGAGAGAGAGAGTTAACAAAAACAAGGCATTCTTTGAATTCTCTAAACATGCAATATTCTATAATAACACCACAGCTGAATAGTGCAAATACCTCTGAAAGAGACTAAATGAAATTAACTACAAGATATTTTCCTGGTGCATACATGATTTTGATCAAGAAAATGTTTTTTGCTTGAAACCTGCATGATTGTTGGTATTTTATTTCACTAAAATGGGATTCAATGTATTTTTTAAAACTCCATTTCTTCATTAAATATTAATACACCAAAATTTTAACCTATTGGATTGCATTAGAATAAAGAATATGGAAAAGAAAGTGTAAGAATGCGAAAAAGGAAGGCGGTAAAAAGAGCGTGAAGCAAGAGGACATTATATAAAAAGGTGAACGCGTAGTTAGAGAGGCTAAATCATGTAATCAATAGGCCTAGTAATAGTTAGCTAATTATTTTAGAAAATAAAACATTGGTTAATTTTCTAGTGCATGATTGCCTCAATACACCTTCTGTTCTGGCAACTGATGCATCCATTCTTGGTGCATTGGCTGTGTTATAGCAGATGGGTATAAGAAGCTAATTCAGTTGGCTTCTTGGAGCTTTGCAAGCAATAAACAGAAATGGGTTCAAGTAGATGCAACACTATGAAATTTTTCTGAAAGGATTTAATTATGATATTCAGGATAAAACATCAAAAGTAAGCACTTACATTAACATTCTTAAATAAGCTAACAGCAAAAACTTCTGATATAAATCATTTGTCTTTTGACATTTCTAATAATGTGGAAATTAACTGAATTCAAATACTTCCAATTATGGCACACAAGAATAGCAACTGCACATTAGCAAGGGAAAACAGCGGCCTATATGAAGTTCAAGCCTCTGTTCTGAAGGGTTCAAAATAGGAAAGGACATTCCTTGAGGCTAAAATTTTGGAATTGATTGACAATAATTCTTATGACACAGTGATTTTGAACTGTGAGAGGATCTTGAGTGGTCGCTACTGAAGATGCAAAAGAGATACTACCACAAGAATAGCACATTGTCCATTTTGGGACAAGTTCCATGATTTCTCTTGCCCATAGTTTTTGCCAGTGGGTAAGGATGGTTAGTAATATTCATCAACTTGTTGGAAACTGCAAGAGTTGCTGTGAAAATGGAAACAATCCACCCCAGATCAAACACCACTGGGAGCAGTATCCTCCTCCTGCTTTTGAAATAACACATGTGGGTTTGCAGCCACTATTTTGGAAGTGTATTGTTACATTATGGTTGATTCTACCTTTAGAGGTAATAAAATTGAGCACAAAAGGTCTGCATCACATCACCCTGCCAAAAGTGATCAGGTGATATGTTGATTTATACAAAATTTTGGAAGTAAATTAAATAGTACTTTCATCGAAATAATTTCCAGTCAAAATTAAATCAGATATTAATTCAACGTGGGCTAACTCCCCTTACAGTGACTATCACCTGCTGGTGTAATGTTAAACTGTTAGGTAAAAATTTTCATTGATGGTGCAAAGACCAGTAAGAGATTTCATTTAATCAGAAATACAAAAGTTTTGACATTGGAAACAATATAGCCACAAGATATCATTATGACAAAATAAAGTGGAAGTTTGGCGCAATTACAAAAAATCTGTTATCTTGCACTATGAGGCCGCCTTCAACAATGGTATACAGTGGCAGAGGCACTTGATCCAATTGTCAAGGAAGTATTTTGGAGAACTGAATGATCAAAATTTTGAAACTCCTCATGTGGTTGAACCTCAGCCTAATAATTATTCACAGGGATCATTACTATTAGACGTTTCTACTGTCCCAAATGTTATAAATCCAAAATATACTCACAATTAAGTGTTATTGATAACATAACCTAGAGAATTGATACCACTGCAAAGATGCCAGATTAATAAATTGTTCCTAGGAGCAGCCAGTTCACAGGTCAGTGGAAAGATTGAACGTGTTAAATTTTACGAAAAATGTCTGTTCAACTATCATAGTCATTGTATTAATACTGTTTAACTTTTATGTGTCAATTATACCTTGTTTAGGGGTTGTGCTGAATGCATTAATTACATCATGTTGCTGCATTAATGATTAATAGTTATTTTCATTTGGATGTACTTACTTAGCGAACAAGTTTTTTAGAACAAAATTTTGGCTTAAATTTTTCCATAATCTATATGCATCAAATTAGGTGAAATATGCTTTTGAATGATGGATAATCATGGATGATGGCAAAGAACTGAGTACTATCAAAGAAAAATGGGATTGTAACAAGAATGTGATATCAAAAGCCCCAAAAGACTATAGGAACCATTAGCGGGAAAAGGATAAGGAAACCATGGGTCACGGATGAGATGATTACAAAAATGGATGAGAGACGAAAATGGAAGAATGTAAATAAGGAGTTAGGTGAAATGAAGTATAAAGAGTTAAACAATAAATTGAGAATGGCCACGAATCAAGCAAAAGAAGCACGGTGGAAAACACAATGCAAGGATATGGAAAGTTTACAGAAGAAGGCTTAAATTGGTGCGCTATACAGCAAGGTTAAGTTATTATCAGGAAGTAAGAATGGAAGGTCTGTGCTAACAGTTAAAGATAAGTGGGGTAAGATAATAGTTGAACCAGAAAAAATCCAAAAGAGATGGAAGAAATGTATAGAAACACTGTATGGTGGAGGACTTACACCAACAAGATTAGACATAGAAAAGGAACATGATGTAGAAAAAGATAGCTTAGGTCCAGGCATAGTCGACAATGAAATAGAAAGGGCATTAAAGAAGATGAAAGCAAATAAGGCCGTGGGGGTGGACAACATTCCTGTGGAACTGTTGAAATTTGTGTTGTGTTGTGGAACTGTTGAAACTGTTGAAAGTATCTATGAGGAAGGAATTTGGCCGGAAGATTTTGTGAGATCAGTGTTAGTTTCTATTCCGAAAAAGGTAAAGGCTATATCATTGAGGATTACAGAACAATACGTTTGATATGCCACGCAGCTAAAGTTATTCTCAGGATCATCAACAAAAGGATAGAGAGTAAGGCAAATGATTACTTAGGGATGATCAGTTTGGGTTTAGGAAAGGAAGAGGTACGCATGGTGCCATTGCAGCAATGAGATCACTAATCAAGAGGGATATAGAACACAATCAGGATCTATTTGCCTGTTTCGTAGATTTCAAAATAGTGTTTGATTGAGTAAATTGGGATAAAATCTAGAATATATTCCAGAAAATAGGAATAGATTGGAGGGACAGGAGACTGATCCGCAACCTGTACTTGTCTCAGACTGCTCCGGTATGAGTGGGCAACGGAGAGTCCAGATGGGCAGTGTTAGGAAGAGGTGTAAGGCAGGGTTGCCCATTATCACCGGTGCTGTTCAACGTATATGTGGAAGAAATGATTAAGGAGGCATGGTAGGAGTTGGAGTTGGGAGTGAAAGTAAGAGGGGAGTTCGTAAAATCAGTTATATACGCTAATGACCAGGCTTTGGTTTGTCAGTTGGCTAAAGGGTTGCAAGCATTGCTGAGTGAATTGGAAAATCAGTGCTATAGATATGGGATGAGAATCAATATTTATAAAACAAAGGCTATGCAATTTTTCAGAAAGAAAAAGGCTAAGCTAAACATTAAAATAGGAGGGGAAAAAATAGAGCAGGTAGAGCAGTTTACGTTTCTCGGAAGTGTTTTGGACCAATGCAGTCAAAGTAGTAGGAACGTAAGAAGAATTGTGCTAGGCAAGGAGGCTTTCTCAAGGAGGAGGGAGTTGATGACGGAGACGTTGATTAGGGGGGGTTAAGAAAAGACTCGTAAAAACTTTGATATGTACATTAGCTATGTACGGCACAGAAAAGTGGTCACTGAAGCAGGAGGATAGACGTAGATTGAAAGCTTTTGAAACGTGGGAGTGGAGAAGAATGAAGAAGGTGAAATGGACCGAAAGGAAAACAAATGAGGAAGAACTAGGGATGGTGGGTGAGGAGAGGGGTTTTTTGGGAGAAATCCTATGGAGGCAGGAAAAATGGATGACAAATGATACACAAATGACAATGCACCTAACCAATCAGAAGAGGTGGCAGAAGGAGAAGAAGACAAGCAGAGGAGGAGGTTGTGGGTAGTGGGCAGTAGTCAAAGGGAAGGAGAGGCAAATAGTGATGAGAGACTGGATCACTGCGGTCAGAGAGCAAAGACCTTTCATGAGCAAAGGGACCTTTTGACTGATCCACAGCAGAAGTTTTTTGTCCTGAAAACTAAGGGACAAGCAAAGTCTGTGATGATTGCAGGTCCCCTAGAATGGAACATTTGCTTACTCCTTTCTGCCTGATGCGGATGCTTCCAGGTCTCACACCTTGCAGTAGTAGACACTCGAATGCAAATGTTATTCTCATCCAGTTTTCAATGCAGTGAGCTTGAATTAAATTCAGTCAGTGAATACTAAGGAGAGGTACGTTTTCTTTGGGCGGGTGATTTTTACTGCAGGCAAAGAGGACTACATTGTACTACACTCCCACCATCCCACTGCAGTCATTATGGCATCCACAAGCAGGAAAAGGCCATTTTTATTGAATATAATAGGCCAGACTCATACCTAGAGACAGTTACAACCTTTGCTTCCACAACTCTTTAACCCTCAAAAATTACTTTTCAATCCTAAAGGAAAGACATATTTTTCATACGTTCCTTGTATATTTAAAATATTTTTCATAGAAAATCAGAGTTTGTATGTTACAATGCATGGACTATAATGAAGTCTACATAAGACAAACTGGAAGAATAAATCATGCTGGTTGTCACATTCCATTCTCCATCAGAGTAAACTAATTGAAAGGGTGTAAAACTACTTAAGACTGGAAATTAAGGTTTGCTAGACACTGGGCATTAAGGAAGTTTTAACCCCAAGATCCAACACTTGTGAAAAAGGTTTTTAAGTGGACTTTGGAGAATAATTATGAAATTTTGTCATGCCAACAGTTACCCAACCATCATTTTATGCATACCAATGCAAGCAATATCTCCCCATTGCAATATAGTACTTGGTGGTAGGAAGAGCCTTATAACATACATTGCTGTATGTGGCCTGATTAAAAAGGAGGAATACCATTAATAAAAATTATATTTTTCATGTGATAAGACATTTGGAACCATTATCTCCCTGATGACTTAATTGAATCCACGCAATGCCATGATGGTGACACAAGGGAGCCAGGGACGGTTGATGTCAAATTGTGAGGCATAACGCTGGGTCATCATGTTATGCTATTGGCTGCAACTTTAGAAGTAGAGGGAAGATACTCTGAAGGGACTATATTTAGGGATTGTTTAAGTCAGCTGGTTTGAATCTGAAAACAAACAGCATGTACCCAAACTGAAATATGCTGGTAAAGAATTAAACTTGGGTTTTCCTCTTTGAGTGGTATTGATTCTGACTACCACACTACTCGGGACTTACTTACTCACAACCATTGGCCATGATATTAAAACATTAAAGATTTCCCTACAGAGATAACCATACATCAACTCAATAAAAGTAATTGGCACTGATTAAAATCATCATACCATACTTGGTCTAGAAGTGAAATTCATTTGATTTTTTTCCAAATATTATACTTAGTGGTGCATACCTCAAAGTGGTCAGAGTCTTTTGAGTCATCTTGGTTGAGGCGTTCCTCGAATAAGGAAACTGTGTCTCGAATGAAGAGGTGTGCAATATGCCTTGCAAGGAGAGGATCAATGCCAGCCTCAGACAGCTGCTTGTAAGCATCTTCATCCAACACTAGTGGAACATCATTGTATCTAGGATTAAATAAGCAATTCTTAAGATTCCCCTCGCTGAACCAAACCAAATGTGTACACTGCACATGCCAACACTCTTTTCAGAAGTCTTTTAAAGAAAGTCATGAAATGAAACACCATGACAGCACCCAGAAAGACATTTATAGGGCACAAGTAAGAATATAACCAGGTGCATTAAGTTCAAATGACACCAAATATATTTGAGTAAGTATTCATTAAAAAGAATTGAGTAATCAATAAAAGTTCCATGTTTTCATTGCTCATATTTTAGCATAGCATTTCTTTTTTTTATCTCTTCGAGTATCTGAATGTATGTCCCATAAATTTTGGAGAGTGGGAGTATTTTAACCATATTTTATGAATATATTTCATACCATAAATGGTCACATGCAAAATGTGTGAGACGATATCCCACTCATATATTTTATTCCCAAAAAATTATCCAAGAGAAGCACAAGATAAAAAATATAGAAAAATGAAAAGAGAAAATTGGAAAATTAAGGAAAAACAGCAGTTGCAATCAAACTCAAAGCGCAAGCACAGAATCAGAGACACAGTCGTGAATATTTAGAAACTGCTCAAGAGGAATCCAACATCCTAATATTCTATAGAAAATTTGATCATTTCTACAGAGTGATTAAAAATAGGGATGTGAAAGTTCAACTCTTCCCTGGATCCAGACCTTGGTTCCAGTTCTGTTTCATCATCTTTGGTTTCCTTGATTCAATTCTGCTCAAATATAGATTTCAATACACTATTGCAACAGACTTCAGATTAGTTTGATATATAATGGAGATGATGATAACTCAAAGCAGAATTTTTCAACAACTATTTCTAATGGAAAGAAATAAAAATTAAGATGCACCTTTTAACCACTCACTGCTACTGAATATCATGTCTTGCACTCACACTCACCTCCATCGTCCTCGCCTTTCCACCCTCCTCCAACAACATTCCGACCCTGGCTCTATATACGCCACCTCAGACTCTCCCCCCCCACCACCCCCCTGAACCCCATCCCACCCACGCACAGCACATCTGACCAAATAGAAACTATCCTCCCCCCCTCCCTTCCTTCCCTCAACCTCCCTCCAACCCCTGACCATATTTCATGAGTATATTGGCACCCCGATCACAACTCCAGCCACCAAGAGTATGACTTTTGTTCGAGTCAAAACGTGGGATGGGAAATAAATAAGTATTTTGGACTTTCATCAAGTTTATTTAATTCATGCAATGATACATCCCAGTTGTCCTTACCAAGGCTGAAAAACTTATTTAAGTTCATTGGGGCCTAATAGAATGCTTTGAGGAGCCAGTTATGTATTTTTTACTTGAGACGAAGAGGACATAAGCTGCATGATTAAAATGCATCATTAATTATACTCAGTACCAAGCAATATTCAGACAGATTTTCATAAGTGTAAAGTTATCCAGAAAATTGTTGAATTCAGAAAAGAAAATCAATACTTGATTAATCTATTCGATCACTTGTCTACTGAATAAGCAAGAATTGAACTCCATATTTCGGCTGAGTGTTCATTGATAGCTCAAAGATGTGCAAAATATGTTAAAAACGAGGTATCCCTAATACCACCTGACGTGGAGCTAAAACTGACCAAATTGCAAAAATTTGAGTAGCCCAACCTTAAGGTGTGCTACTCATACCGAAGGTGAGCTATCAATCCTCACGGAATAAGAGAGGTCTCATTAATCACTGCCATATGATAATTGAGGAGCACCTCAAGAAATAATTTTATTAAAAATTTATCAGATTATGGACTGGAACTTCTGGTCAATGTCAATACTTATCAACCAAACCACAGTAAAGATAGACTGGAGAGTTGTTGCATGTTAACCTTGGGCAAAACATAATCTAAATCTGAACATTTGAACTAAAAATACAAATTAGATATGAAAATGCCCTGAGTGTAGTATATATAGATGGATATCTGTAGAGTTGTTACCCGAAGATGACATTGAACTTCAAAACCCGGGTCGTATCGTAATAAACTTTCTGTGGAATCACAAAAGTTACTATTTTTTTCATTTCCAATATGAATCGATTCCATAAAGTTATGCCGGTAACCATCAATTATAAAAATACAAAGCTTAGATGAATGAGTTATTTCTATCCATATAAACGTACGTATTTGAAACCTTGATAAACATTGACACAGTAGCCCATTTTATATTCTTGACAGTTCATTGAAATGTTGCCCTAAGTAAGAATTTCTCAGGTTATTTTATTTGTTTAAATCACTGAAGTTCAGATTTTCCCTATGATAGGAACAAATATGTTTCCAACGACAACAACAAGATCTGTAAAATTCTTTTAATTTTAACATAGCTGCATTTCTTTTAATTTGGGACATCCAAGTCAAGTTCATTATTTTTTTCTCATTGACTACAATTCTAGGAAACATGAAGGAGATTACCAATGGACTACTAATTAGAGCAAAATCTGATGTGACAACTGGTTCCTGGACTATTAATACAAATTGGCTTTTGTGCATTTTGATGACATCTCCTCGAATAAGTTTTGAACTCACTTTTCACCTTGAGGCGAGATGTAGGAGGATATGGAATCATATCGAGACTTGGGTATCCGACGCTCATTCGGCCCGAGGGGCAGCAGACCCCTCTCCTGTTGTGTCCTGCAGTCCACAGCACCCGAGATGACATTCCATCGGCAGTCAACATCAGTAATGAGCCCACGGTGGAAGGGTGAGGCTGCAGTGAGCGCCAGCTATGAATGGTTCAAGATTAAGAGGGAATAAGCAAGCACCCTCACCTCTGCCATCACTCTCCCCTCCAACAAAGCACCCTGCAATGGCCCGCAAATGCACAGACACACATGATTCAGGCAATAGCAACCATCTTACTTTTATTCAACTGCATCTGCTTGATAACGAAAATGACAAAGCTTCACCCTTATCAAATATGAGTTGACTTGTCATCCAAGTGAAAAAAAAATGCATGTCTACCTTGCCCACCACATTTGCAAAAAATTATTTTCTGAAATCCTATGCCAAACTCTAAATTATTCCAATGTTGCCATGCCATGATTATCCTTGGGATCACATGGGTAGGCTGCACAAAAACACATGTTGTAAAGCCCCAACAAATTTTAAACATATGAAAATAATGCACACATAATGAATAACAGCAATAGAAAAGTCTATCAAGAGTGGCCTCAAATTTTCATTTTAAAATAATATCCCTGGTAGACTGCCTAAAATTTATTAAAGTTTAAAATACTATTGCCAGCCCCCATGGTGGTGGGGTAATGTCCTATTCTGCCAACCCAGGGGTCACGGGTTCGATTCCCACATAGGTGGTTTTTCCTCCACCTAGGGCTTGGGTGTATGTAATTGTCAAATTTTTATCAATGTTCAAAGTCTGACGTAAAGGTCGAAGTGCTGTTTTGGACTACTGCAAAAAATAAATAAATAGTATACACTGCACGAGAATTAATACATTCTAAGTCATATTTCACCAACCTGTCACAGATCAATGAATACTTGATCAGCGTAACTTTTACACACTGACACTTCTACCTTCCATTCATTTTTACATCAACTGATCGTAGACCAAGAATAGCAATCACATGAACAGTAATTATGAAAAATCCTTTGCATAAATCAGTAGAGATGCTATACCTACACATCATTAAAAAAGATCTCAGCAGGTTATCTAGTTTTAGCAACAAAAATCATTCCAATACTGGAGTATACATGTACCACATTATTATCACTCAAAGAAGTGCACCACAATCACTACTACTCAGTGGAGGAGATGATGAGTTAATGCTTTCCCAGCTAACGTAGTTAAGTTTTTAGTTGCCCCCATTTGCCTCCATGGAGGCCCATCATGCTAATAACAAAATACTGAAAAATGCCATCGTCATCCATACTGACTGATCACAACATTCCATTAAAGCAAGACAAGGTAGTGAAAGCCTATACAACAAAAAAGTGCAATGTGATTGATGGCCATATTACCAAATCATATTGTTTGTTTTTCACATATAGCCATTCCATCAATATCACATTAATATTAAAGGCTACTATTTTCACAGTACATACCTTCCCCAAAGAACCAGCAATTTATGTAATAGTTACAAAGTAATGGAATTAAATTGTATGAACAATGCAGCAGCGATAGGCAGGATGTTATTTCATACCATGGAGCTTGGTTAGCCCAAGTAACCATGCAAATGCCACTTAAGTTGCACTTGGGACAATTCTTTAATTTTTGTAGATTAGTTGATATACTATAAATAGTTATATCTAAAACATTGCTTTGTGCTTGGTTTGAATACTGGGTTCTTTGTTAGCTTCTTTTTTTCTAACGATGTTTAACTTCAACCAAACCCTGTATGTATAGAATGCTTTGCCAGCCTCTGTGAATCATTGATTGCACAGAGGCTGGCAATCACCAGACATCTGCAACAAGTCAGTTATTAACAATTACTATTCAATTTTTGAGCACTACTGCACGAAACTCATTTCAAGCAGTATTGAGGCAGATAAAATGGCACTGTCTGGAGCAATCAAGAGGCCATAAGGTTGCACAATCAAGTAGTAAAATGTTGTACAAAGAACTGCGGAGATGCCATGGCAGTAACTTTGATGGAGTCATCCACTAATATGGATTAAAATGCAACAGGGTTCACGTTCAAATCTCAGTCAAGGCAAATGAAGAAATTGTTGTAATTTACAATGAAAATCAAAGCGCTCAAAAACTTGTGATTAATCCTGTGTTCTGAAAACGGACTAAATATAATTGCAACAATTTCAGAGCGTAAAAATCACTTGCCTTGACCAGGATCCCGGTCAAGGGGAATGATTTTTACACTTTGAAATTGTTGCAATGAAATGCATGCTAACGGATGACTCCGTTAAAAGTTACTCTTGTGGCATCTCCCGCAGTTTCTTGAGATTTGACTATATATAAAATTTCATTTTGAGCATTAAGTTGTTAAGAGAAAGGAGATAATGTTGAAGAATGAACCCTTGAGCAGATATTTTAGCTAAGAATCTTAATGCTAAAAACAATCCTAAAATCAGAAGCTGTATGAATGGTATGGGTACAATGAATTATTTTGAAATTGATTTAGATTAAGAGGAAGTTTATTTGCTTTAAGTGTTTTAAACTAAATTAGTGCTGAATGCTTGGTTTGAGTTATGAGTTCCTTTCTGCTTCAATTTTTTAATGAAGCTCAAATCCTAATAAAGTTATTCCAGTATTTCTAAGATGTTTTGTCAGTCTCTGTTAAATCCTTGATCAGGTCAGATGTGTGCAATAAATCTGCTCTTCACAATTACAATTAATATTAGATTTTATCCAATAGGATTACACAGGCTCACAAAGTCACCAATTAAAAAAAATGCTGTTAGGCTTTCCTGTTGAACACAAATGAAAATATATATGTGTCATTATGGTACATTGCATTTTCTCTTAAAAAGAAGATTAATTCTTAAAAAACCATGTTTCACAATTCCATTCCAGAGTTTTCCAATTTTTTAAAGGTATTTTCTAGTTTTCAATGATTCAAGGATACGATACAAGGATTGCACTCTCCCTGTTTTAGAAATGAATCCATATTTTGGCTACCATCAAATGAAATTATGATTGCTTTAGACAAATTTCAAGAAACTGTGGGAGATGCCACAACAGTAACTTTTAACAGAGTCATCCACTAACATGAATTTCATCGCAACAATTTCAGAGTGTAAAAATCATTCACCTTGACCGGGATTCGAACCCAGATCCCTCGATGTCCGGCAGAGTGCTTTAGCCAGTTAAGCTATCTAGGCATCTTCTTAACTCTGAAATTTTTGGGCTTTTAAAGGAACAAGATGTTGTGACAAAATACCGTACATACATTGTCACAGGCATTCGTAGTCGTGCACGACGCACCACAGTCCACGAGGTTAAAGCCAATTTGAAACACTTAGGCTGTTTATTCCTTAGACAAATTTCAAGAAACTGCGGGAGATGTCGCAACAGTAACTTTTAACGGAGTCATCCGCTAACATGCGTGAAATGATTGCTTTACTTTTGTGATTACTTCCATTGCTCAGTCTTACTAGATCATTTTAATTTCTTTATCAAATAATACATTAGGCTATTACCGGGTGGTAATGAGTACACCGGATAAATATTGATTTGCAAACAAAAAGTGCCACTTCAACATTTTGAAGCAACCACTTTATTTTATTTTTGACTAATTCATATTCAATTTTGAGACAATTTGAAAAATGTTTTAACATTTCTTCATTCCAATCCAATCCTCAACTTCAATTGATTAATGGATATTTTCCTTAGCCACTTTCTCGTCATCTTGCCTTGCACTTATATTTAGAGTCAAGCTTCCATTATCAAATGGGGTTATCAAGACATTAGACAATTTCCACCCAACCCTGTCACCCCATAGGTGTATGCCTTACAGAGACAACCCAATGTTATAGATGTTCCATGCAGCTTTTTAAGTGTTCCAGCACAAATATTCAATCATTACATTGGCTCTGCTATGTCATTTTTCCTTTAAGCACACAGTGGACCTCCTTCATTTGCAATTTCCCAAGCTTATTTTTCAATGGTCAATTCCCACAAAATTTAGCAGCCAATCTCTTGGTGTTACAGTTGTTTCTTCTGCCAATTCGCTAACTTCTTTTGGGCCCTTCTCAAAATTTTGTTGATTTCTACAAGTCTGTGCTGCTATTTCATCAATGTGCTGACCCCATCATATATACCTGCTCAAACTGAGTATTCCAGGCTGGCAGACTAAGGTATCATCAGACCAAAATTATGTGATCATGATACCACTTAAAGGACAGTTTAACCTCAAATCAAGTAGGAGATCACACAACTTTCCATACACACAGTAGAACCAATTTAAGATGATATCCCACCCCAAGAGTTTTCCTCCTAAAGGCAATAGCAAAATCTTCAGGATAAGATGCACTGATAACACATATACATACACCTGTCCCTGATGGAACTGCCACCTACTCAAGATGATTGTCCACCGACCACAGCTGGTAAAGAGTACAGCATTGAACATGAATACCTTAAATTATCTACAGCGCCATCTTATTCTCCCTCCATCCCATCTTAAATACAATGGACTATTAAGAATGTCACCATTCATTGTTTTTTGCCTATCTAGTAACAAAGAAATTTTTTGCTGAAATAATAAAGAAAAGTGCTCTCTCTGACCAAATATCACTCTTCCAAAATATTACTAAAAGGCAGAAAATACCTTCCAGTAACAGGGTTCATAAATTTTCCAAAAATGCCAAATTTGTAAGAGGTAAGAGATAATACAGTTAGGAAATTTTGGATTACCAAAATCAATGGGAAACAAATGGAACCCTGGTCAGGTGATTTTCACATAAAACGAAACATTTTAAATTATCAAGGAATTGAACTAGTCCTAGTGAACTAGCGAAATTTCCTGGATTCTATGACCTTTCTAGTTATGAACCAAACACAGAGAAAAGGCAGCAGAGCTTGCCACTATGTTAAAAGACAGGCAAGAAATGACTGTATTCATGTGAAAACACACTGGTTTAGCCTTCAGGAAATTCCATAAAAAATCTGAATCCATCCATCAAAAGAGGCTCAGTAGTAGTCACTAAATTTGTTATTGGTGCCTTGATGACTGAGATGAGTTACAAAAGATTCTACGGCATAAAGAAGAAGCAAGATCACAGCCACCACGAAGACTCACCTGGGGATGCAGAGAGACGCCAACTTGATGATCCACCTCTAAAGTGACGGGGACAGTCTGGTGATGTGCCTTTGCACCTTAGGCAAAATTTCTAATGTATATAATCTTCATTTTACATCTGCGCACGGATATTTGGGGAAAAAAGATGCACCGTACTATAACACAATTATCCTGCCATGATTGATTCATGCATAACAGACTCATTATCATTTTATACTTAAGCAGTTGATTTGGCAAAATGTTATTTTGTGAGCTTAATTTAAAATCATTTAAGCACTAATGAAGTGGAAAAGTAAAAAATTGAGTAAAAACAGGTGGCAAGTACAACTGAGCACAAATACCAATAGCAGAGTGAAACTGAGGTGTAAAGCTGGAAGTTGGGGAAAATAGAATATTTAAGAGCCTTCTCCACATGTTTTCAGCTCACAGCATGCATTATGCTAGGTAGAATACTACAATTTTTAATGCTACATATATGAGCTTTTATGGAACTAAATTCAGACATTTGGTGAATTAACTATTACTTGATATAATACTCAACTTTTTAAGTTTTACTTTGCATTTGTTCAGTGGCATGAAGATCCAATTACTAATATGCAAATAATTATAAAAATGTCAACAAGCATGAAGTAGAAAATATTAGTACTAAAAGGTTCTCACAAAGACGGTATTTTCATGCAGCATTTTTTCCAGCCAGGAGCCTTGCATTTGGACAATTTGAACACAGGTGCATTTTTTCAGCAACCATTTGCCCATTCATGAAGATTGCACAGCTTGCAAATATGAACTTGAATATATTTTTTAATGTTTTCAGGTTTAACTTTATGGAAATCCTTAATCATGGAAGTTAGAAAAACATTGTATCTTCCCATCAAATTTTTTACTTGGTACGACTAATTTCAACCCATTGGCATCAGGCTGAGGATGACACCCATGCATTGAAACTAGTCATACCCAAAAAAAATTTGGTGGAAAAACACAATGTTTTTTTTTACTTCAATGAACTAGAATATTCATTAATACAAAACCTGATTTTTAAATGAAGCCGAAAACAACATGAAGGCACCCAGTGTGCATGCAACTCACCATGTTTGCTAGAATTTCAATTTAAAGCAGAACTCAATGCTAACTATTGACACGAGGTAGGCATGCCAACAATCAAGCCAACTAAGTCCAGGAAAAGCAATCACAATATGAGGAGGTATCAGAGAACAACAGAACTTTGAAAATTTCCCTGCAATAGACTGTCTTCAAGTCAGTGAAATCAAAACAAGATAAGGTAAACCTAACTATTAGAGGGCCAACAGTAACTCTGGAGAAAGGAAGACTTCTTCTCTCACCTATGGGCCACCTAACCGCGAATGTTTGAAACAAAAGAAAACAAGTACCAAAGAATATAAGGTATACCAAATTGATTGGATTGACTGTCAGAATAAATGACACTACATTACACTAAGACTTAGAAATTCTCTCACTGAATGTACAGTCCCTTGCAAAGATCTTACTAAAAACAGATTGGTGCCACTTCTGCCCTTTCCAGAGAGCCTCATTCAACTCTTGTATAGTATTGAGTATTCCATGACAACTGGGAGAAATAATTACATTCAACCTTCCTACCAGTTTAACATCATGAAGTCCTTTCAAAAATAGGTTTCGTGTAGGGTTTGGTAGGTGTCTTGTCGTAAAAAATGTCACTTTTCCAAGGCAAAAACCAATAATCCTGCAACCATATCCAACTTGAATCTAATGATACATCGCCACAGAGAACTACAACAGCTGTAGTTTCAGTTGGTACAAAATTGTTATTATTTCACAGTAAACCTATAATCATCCCCAATCAATGAACATCTGGTTCTGGGGCTCAAAGTCTGGGGCCATCAATACCAATGCTTTTAACAGAAAGGTCCAGAACAAAGTGCATATATCTCTATTTTTCCTTCAAGCTAAGAAGAGGCTGCTCTTGCGGAAATCTTGATTTTGGTCATGAAGAGCTGAGTTCAAGTTGGAATTAAACATGGGAATATTATTCATCAATTACTCATTCATTTTTTTATAATGAAACTTTATATGCTATATGTTCATTTTTAGTTTTCCATGTTTCACTGCAAATATTTGTTTTTTTATTTATATTCCTCTTTACATTTTTTTCCATTTTGTTTGGAAGTGACCATTGATAAGTCCTCAAAATATTTTTCACAAAATGCCTCTATAGATGTGACTATTTAATTAGATGGATTCTCTCTCTCTAACTCACATTGATTTTTGTTACCCAATCAAAATGATAATTGAACATCAACGTAATGTCACACTAAACCCTTCTGAAAGGGGATGAATGACAAGCCTGTTTACTGTAGGCAAAATCATTTGTCAGGTAGGGTGGGAAATAAACATCCACAGAAATATGGCATTTAACTGATTAAGATTGAGAATTATAATAATCTTCACTTGTTTCTTAGGTCAAGATGTTGACTTAAAGCAGCTGCAGCATGGGTGTTAAAAGAACACAAAAATACAAAAATGAAACAGACATTTCCCAACGATACAATGCATATTCATAGAGTTAAATGCATAATGAGGTCTGGTTGGCCCAAATAATCTTTTGGTTCCTTAAATTATTCTTCCATGGGCAGAGTGTGAGTCTTTTTTTAAAAATGCAGGAGAAGATTACACAGAAAGTGGGAGTGTATTATAAATGTTTGTTGCTGCATTAAATACGCCCTGTTGACATGTTGTCAGTCTGTAATCCTCTCTGTGCATCAATTTAATGATCATTAAGAAGGTGATGATTCCGTTGAATCAAAACTGAAGAGTAGAAGACAATGGTGCATGCAAGTATGGAGGGAGATGCTACATTGAGGCAAGCATTGGTGAACAATCATTTGTCACGTGGAAGGCAGAATCATTTCCACAGCAAAATTGGTATTTGAATGACAACAAAGATAACGCTTCTAAGACTGCAGTTCTGCCATTTAAAAGAAAACATTTAATCATGGTTAAGTGCAAAATTCAGATATTTGCATTATCAAATATGCGATAGCAAAAATGTGAATCTCAATCACTGTCCATCATTATTACTAGACATTCAACTTCAGTTTTGTGTTAACTAGCATACATTGTTAAATGTTACAAATTTTTCATTGCACTTTTAGTTGAATTAATTTTGAGTACATTTATTTGGCCACAATCATTAATTAAACTGCATGTAATATATTGAGCCTTTAAGAGACTATTGTAGACAGTACATGAGACTATATTGTGCTATAGTGTTTAGCACAGTTTTCTTCAATATATTTCATTTTGTATTGTGACACTGTTTTTAGAAAGAGCTTATTTTAAATCCATTAAATCAGGTGACTAAAAAAATGCGATGAAATCATTCAAAAATATTAATGTTACTTTAATGAATGGAGGTTTAGTACAGTTTGATTGCCCTTGATGCATTTTCTTATCCTCTACCTAATAATTACTCAAGTTTTCATTCCACTGCACTTCAACCAATATCAATTATCTATTTCGAAAGCTTTTTAACTTATTGACTCTAAATTATGAATTTCTCACCCAAGGATGGAGGTGGACACCTCACTTAAGGATGTCAATTGAAGACTCTTTAACAACATGCTAGAATTGGCTTCATAACTCCTGACATCTCCTGCCATCCCCAACCATATAACGACTAAAATTTCTTTACAATTCAACCTTAACAAAGCAAAGATTTTTGTCAAAACTGACTTAAACTCTGAATTCTGAGATTTAAGGAGGAGGAGCTCATGTTTGAAGATATTTAAATTTCAACCTGCAAGTTACCATGACAGCATATGACAGGGGTGTTAAACCACCTGACATAAATTGGTGAATGGTGGACAATTAGGGATTTTTGAATGAATCTAACATTATTGAAGTGTAGTTCAAATTGTTGCATGCACCATTTCCTAAGATTGGGGTAATGAACTATGTGAGGGAGAAAGGAATCTTGATGCTGGTTTGTCAGAGGCAATTGGCTATTTTCCCTGACTTTTCATAGCAGTCTTTATGTACATAATGCATGCCTCGAGTTACTCTTGTGTCAGCATAAAAATCATATTATTATTGGAATATATCCAAAAAGTTAAAACCATACCTTCTTGCTTCTGGCAGTTCTCAACCCTGGGTTTCCAATTAATAGGGTGACACTTCCTTACCAGCATTTTCAATCAACCTCTGGCCCCTCCTGCCCTTTCATCCTTTAGGTCCTCCTCCACCAAATTGAACCATCATGAAAGACCCAATTAGATAGAGACCAATGGAAATGAAATCTTGCCATTTTAGCTACCATTGGTGATATTACAATGTGGCACAGGCAAAAAAACCAACAATTTAACTCAGAAAGTCACCAACTCAATCATATTGACCAAACTGATACCAAATATGCCAGTTATAAACTAAAATAATCAAATAAAATTCAAACATACTCACCAATATAGGGCATAATGGAGCTAGTTGGTCATAAAGTGTTCTTGCTTCATTTATGTTACAAGCCTATAAGAAAAGAAAAACGGTGATTAAATCTTAATAAGATGTTCAAATAAGAATACATCTATGAAGCTACACACTTATCAGACAGGACAAAGAATGTACACAGGAAACAGTTGAAATGAGAAGAAGGGTTTATCAGATCAGATCTGAACATCCAGGTAATCTGGTATTGTGTTCTTTCACTAATTTAAGTTTGGTACTTTATCAACTAATTAATTTTTTCTTAAATAGCAGCATAATTCCTGTGCTAGTTGCAGCACGCTTCATGGAAGGCATCATCGGGAACCTAGTCCATGGCCTTGACGTTACCCAGTGTTCCAAAATGGTTGCCTTTCAAGCTCCTTTTTTATTCTTGGGAACAAAAATAAGTCCAGCAGGGCCACATCGGGGCCCTAAGGCTGTTGGAGCAGCATTGCCACTTAGTTCCTGGCCCATTTGTATTTGCAGCCCATAATCTTACTTGCACATTTTTAATTCTTTTAGTGCAGCTTTAGTGCGCCTTTTGCTTCTTTGTTGAAAAGGGCAGCAGGCCAATATATTGGCTTTAACGTAAGCTACTGTTTAAATCACTATAATTTATTGAATTTTTATTGCATCTTGTGTATTGTTTCTTTTAACACAAATGTGACTCCTCTGCTTTATATACTTTGTTTTTTAAAATTTTATTTTCTATTTTAAATACTTCTCGTACAATATAAATCTTACTGTAATTTTTACATTGAACTGTTTATATGTGGGGAAGCTCATTCTATGGGTATGCTTATTTCTTTCACTGAGTGGTCTTTTCACAATAATATCCTACTGAAAAATGATTCTGTTTAATTATGCACACTGTTAAATGCCTTATGATTAATCTGTTTTGATACAAACTGCTTAGACTTTGGGGATACAGTGCTAGTGAAAGCATTACTATGCAAACATATTGCTTTCCCTAGCCTTCTGTCCTAAGTAATTCGGCTCTTTGTTATGTGATAACATTGTAAGCTTTTCTCTTTCCGATAGGGCTCGTTTCTTTTACTGCCTTGAGACAGATTGTATATTGTAGATAGTATGCAATGAACACGGTTCTCTTTTTGAGTTTCAGTGCCATTTTTCCCATGCAATCCATGATTTCAAAAAAATACATATGTTTTTATTTTTTCGTTCATCATATACAATAAAATAGTCAAACGACAATGATGACAAGGCTTCAACACACCACGAGCATCATTGAGTCCCTTGAGATGGAATGCCTTGGGAAGACAGAGTGTTACATATCTCCTCGTGTAGGTAGATCAAATGCCGGCAACTTTCAGGTAAAAAAGTAAAGAATTGCATAGTTTGTAGAAGAATATACGGCCAATAGAGAAAAATTTCCCAAACAATGTGCATGTATTGTAAAAAAGGTGTGCATACCATTTTTTGGTTAGCCGTACATACTAGATGAGCAATCTGAAAACACCTGTAAACAACAGACTTTTTTACAAAATATGACTTTGCAGAGGCAGACAGAAAGTTATGCAACTCAAAAGTAATTCTTTATTTTCTTATAATTTTTTCCACATGTCTTTTAGGTTATTTTTGTGCGTAGAAATAGTGTTTTCATAAGAAAATGTTACAAATATTTTTTTACTATTGTTGCATTAAACCAATTTGTTTTTAATACAAAAATTTTCTGTTTAGTAGACTAAAAAAATTACAATTCTTTTGCGAGACAATGTAACATTCATTCCTAAATATTACCTAATTGAGTTACTATACAATGAAAAATGCACAAATGGATATCTTCAAAAATTACTTCAAATTATTTTTTCCCTCAGATGATTATTATTTGGTAATCTACCGGTTAAGGTAGGTTTTTGGATGGACACAACTATCAAATAAACATTTTGTAACTTCAAACAAAACCCAATCCAGCAACCTAATCTACATCAGGTCCCTCTTCATCTCCGTGTACTTCTTTCCTCCCTTCATCCCGTCCAACATCCCTATCCTCTTCCTGCCCTTTCCCCCTACACCAAGATATATGGTGAGAGAGGGCAAATGAATATGACTCCAGACTTTTCCCATCCTGTCTATCCATTTTCCTCAGTGTGCTTAACCCCTTCCCACAACATTGACCAGCTCTTGCCCTTCCAATAATGGCCCAGCACTCAGGCCCATTACCCCCTCTTTACTGGGTCCCCCCACCCTACATCAATATTAGTCCACTGCAAAGCTATTTCTCCCTCCTCCCTGGAATGAGTCACGGAGGAGCCCCTTTTCTCACCTACCCCCCCTGTCAATGGCATCCATAGGCAATGTGGTGTTTGCATGCTTTCTTTACCTAATAACAAATTTTGAAACTTAGAGAACAAATACTTCTCTAGCTGAAAATTTCTTTTATTTCAGACAATATTATGTTCCATTTCAACTGGATGAGGCCCTATTCTTTATAAATAGTCATTACAATGACCATAAAAGAATATCACCATGCACTGGCATCAAAGATGCAAAAACATACATCACTCTTTACAAGAATAAGAAAGACAGACCCAGAGAGTTCACCACGTTCTTCATCGCAGACAATTGATAGAAATCTTTATGAAGTTACACAACAACAAAATGTCATGAGATATCAACCAAAAAGTTTCAAATCTGTTGACAAACATCAAACACATAGTTTATCGCTACGAAATTCTATAGAAGCTTTTGACAGCTTCAGAAATAAAATCTGACATGGTTCCCTATGACTTGAATCAGAGTTTAAGAAAGGGATAGGAGGGCTATTTTTAGTGCCACTATCATCTAAGGCACAGAGGATAGATGAATGGGCAGTAGATGAAAATAAAAGCAAATTGGCAAGCACGTGAATCATGGCCAGGTGCTTTAATACATTGAGGTTTGCTAGAGGCATAACGTTGAGGGCTTCTGTCTATGTAGAAGTATTATGACCAACTCAGCAGCGTATCCACTTTGTTAGACAGTTTAGGTTGGGATTCTCTTACACAGCGGCGTTTCCAATATAGATTAAACTTATTAAAAACATTTAAAGATGGGCCCTTTTCCGATGACATCAAGGATATAATACGAACCCCAACGTATTACGGTCGAAGGGATCACGAATATAAGACTAGAGAGATAGACTGCAAGACTGACAGGTTTAAAATGTCATTTTTTCCAAGAACGATAAGGGAACAGAATGCTCGTAGTCGAAATTCCCCAGGACTTAGTTCATTACAATAAGTATTAATGTACAGGTTAGGGACTTCGCGAGGATGTGTATACATGTGTGTATGTATGTATGTATATGTATGTGTGTATATATGCATATATATACGTATATATATTTTTTTTTCCTACAGGTTCCCCCCACCTTTCCTCACCTAACTCCCAACCCCCTCAACCCTTACCCTTCCCTCATGGTGCTACACCCCCTGCCACACACCTTTTTGGTGGCTCGCAGGGTACTTATGTAGATGTAGATGTAGATGTAGAAGTAATGCAGTAAAAGTAATCACAACCAACCAGCTGGCTGCTCCACAAATTAAGGAAGGTCATATAAAAGAACTTTTACTGGAAAACTATTTGGGCCACTTTACCTGAAAGGTAAGCTGTAAACAACAGCATCCCATCCCAAATCCCATGGCATCCAGGTAGACGTGGTCAGGCAGTGCTGCCCTCTGGGCTTCCCCATCGTCACCATGCAGCGAGTAATCCTCGACAAATGGGGATGGTGTCTTCACATCTTTAAATACTAGCACAAAAGTATGTAATTAGAGATTTAATACCAGGAAGTCGCACACTTCAGTCCTAATATTTTTATTGGCCACTAATTGAACTGGGTTTGTTATGTGCAGATAGTTCTTATCACTGGTTCTATATTTTAATATAGAGTAAACTGTCAAATCTATACATGTTGAGGATTATCCATTTTGCAGATTATCCATACTGTTCTCTCTCTTCCAAGCACCTTGAAATTTTAACAAAATTGCATTCATAAAGATAATTACATTTTTTTTTGAAACTTTGAAGCACTTTTCAAAAAAATACAAGTTTGAAATACCTCAGCTTTCTTAAAAGTTTTTAATTAGACAAAACAAAAACATGATAATAGCATTTAATGTTTTAATTTAAATATTTTTGTAAAATCCATACTTTTCCATTATTGTTTTTCTTACACATATATTATTGCTCTGAGAATTCCATACTCTCTTTTAAGGCAAGAACAAATATACAGCTTTACTCTATACAACAAATAAGTCCTTGACTATCTACGATGCATTATTTTAATAGGTACATCATGTGACAAATATGATTCCACATTATTGAGCCTTTTTTAATATTAGTCCTCTACCAGTTACTTGTCTTTCCCTGGCTACATGATTGGTTCAGCTTTATGAGGATCTTTATGAGTTTATATTCACTTGATCAGATAGTTTAGTATTCATGTAAAACTAAAATTCCCCCTTAAAAAAAATGGCTGGAATTGGAAAAAATTATACTTTCCATTGCTAAAAAAGGAAAATTTTTCACAAGGAATGACAGAGGAGAGTCTTCATATATATTTGTTTATATAAAAGACAATATTTTTCATTTAATTTTAGAGTATCTGTGCTTAATCTCTCATCCATTGACATGGATAATCAGGAGTATACTGTATTTCTAATAACTGTTAAAAATAGAATAAAACAGGAAAATAAAATAACATCATAATACATACATAATAATCTTCACAATTAATTTAATGTCATTGATAAGTTTATATTTATTAATATTACATAAAAGTCATAACCAAGCCCATTGAGGAATGCCATGCTATTATTAACAAGGAAATAAAAAACTTGCTAGTTTTCATTCATATTTATTGCCGACACTAGGTTTGATTTTTAAGAAATATCAATGTAAAAACTTAGCAAGTGTTTTAATGCCTATTATTATTAGTTAATCTACCGGTTAAGGTAGGTTTTTGGATGGACACAACTATCAAATAAACATTTTGCAACTCCAAACAAAACCCAATCCAGCAACCTACTCTACATCAGGTCCCTCTTCATCTCTGTGTACTTCCTTCCTCCCTTCATCCCGTCCAACATCCCTATCCTATTCCTGCCCTTTCCTCGCCTGCCCAACATTCTCCCCTCTATTACCTTCTTCAACATTCCACTACCGCTCAATACGCCTTTCATCCATTTATCCTGCCTCTGTAGGATTTCACTCAACAAACCCCTCTCCTCGCCCACCATCTCCAGCACTTCCTCATTTGTTTTCCTTTCGGTCCATTTCAGCTTCTCCATTCTTCTCCACACCCACATTTCAAAAACCTCTAATCTACATCTATCCTCCTGTTCAGTGACCACGTTTCCGCACCGTACATAGCTACGCTCTATATCAGAGTTTTTACGAGTCTTGTCTTAACATCCTTACTCAGCGTCCCCATCATCAACTCCTTCCTCCTTGAGAAAGCCTCCTTACCTAGTGCAATTCTTCTCCTTACGTCCCTACTACTTTGACCGTATTGGTCCAAAACACTTCCGAGATATGTAAACTGTTCTACCTACTATATTTTTTCCCCGCCTATTTTAATATTTAGCTCAGCCTTTTTCTTTCTGGAAAATCGCATAACCTTTGTTTTATTAATATTGATTCTCATCCCATATTTATCGCACTGAACCTCCAACTCACTCAGCAATTTTAAAACCACAGGTATTGCAATTTTCCACTAGATATTTTATTTCGACACTACCGGTTTCGATGTTTTCACATCATCATCAGGTGTCCATGATGTGAAAACATCGAAACCGGTAGTGTCGAAATAAAATATCTAGTGGAAAATTGCAATACCTGTGGTTTTAATATGTTACGCTTCCACCACATCACGCCTGAGACCTCATCATTCACTCAGCAATGCTTGCAACCCCTTGGCTGACTGAGCAACTAATGCTTGGTCATCAGCAAACCTAACCGATTTTACGAATTCCCCTCCGACTTTCATTCCTACCTCCAGTTCTTCCCATGCCTCTTTAATCATTTCCTCCACATACACGTTGAACAGCACCGGTGACAATGGGCAACCCTGCCTTACACCTCTTCCTAACACTGCCCATCTGGACTCTCCGTCCCCCACTCGCACCTGAGCAGTCTGAGACATGTACAGGTTGTAGATCAGTCTCCTGTCCCTCTAATCCATTCCTATTTTCTGCAATACACGCATTAATTCTTCCCAGTTCACTCTATCAAACGCTTTTTCGAAATCTACAAAAAAGGCAAAAACGTCCTGATTGTATTCTATATTCCTCTCGATTAGTGATCTTATTACTGCAATGGCATCACGCATACCTCTTCCCTTCCCAAAACCAAACTGATCATCCCCTAAGTAATCATTTGCCTTACTCTCTATCCTTTTGTTGATGATCCTGAGAATAACTTTAGCTGCGTGGGATATCAAACTTATTGTTCTGTAATCCTCACATGATGTAGCCTTTACCTTTTTTGGAACAGGAACTAACACTGATCTCACAAAATCTTCCGGCCAGATTCCTTCCTCGTAGATACTAGGAATCAGTCCATATAGGGCCTTCTTCCCACATTTTCCTAAACATTTCAGCAGTTCTACAGGGATGTTGTCCACCCCCACGGCCTTATTTGCTTTCATCTCCTTTAATGCCCTTTCTACTTTATCGTCGAGTATGCCTGGACCTAAGTTATCTTCTCCTACGTCATTTTCCCTTTCTATGTCTAACCTTTTTGGCCTAAGTTCTTTATCATACGGTGTTTCTATATATTCCTTCCATATCTCTTGGATTTTTCCTGGTTCAACTGTTATCTTGCCTCACTTATCTTTAACTGTTAGCACAGACCTTGACTTCTTACTTCCTGATAATAACTTAACCTTGCTGTATAGCGCACCAATTTCCCCCTTCTTCTGTAAACTTTCCATATCCTCGCATTGCGTTTTCCACCATTCTTCCTTTGCTTTATTTGTGGACCTTCTCAATTTATTGTTTAACTCTTTGTACTTCATTTTGCCTAACTCTGCGCTTACATTCTTCCATCTTCTTCTCTCCTCCATCTTTGCAATCATCTCATTCGTTATCCATGGTTTCCTTATCCTTTTCCCGTTAATGGTTCGTATAGTGTCTTTTGCGATTTCTGATATCCCTTGCTTGATACATTCCCATTTTTCTTTGATATTACTCAGCTCTTTACCATCATCCATCATTTTCTCTACAGCCTGCTGATACTCCTTCCTCGTTAATCCATTTAATGCTTCTACATTCCATTTCCTAACCCGCCGCCCTTGCCTTATCTTCTTGAAATGGACGTTACATTTCATAACAACTAAATTGTGGTCAGAGTCCACATCCGCTCCTGGGAAGCTGTGCAAATGTATCACCCTGTTCCTAAACCTGTGCTTAACCATATTATAATCTAACTGATACCTTTCTGAGTCACCTAGCATTTTCCATGTATACCTACGCCTTTCGTGGTGTCTAAACCATGTGTTGGTGATAACTAAACCCTGTCTCCTGTAGAATTCAATTGCTTTCTCCGCGCGTCCATTCCTCGTGCCTAACCCATTGTCCCCCACCTCACCACCTTCTCTTCCTTCGCCTACCGTCGCATTCCAATCCCCCATCACTATCAAATGTTTCCCTGCAGGAACACAGGCGATTATATCCTCTAACTCATCGTACATCCTATCAACTACTTCCTCCTTGTGGTTGCTCGGTGGCATTTAATGCCAATATCAATACAAAATTTTTTACCAAGTAAACCACACGAATGTATTCATTGAATGAAATTACTACATATTCTTGGAAATGTGCTTTTTAGATTTTGAAAGTTAAACCCTCATCCTTGGAAAATTGGTGATCATAAAAAAAATCATGGCTTAACACCTCAACTATTTTCATAGAAAGGCCATGTTCCCATTATACTACTTTTTCTTGAATAATTAATACTTTCCTGGATCTGCTCCTTCAAGTCTGTTGCCCTAAAACCATGCCCTATCAGATGCCCAAGCCACACACAGTAGGATGGAGATACAAGATGTGTCTGAAGAGTTTCTGACATCAACGTGAAGATGGCAGCACTCTTCAGCAAAAGTTGGGGATTGTTTTTACCCATGCGTTGAAAGGTACTCAACAAAATGTCAGCCATTTTGGGCAATCAGTTGTGTTTTATAATCGTTTCAGAGAGTCGTTGTGGGGGTATTCGTGAAAACATAAAAAAATTGAGCATTGAGCTGTCATTAAATATTTGTTTTTAAAAGGAAATACACATACGCAAATCAGAGATGAGTTGGATGTTATTACGTGGACTCTTTCATTTACAACCATGAGATTTTGGGCAGCTGAATCTAAGCATGTCTCTATCAGCTGGACTGATGATGAGCATTCGGGACAGCCAAAAACTGCAACATCTACCGATCCGTACCATTGAAAAAGGTCACCAAACGGTAATGAACGGCCATCAAATTAAGATAGCAGTAGCTATGGGCATATCAAAAGAATGCACCCATCATATATTGATGGTTGGATCGGACATTGGTAAGCTATCAACATGTTATGTGCTGCATTTGCTCAATTGGGAACAAAAACTCATTCAAATGAGCATTTCTATAGCCCTAATGGAGCAGCTTAAACAAAGGGAGTCAGAGGTTTTGCATCAATTCACAACAGCAGATGAAACTTGGATCCATCCATCATTACACTCCTGAGATGAGAGAAGAGTGAAAACAGTGGACTTCAAAGGGTGAACCTGCTCCGAAAAAGGCAAAGATGGTTCGATCGGCTAGGACGGTGATGTTTATTTGAATGCAATCACAACCACGGAACAACCATCAATCAAAGCGAATTAACTTTGAAATTTTGCCACATTCACCCTATTTTCCCAATTTTTTCCCCAGGCAACTTTTTCTTACTCCAGGGACTTAAAAAAAACCATTGTGGGGCTGCAGATTGGAAAACAAATGTGACATCATTCAAGAGGTGGAACAATGGTTCCAGATGCATCCTGCTGAGTTCTACACATAGCGGGTGACTCCATTAAAGTTACTGTTACAGTTTCTTGAAATTTGGGGAGAAATGTATTACTCTGGACGGTAACTATGTGGAGAAGTCTTAAGAAAAACAAATTATTTTTTGGGTAATAATTAAAAGTTTATGACACCTCCTCGAATATAATTTGTGGAATTTTGTCATTGTGGTCTCATCTGCTATCTTCATTTATTGCTGGACATTATGGCTACATCATATTTTTCCCAACCCTGGTGACATTCTCAGATGTTACTGAGATGAAAGAAACAGCAACAACATGTGCTTGAAACTGCAATGCTGTCGGCTCATCTGCCTAGCCGCTCCTTTCTGGGCCAATTACTTGCACCCATCTCTCTTTATTATGGGTCCTTCTCAGGGACTCCTTGTCCACCAACCAATTTTGCATATGGCTTCTATGGCACGATTCATCTCTGCTGCTCCTCATTCAGCATCCGACATAGAATTAGCATGACAGAAAGGCTTTGCCACTAGCGAGCCCTTTCGTGCTGGATGATCGTGTGAACAGGTATTTAACAGCAGGTATACATTTTCCTATTGATTTTCTTTCTTACTGGCATATCCAGATATGGAAGTTGGTAGTGTTTTTAAACCTCCACTGCAAATTCAACCAGGTTATAAGATGAATGGATTATTTTAGAATTTTCTGTGATTATCCCCTGACATGTGGCTAAAAGGTGGCATTCATTTTTCAAAATGGCAAACCAACAAATATATTAATTATGCAATAGCAAACCCTTCCCTATTTTTACATCAGCAAGTAAAATATATTTTTTCAGAGTGACATCATCACATAAATGTCATTCCCTCCCCATTTATTCCAGGAGAATATAACAAGATAAAAGGATGATTCACTGTCCCTCCTATCTTTCTAAACCTTCCTTCCACATTATTAATCCTCATCTAAACCCTAAAATATTACTCTTACATTTTATTCTTTCAAAACAGCTAAATTTTGCTCACACCTTGTCTTGTTTCAAATATATTTTTGTTGGTAATTTTTCTTATTAATGTCTAAGTAGTTACTAATTGAATTCAAAAGACCATAAAATGAACAGATTCCTTCACTTCACTTGTGACGGCAATCAACCAGGAAATTGATCATATCTGAGAGTAGAGCCTACTCCAAATCAACTCGGCGCCTTTCATTAAGAGTAGGCTAATGCCAACACTGGGTATCTCTCCACCCTTTATCCTTTCCTGTCCAAACCTAATGGTTCAAATGACCTTAGCTGTTGGTCGCCTCCCCTAAATACTACTACTCCTCCAAATCAAGTCCTATTTAAACTGGTAGCCTACTACTTAAAGTAGCTTTTGAATGGACACAAACTAACTTCCATTATATCTATTAGCCTTGCCTAACAAGACACAACCAAATTTCAGACACTAGATTAAATTCTTCCTCAATTGTGCAGAACTTCTACAACCCTTTATTTCATCCAATATGCCTATCCTTTCCCTCCCCAAGCATACCATGCATGACATTTTCCACCCATACACAGTCTACAATGTTCAATTGCCAAGAAAAAAGTTCAGCATATACCTTTCCTGCCTCCTTTGGATTTCTCCCAACAATTCTCTCTTCTTCCCCATCACACCTAAGACTTCTTTGTTTGTATTCCAGTAAAACCATTTCACCTTTCCATCCACACTTCTTCACTTCCCACACCTAAATCCTAAAAGCCTCCAGTCTTTTCCAATCACCTTGCTTCAAAGATCATGTTTCCATGCAATACAACACCACACTCCATATCTAAGTATTCATTAGCCTTTTCCTAACATCGTTATTCAATGTCCTAGCCATCAACCCTCTCCTCATTGTATAAGCTTTTTTGTCTCATGCAATCATTTTATGTCCCATCCACTTAAAGTATCTAGGCCCAATACCAAACCCAAGATAGGCAAACTGTTCCACTAGCTATATTTTTATCCCCCAATTTTAATGTGTAATTTAGCCTTCCTCTTCCTCAAAAACCCAACCATTATTTTTTAATATTGACAGAAGCTCACTCACTATCAAGTATGTTTTTCCAAGAATATAAGAAATTTCTGGTAGCAACTCTACTGGATAATTATCTCTGTGAATTTTCTTATCTAAACAACTAAGAAAATATACATGGGTCATTCAATAAGTCCTTAAGAAAACTGAAAAATAATTTGGGGACATATCTTTCTTTTTAAACAAACTCTTTGTAACTCGATACAATTTCCTTTACATTCCTCTTACTTTTCTGAGCCGTCCGAAAAGCAGATTTTCAAAAGGCTCACAAAATTGGCATCTCTGCTGGTAATGACTTCCTCATATGACAATCATTTCATACTGAGCCATTTTTTTCAAGTTTGGAAATAAAAACTGTCACCGAGGGCCAAATGTGGCGAATGTTGTAATTAGTTGAACTGGAATTCTATAATTTTGTGTGTGCACCCATGTATTGTCTCGATGGAAGGAAATATTTTTGTTGCCAAATGAGGATGTTTTCTTGATTTCTTCACTCATCTGGTGCAATAATAATGTTAAATACTTAATCTCCATTTATCGTTTGTCCTTGTTGCAATTAATGGGTGTAGATGACCCCACATGCATCCCAGAAAAACTTGGCTGTCACCTTGCCGGCCGATTTCACCGCCTTCTGATTGCCTTTAGAAACCCACTATTTTGACTTTTCCTTTGTCCCTGACGTGTAGTAGTAAATCAGTGCTTCATCCACAGTTAAGCATCAATGCAGAAACTCACCAGGATTGCGATGGAAGAGCACCAAACCAGCCTACAAATTAATCACACGATTGCGTTCATTCTTCACTAAGAGAAATGGTACCACCTATATTGCCAATATTTTTTTCACACCAAATTTTTCCTTCAAAATCAAAAACACTGTGCCATATGACATGCGCTGCCTGCCCCTGGTGCCCTCCTGGGCACCCCATTCATCCATCCACTTCTTTCTAATCTCCTTCCTTCCTTTCAAACAATCTCTTTCCTCCTCGATGTCCTTCTCCTTCACCGAAATGTCCCCGTCCCTATCAGAATGTGTGGCGGATGAAATAAGAGTGGGTGGGGGGGCCATTTTCACTCTCCTTACGAACTCATTTTCTCTTCAGTGAGATACCTACTAATTCAGTCAGTGTGCAATTATACTGCATTTCATCTTTTGGAAGAAATACAAGTGGATTTTAATTTATATATTTTTCGGGCAGTACTCACGCTGTATGACGGGGACGTTGAGTAGGGATGTTAAGACAAGACTCGTAAAAACTCTGATATGGCGCATAGCTATGTACGATGCGGAAACGTGGTCACTGAAGCAGGAGGGTAGACGTAGATTGGAGGCTTTTGAAATGTGGGTGTGGAGAAGAATGGAGAAGGTGAAATGGACCGAAAGGAAAACAAATGAGGAAGTACTAGAGATGGTGGGTGAGGAGAGGGGTTTGTTGAGAGAAATCCTATGGAGGCAGGAGAAATGGATGAAGGGCATATTGAGTGGTAGTGGAATGTTGAAGAGGGTAATAGAGGGGAGAATGTTGGGCAACGAGGTAAGGGTTAGATAGATAGATAGATAGATAAACGTCTTTATTCTGGGCGAAATTGAGACCTTCAGGTCCCCTCTTCCATTTAACCCATCGTCAGATAATGTTATAAAGAACATAGCAAACATGTACAAGAATACAAATAATAAAATAGAGATGGTAAACACAATTACAAGAGATATTAATAGCATATACAAGTGTAAACAAAGCGATAGTTGATACATCAGAAATAAATTTGAACAAAATATATTAACATTAAAGAAAAACAAGATACATGAGGGAAACATAAATAACATAAAATAAATAATTAATATAATAATAATAAAAGAAAAATAAATAAATTAAAAAATAATGATAAAAATAATAATAAAATAAAGATTACTTTTGAAATACTTGATGAAATAAGAAATTACTTTTGAGTCGTTAAGAGTTCAAAAGAAAGGAAGAACGTAAGAAATAAAGGTGGTCAGGTTCCTGTGTAGAAGAATGAGATGAATTACGGTAAGGAGGAAATTTGCTAGGAGTTGTTTTGTTTGAGCAGGAGCTCCTTAGTGATTTTTTTCTTGAATATTTTAAGTGAGCGGCAATTCTTAATGTCAGTAGGTAAGGAGTTCCAAAGTCTACAGGCTGTAATGTGGAAAGAGTTACTATAGATTTCTGTCCTGTGTTTAGGTATTAAATAGAGATGTTTTCTCCGTGTATTGGCATCATGCACACTGTTAATCGGAGTGAAGTTACAAGATAAGTATTGAGGGATTTCATAGTTTCTGATTAGGTAGAGAAGCAAAAGGATGTGCATATTCCGTCTAGGCTTGAGTTGTAACCATTTAAGTTCGCGGTAATACTCAGAGACGTGGTCGCTTTTCTGAAGGTTAAAGATGAATCTCACACAAGCATTTTGTGCACGCTGGAGTTTAAGGGATAGCTCAACTGATAAATCTTGATATACTGAGTCGCAATAGTCAAAATGAGGAAATATGAGAGTCTGGATTAATTGTTTGCGTAGGGAAAATGATAGTAGGCTTTGATATTTTTGAGGGAGTGAAGACAACAATAAATGGTTTTACAAGTTTTAATAACATGCTCAGTCCAGGTTAATGTTTCGTGGAGAACTATTCCAAGATTCTTTACTGTTTTCTGGTAAGGAATGATGGAGTCAGGTAGTTGAAGTGGTGGAATCTCGGTGTAACTAAGAGTTGAGAGGAGTCGTGAATGCCCAACAATGATCGCTTGGCTCTTCTTTGGATTAATTTTAAGAAAATTAAGTGTACTCCAGTTTGAGAGAGAGTCCAGGTCAGAGTTTATATGTTCTATCACGGTAGGAAGATCATAAGTGGAAGAATGGAGATAGATTTGTAAGTCGTCAGCGTACAAGTGATATTTGCAGTATTTAAGTTGAGTGGATATATCATTAATATAGAGGGAGAAAAGTAGAGGTCCAAGTATGGATCCCTGAGGAACACCACGTGTTACTTCAATCCATTCTGAGGAAGATGAGGTGGTGCTAACCTTTTGAAAACGGTCGTTGAGATAGGATTTGAACCAAGACAGGGCAGTAGGGGAGAAATTCAGTGTGCGAAGTTTTGTAATGCTTGTAAGGCTTGTGGTAAGCATATTGGCATTAAAATCACCTACTGTGATAACATGATTGAATCCATGAATATTTCTGGAAATTACGTCTTCAATATCGGAGAGGTGGCCGATTTTTGGAGGTCGATAAACTACGCACAAGAGAATTTTTTCTGATGTAAGTTTAAGCTCAAGTAAGAGGAATTCAGGTCGCTTGCAGTAGTTAGAGTCACTTTTATCAACAACTTTGCAGGTGATGTCTTTTCTGACATAGACACAAACACCACCACCTCCTTTACCTATGCGATCACTCCGAAAAAGATTATAACCAGAAATTTCCACAGCTGAGGACAGGATAATAGGTTTCAGCCATGTTTCGGTAATAGCAATGGCATGTATTTTAGTGAGGGGTAAAATAGATCGAAGTTCGTCAATATGAGCAGTAAGGCTTTGCGCATTAATGTAGATTACTTGTAGTGAGCGTGGAAAACAGTTGAATTTTTTTGTTAGAAATTCCTGTGTGCTAACATAGGGGTCTGTGGTTTGACTAGTTGTTGCAGTGGAGAGGGAAGTAGTTAGTTGGGAGCTAGCGGGGAAAAATTCTTCAGCAAGTGGGTTCAGGGATGAGCTAATGTGGTGACTGGATGGGTTAAAGATAACAGCGTAAGGATTAAGGCTAGGAGGGCAATTAGCAGAGGGCCTAGCAGCGGGGGGTGACGGAGTGTCCGGGAGAGAAAGGAAGCTTGGCATCGCAGTAGGAGGTGAGCAGGTAAGAGAGTTAAGTGAGGGAGAGGGAAAAGAAGAGGGGTTAGTAATGCACGGCAAGTATGTTATTGGAAAATTGTATGAGTGTTCAAGGTCATGTGCACTTAGCTGCGTTGAGTCAGGCAACAAGCAAGTAAAGGAAAGGAAAGCACTGAGTGGGGTCAAGATAAATAACCAACAGAGAAAAATGCACAGGGAAGCGTTTAGGATAATTCTTTGCTTTGGGCTGATCCACTTTTAGAAGCAAAGAAAAGGTGATCAGAACACTCAAAATTTAGGAAATGCACCTAAAACATTCGATCACAAAATAGCACTGAACGCTGATTTAAAGCACTCACACTAGCGGTAGAGACACTACGGTTTAAAAGCAGAAAACGGGAAAGATATTTGGGCACAGCGGAGAAACACTAACAGCACTTTATATTCAGAGAAACCTGAGAAACACTAAGAGGATGGCACTGAGGAGACACTAGGAGACTAATCTGAGATACACTAGGGGACACTAAGAGACACTAGAAGGCACTAAGAAGTTAGTCTGAAGCAAAGGAATCTTAGGAAGGTGAGTCTGGAACTGGGATGTACAGGATACGAGGGAACAGGAACAGGGCTGACCAGGAAATGGGTTACGCAGGATATGATTGTACACGAAAAAGGTATGTCTAAAATAAAAGGTTTGAACACACAACACCGGTAGAGAGATTTGCCTATTAATAAATAGCCTTATGATTCAGTTGTCACGCACTAAAATTAAACTCGCTGCTGTTGCCCGCGCCTGTTAGTGGAGTTGGACCCATTCCACTCTTTATGGAAAGCGTTGAAATCGCGCCAGGAAGATAAGTAACATCTGGTCCCGTCACGACGCAAAACAACAATTTTACCGTCTTGCGTCCACACGGATCTCTGTCCAGCTAAGTCTCTTGCAGAATGGAGTATTTTATTCCTCGGGCCCGTTAAGGATTCAGTTATCATGAATCCGGTAGATTTAAGAAGCTTCTTATTTATCCATACTTGCTCCCTATCCTGGTAGGACAGGAAGCGAACAATTACAGGCCTCGAGGAGTCAGGAGAGTTACGAGGAGGCCCAATTCTATGGGCTCTGGAGAGAACAGATTTAGGCAGATTTATATTCAGCTTATCGCTGAAAAAGGACACTGCAGTATTCAAGCAGTTTTCGCGCTCTACTTCCTTCACACCATGGATAAGGAGGCAGTTTCTCCTGGAGTATTGTTCAAGGGCGTCGAGACGATCATCAAGACCATCCAGGCGGTCAGTGAGTTGGTTGATCCTCTTTTCCACATCGGTACTGAAGGTAGAAAATCTCTTCTCGATTGAAGATATAGATGATTCTCGCTTGGGTCCTTCTTCAGTTTTGGCTGCATCCAACTCTGACTGAAAAGCCGACATCTTCTTCGTAATTTCCTCGAGGAGATTTCTCATCTCAGAGTTGTCGCTTTCAGCGTCCTTCCTGGCAGTCTTCTTAGATTGAGACATGGCGGAGCAGGTTAGTGAGCGGTTGGGTAAGAAAGAGAAAGGCACGGAGCGATACGCAAACACGTCAGGCACTGTCGAGCATCGGCGAGAGAGTGAGGGAAGGAACAGGATAGGGATGCTGGACGGGATGAAGGGAGGAAAGAAGTACACAGAGATGAAGAGGGACCTGATGGATTAATTTGCTAGGTGGGCAGTCACAAAATGTTTATTTGATAGTTGTGTCCATCCAAAAACCTACCTTAACCGGTAGATTACCTAATAATAATATGACATGCATGTGACCTCAACTATTTTGCGAACAGTTATTAGATGATCATTCAATACCATATCATTGATTTAGTCAATCACTTCAGAGGGGGTCACTTCCACTGAATGTCCCAAACGACGCTCATCACTTGTAAACATGCCATCACCTTTGTATGCATAGCAATATTTAAACTTGTTTAACCAATTTTGAACAGTTGCAAAGACAGGAGCACATGTGCCATGAACTTCATCCAACTTGGCTTTTATCTCTTTTGGTGTCAAGCCTTTTCAATAGAAGAGTTTAATCACTGCACATAAGTTTCAGCTAAACCTTTAACAGCAGTGTAGTTAGAGATCAGGCTTACCACAAGCAAACCTTTCCTGATACTATTGAGTGCTATTTCTTGGATTTTCTAAGGACTTATTGAACAACCAACAAATTCCAAAAAACTTGATAGTAGAAATTCAGTTCATTTTGATTCACTATTTCTGATGGTGTGAGTTCTGCTACAAGTGTTGTGAATGAGAAGCCCCCAGGGTGGCCATGTGAGAAACTAAGAAAAATAAGTATGGAGAGAATAAAATGTTTGCACTTTGACATTGTTTTATCATTAGCATAGGTTGGGCTTCCTTAGTTCGATCCCCCCTCTTCTAGACCAAACACGCATCACAAACCAAAAGTGAAAAATGTATAACAGGTATAAAAATACATATTAAGACATGGAATCAATTTATACCATATCTCTTATTATTCCGTGCAATATAGCAAGCAAAAAGAAGTTATATTTTGGGGAAAGTGAAGTATTTTGGTATGAAATGAAAAGCAGAGACATAAAGTTTGCAGTATTTTTGGCAAATGCTTAATGAGGTGCAATACTTCAGGGAAAATTTCAAATATATTTATTAGTAATTGAACCAGATCATTACCTTGAATTTAATTTAAGATATAATTTAATATTTGCACACCAAAAAGCCGATCAAGTCCCAGGGATTTGTTCATGGATTGCTCTTGGCTTTACATCACAAATGATTTCAAATTAAGAAGGATCAAAATAACATTTTACTGTACCCCATCATGTATCCAGCAAAAAATTTAACCCAATCAAAAAATTGCTGTCAACACTCGACTATTTCAATTTCCTGTATTTAGATGATCAAAAACAGTCAAATCTTGCACATGAAAGCACAATGCACAAGTGTTTGTGGTAATTTATAAGGTCTCAGTTATCAGCTCAGAAATATGTAATTTAATGGAAATTGTTGGCATCTCCTTCCAAGCTTAACTGTTATTGTTGAAGCAATCAGCTATTATTTTGAAAATTGAAATGTGCCATATGGTTGCAGTAAGTACTAAGTGAAATTCAAACAATAAATTGTAAAGTTTTGTGGATTCATGAGAGTGGGTATATTGAGAGGATCCTTGAACCTTGCAAAGACACCCTCAGGCCTAGTTTGTCATTTAAAAATACAAAAAAGGAAAACATGTCATGGAATTTCATCAATATGTTACTGATAAGCAAATTAGGGAACATTAAAACCAGATTGTACTTACTGGGGAGATTTATGGCCACTTTTTCACCCCTCCTTTGGCGAATGTTTCGAGTTAAAGTTTTGAAGCGTGGATGGCCAGGAAATATGGCTTCATCAGGAAAGAATAGGGACCGCGTTGCTCCACTTGTTGGTTTAGTCGGGTGAACTGGCTCAGTAAAAGCAGGACAGCCAATTCTATGCACATCCCCAAGATCAAGAATTCATACAATAAATACAAATGTCTATTCAAAAAACCATTTTCATATAGCCCATCTTATCAAGTATATCAAAACAGAATTTAAAATGGAATACAAAACTAGTACTATAAACACTCCCATCATTATAAATAAAATGCATGATCAATAGCCCGCAGAATTCAGCCATGATAATAGTCGTATTTTTATAACTTACTTGCATTAACCTATCATTCAAAGTTGAACAAAAGTTTACTTGAAGAGTTTTTCACATGTGAATGATTGAGAAGATCGAGTGTTTAAATCCAAAACAATGAAAATTATATAACAGTTGACATTCAAGAAAGATAAGCTCAATAGCAATTGAATTTGAATGTTACCTACATCCTTATAGCATATGGTATATGTATTTCTAATTCTGCCAGAATTTATGAGGGTAGTTGCAAAGTCAGAGAGATGGCAACACTGGTGTGTAGCTAAGTTATTTTCAGTCACCAGAACCTCTTGAAGGATCACCCGCCAAGTTTCAGCCAGATTGGTCCATAACTCTGGGCTCAGCACCCATTTGAATCAAACAAGTTGAGATGAGATTCCAATAAATGGATGAAATAATCTCAGGAGACTACAAAGAAACTTGACACACCGTATGACAAATCTGCACCTTTGATTAGAATGGTAAAAAAGTGGTTTCAAAACGTTCAGAGGCCACATAAGCACAAGTGAGGCAGAATGTGTTCTGCATGCTATGTGGATGTCAATGCTCCTGCAATAATTGATAAAATCCATTAGGTGGTGATGGATGACACAAGAATGAAGGTGCCAGAGATTGCTAATGCTGGAGGCATCTTGAGTGCAAGTGCACGCCTCATGTTTGCATCAACATTTGGACTTGAGAAAGCTAGATGAGTGTCATGATTGCCCACTGTCAACCAAAAAGGAATTGTGTGATATGATCCATGGCTGGTTTGCATCCATTGCAGCAAAAAAGGCCCTATTTGCGGTATTGTTTCTTCAGCATGGACACACTACTACCAGCCACTAACCATGTAACAAATGGGTTTCCAGAGGGGAGTCTATATTATTTGCTAGGAACATTCTTTATTAAGTACTTGGAAAATGGTCCAACAGGTGCATAATATGCTTCATTTTTACAACATTTGAATGACGAAATGCAATAATAATGTCAACGATTGGCCCACAACATTAGTCCTTTTCCATCACAACAACCCAATACCTCAATCCTCCGTAGTTGTGGCCTCAAAATTGATTTGAGTTACAATTCCAACTTATTCCCATGTATTCTTCATATTTGGCTCCCTTGGACCACTACATGGTTCTCCAACACGGACAAATGGCTGGCAGGAAGATATTATTCAAACAAAGAGGTGATTAAGGTAGCAAATGCCTAATTTGCCAAGTTGGAATAATCACATTATTTGGTAGACAACAACAAACTTTAGAAGCCCTGGACCAAATATTTAAGTGTAAAAGGAAAAATTTTAACTCTTAACCAATTAGTTCTCATTCTTACATGGAGTTTTAAAACCACTCTCTTCCCTAAAAATATTTATCTATCATGTAATACACATTTCTGCATCAGGTTAATATTTAAGTTTACTGCTTATATTTTATTGTCATTTGCTTATAGAAGGTAGTGAATACAGTCATTTTGAATATTTTTATTTCAAAAGGCTATCACCACACGAAAAATTCAATACAAGTTCAAAAAATTGCAATAAGAGATAAATATATTTTTAATATATATTTAATTACAATTATTTTGGTTAGTTTTCATATAATATAAAATAATTTAAAATCTCAATAAATATAAAATATATTTAATTACAATTATTTTGGTTAGTTCTCATATAACCATCCTCCTTTCCAGCATATATTTCACAAAATAAGAACAATCACAAAATCACATGGTTCTAACTGAGATATATGCATGTGTTTTACAGTCACTGTCTTGACCTTTCTGACCCTATCTATGTACGAATTGTGTTCAAATATTAAAGGGAATTTTAATTTTTCGGACAATAATATTCATTTATTCTTAAACATTGATGTTGTCACCTACAAAGTAGTCCCCATTGGAGATTATGTACTTGTGCCAGCGCTTCAAGGTTCTCTTAATTTTTGGAAATAGGAAAGAGTCACACGGAGCCATATCTGGCGAATATGGAGGCTGGGGCATCGTTACAGTATTGTTTTTGGCCAAAAATTCACGAACAAGCAATGAAGTGTGAGCTGGTGCATTATCGTGGAGCAAAAGCCATTTTGGAACGAATTTTGCTGCCATGCGTTTCATACACAAAAAATTGGAAAATATGTCATGATATGATCCAATCAATACGCCAATGTCATCAGCTCTCTATTGTGATTCGGCGATCGTTCATAACCATTTCTTTCACTTTTTCCATGTTTTTCATCGATTGTTGATGTTCTGGGGCGTCCGTCATCTTCAAGGTCTTCACGGCCTTCTTGGAAACGCTTACAAACTCTTCATTTACTCATAGCAGATTCACCATAGGCCTTTGTTAACATTTTACAAACTTTATTTCAATTTTTAAATTTGATCAAAAATTTGATACAAATTCTTTGATCCAATTTTTTTAACAAATGAAAATCGCCGAGCTCATAAAACAAGTCTAACCTTAGTGGCTGTCACAGACAAAGTCCTCAATGAAAACAGCTGAAAGTTGTATCATATTTCAGGGGCATGTATGCAACATAATAAAAAAAGTTTGAGAATCAGAAACTCCAAGCCTATGAAATTAAAAAATTCCCACTAATTTTTGAACACACATCATATTTTGGTTCCATCAGTTCTCAGGGATCACCTTCATTGTTTGTGGGTTGGTTCAAATATGAGATTGAAACGAGGAGTGTTTTCAATTATCACAAGTTTACTTGGGTTTTTTACTCCACCAAGGGCTCTCATGACCTGGTGCTGGGCTCCCCTTTGCCGCTGTCCTCAGGATCAGGCACTTCACCCAAGGGTGCCTTGCCCTCTAATCCTCCTTGGCGAGGACGTGACAATCCACCCAGGCCCAGTGTGTACATTCTTCTATCCAAATTTGAGGAGTATTCAGAACTCTCAGTGCTCTTGGCTAACTTTACAGAGCACTCCTTGTTTGATGTGATCATGTTCACAGAGACTTGGTTCAACGTTAAAATCTCTGATTTAAAACTTGGGTTTTCATTCCACTTCCACAGCTTCACTTAGTTTGCTCTCATTTCATCTCTCAAATTCCAACCACCTCTTCTGAAATTTTAAATTGTCTCACTTCCTTACACTCAGCAAAGCCCAATCGCTCAGATAACATTGGCTCCCTCCAAATCATAGATAGCACTCTACTTGACCATGAACAGACTTTTCAACACCCCTTTCTATTCCAGTTCTTTCCCTTCCCAATTGAAATTTCCAATGTTACACTCATTTTAAAATTGGGAACTAAAGATAAGATTGATAACAACTATCTGATATCAATATTACCATCTTGTCAATCAGTTTTGAATACATTATCTATAATCGTACACTATGCCACACCCTCCTTTACATCTACTCCACTCAATATCTTAGAAGGAAAAAGGATAACCGGGAAGACATAGTCATGATTGTGAAGGAAGACGGAACTAGGATTTTAGATGATCTGGGAAAAGCGGAAGAACTAAATAAGTGGTATCCCTATAGACCCTATAAGGAAAGTAACGAAAACAGTAAGGTAGACGGGCCCTTTAACAAGGACAACAGGATGTTAACGAACTGCGTTTCGAACGATGCAGAGTATATAAAGGTCACTGATATAGAAATCTCTAGACTAATACGCCATCAAAGAAAAAATAAATCAGTTGGGCCTGATAATGTATCAATCGATGCTTTAAAATTTGGAGCAGAGGCTATAGTTCCATACATTAGATCACTTTTCTATGCCACCGTTAACAACAGTGAATTACCTTCAGACTGGAAAAAAGCAAGTGTTATACCAATCTTTAAAGGAGGCAATAAAACGAAGGTTGAGAATTACAGACCTATAAGTCTGACCTCAGTAGTCTGTAAATTAGTCGAAAAAATAATAGTTAGATACATGCGCAACTATTGGGAAAAAAATAACTGGTTGGTTAGGTACCAACATGGGTTTAGGGAAGGTTATTCCTGCGAAACACAATTACTAGGTCTATGCCAAGATATAGCTGAGGTAATAGATGATGGAGGAGAAATAGACGCAGTTGTAATTGACTTTAAAAAAGCTTTTGACACGGTCCCACATGATCTGTTACTAAATAAAGTACGACAGATGAACATTGACCCAAGAGTTAAGTCCTGGTTAAAAGAGTTTCTCAGGGAGAGAACCCAAAGGGTAGGAGAAGAATATTCTCAAGAATCAATAGTGACGATGGGCATCCCCCAAGGTAGTGTACTGGGTCCGATACTGTTCCTATCCTATATCAATGACATAGGTTAGGAAGCAGAATGTAACATTCGTCTCTTTGCAGATGATTGTATAATATATAGAAAAATAAAAGACAACAGGGATAGTGATATATTACAGGATGATCTAAACAGAGTATCGGAATGGATTACTAATAATAAGATGGGTGTAAACACAAAAAAGTGTAAACTAATAACATTTAGTAGGAAAAGGAGAAGGGAAAATAGAGATTATAACTTGCTAGGTGAAAATCTAGTAAGAGTTGAGAAATGTAAATATTTACGTGTCTATCTCACAGCTAACTTAGAATGGGGACATCATATAGATAAGGTGGCAGGTAAGGCTTTTAAAACTCTACACTGGGTCATGAGGAACCTTAAGGGGAGCAACAAATCCACTAAAGAATTAGCATACACTTCAGTTGTAAGACCAATAATGGAGTACGCAACAACAGTATGGGACCCTATGGTAAAGGTGCATATAAATAAGCTTGAGAAAGTACAGAGAAAGGCAGCTAGGTACACTCTAGGAAGACATAACAGGACAGATAGTGTGACAGAAGTGTTAGAGACACTAGGATGGACACCGCTCCGACTCAGAAGGAAGCTGAACAGGCTATGTGGGATGTTCAAGATAGTAAATAAAGAGAAGGGGTGGGAGGAGCTCTCAGAAAGATTAGACAAACCAAGTTACATTGGGCGGAAGGACCATCAGTTCAAAATAAAACATAGAGGGCACAAAACAAACATTAAAAAAAACTCCTTCCTCAATCGTGGAATAAAAGAATGGAATGAGTTACCTGAGGATATCTTTAAGTCCCTACCTTATTCATTAAATAAATTTAAAACGAGGTGTATGCTCTCCTTAAAATAATTATCCGTAACCTGTGAGTGAGAAATGTACGTGATAAAACCGTATGTACTTGTGCTATGAATAATGTGTTAACGGGACGCGATTTTGAACGGTATATGAAATTGAAGAGTACGGGATTACGGACGAAGTGTGGCGATGGACAGTGCGTAGTATGTACTTGTGTGGTGTACACCTAATCCTTGTGTGATGGTAAAGGAGAGGTCGGTAATCTTAAAAGTGTCATTGAATATACGAGCATTTTGTCTCATATCTGTTCTTCTTGTGTGTGTATGTATGTGCATTGTAAGAGTGACCAGTGATCACACTGGACCGTTGCCACCAGGAAAATTGCCTAATTGCAACGAAGTTTATGTAAATAAATAAATAAATAATGCCTACCAAGTGGCTCTCTTCCTGGTGGTCCATGTCTAACTAATCTCGGTATCCTCTATAATCTCATTGCTTCTGCTTTAGTACATAGCTCCCAAATTGATGCATGCAATATTAATTTTTCTTGCCTTCGACTCCATTAACCATAACCTTCTAATTCACAAGCTTCCTTATAATATTGATGATCTACTACTATTTTTCATTGCTAATTTCTTTTACTCTGGTGTTTAACATTTACTGACTGATATATTGTGTTCTGCAAACCTCACATCTCTCATCTGGGTTACCACAGGGCATTGCTCTTGGCCCCTTATAGTTTGTCCTGTACGTGGATGAAATTACTAATTGTGTCATCTCAAACAACTGCAATATTTTACCAATGATCGCAAGATATTCTAGGGTATTGATGGAGCTATATGAATTCACTATCTTCAAGTATCACTCCCATTTTTCTTTGGGAAGGAGACAAGGAAGGGATAGAGGCAGGTTGAGGGATGAGGTATAAGTGATCCCCGCCCTTCCAACCACCAGGACACCCGCTACCTGCCACCATCCTCTCAAATAATGACCACAGGTGCTTATCTCTCCCCCCCCTCTTTTGATCTCTCCATTTCTTTGTTTCCCTGTTTCTTTGGGCTTTCCAAATTTCCCCTCTTTGTCCCCGCCTTCCTTACTCCTCACTATTTTCTTCCCCCCGCCCTTCCTCAAACAGATATAAATATGATGTATCACAAGTTGAATCCTGTATGGTACCTGAAGATGGTTCTCTGAACTGAAACACCTTGTACGTTGCAAATAAATCTGTGGAAAAGTACAAATTTTGTTTTTCTCACAACTTCGAACGAAACAAGCATAAATACAAACTTCCACTACATCTCTACTGAATCTGTTGAATATAATCTTAAATAGATTAGAATGAGAGATAAATCAAGAGAAAAAGGGCATTAAGTGAAGTGAAAGCAAATAAGCCTGTAGGGATGCAAAACATCCTCGCAGAACTATGTAGAGGTTCAGGAAAATGTGGGAGGAATGGTCTTTATGGGCTAATGCACAGCATTTAAGAGGGAGGAATTCGGCCACAAGACTTTATCAGAGCAGCATTACTTCTCATTCCAAAAAAGGAAAAGCAGCTTTATGTGAGGACTATGGAACAATAATTTTGATTTCACATGTTCATAAGTTGGTTCTCAGGGTCATTAACAAGAGCAGAGCAAATGTTTCCTTAGAGGATGATCAGTTTGGGTTCAGGAAGGGGAGAGGCACACAAGTTGCCATAGCAATAATGAGGTCACTAATACAGCGGAACATAGACCACAATCAGGATGTATTTGCTGTTTTGTAGACCTCAAGGTGTTTGATAGAGAGAATTAGGTAAAATTAATGAATGAATAACATAGGATAGGACTATATTGGAAAGAAAGGTGACTTCTCTGCAACCTGCACATGTCTCAGATTGCTTAGGTGGAAGCGGCAGATGGGAGTCTGGATGGCCAGTGCTAGGCAGAGAAGTGAGATAATGACGCCTGCTATCGCCTGCTCTTTTTGATACATTAGTGGAGACAATGGTAAGGCATTGGAAGGGCAGGAAGGAGTAAAAGAGTGCAGGGAATCCACAAAATGAGATTAGCAGATGACCAAGCTTTAGTTAGCCCATCTACCACGATGTAACAGTCATTTCTGAGCATATTTTCCCCCATAATAACATCCAACTTAATGAAATAAACTATTATGACCTATGAATAAATTGTGTCAAAAGTGAAAATTAAACATTTGTTACCACTAATTTCTTTGCTCTCAATATATTGTATTATGGATGCAATATAATCTCAATTCTATCTATATAAATAAAACAGTTTCTGGCGTAACTTGGTGGAAAATCTTCATATTGACATTTTTATAAATCAAACCACTTTGCTTTTCCACATAAACTTCTACAATAATAAAATTCTATCCATCTGCTTTGCAAATATATACTACTGCAAAGAAAAAATACGAATTACCTACTTTGAGATAAATGGAACTCATCTCGGTTCTCTTTGAACGCTGGTGTTTACCTGGGAAAACTTGTCAGCGTCATAAGCCTCTCTCCAGGACGCATAAGTTTGGCTGCCTGCTCACGGCGATACTTCATATTTGCTTCAACCACATTGAAGTGAGCCAAAAGGCCACCATAAGGATGGCCTGGGGTTGCTTCCAACATATATGCTGCATACTCAGGGTGCCACAAACAACGTGCCTCGTCTTTCCTTAGGGACAAAGTGCAAAAAGATTTTTTCACACATATCTAGAGAATATTAACATAGGTTCAGGTGTAAATTAGAAATTAAATTGCCATTCAATATACAACCATTAAAATTTTGTGTTTCACAATGTGCTTGATGCTTCTGAGAAGTTAAAGCAAGGGATTTGTATTACTTATTCTATAACATTACCGAAAGGTTAAATATATAAGATTACTAATGTCAAATATCAACATATTTCAAAGTAAAACTGATTCTAGCGTAACTTGGCCAAAAATTTTTATATTGACATTTTTCAATTAAACAACTTTGCTTTTCCACATAAAATTTTATTCTCACGACCCAGGTTTCGTTACAGTATAACATCATCAGGTAAAAATGCAAGTCAAGCACTGTACATATCTCTGGGTGAAGGGGAAGAGGAGGTAGGAAAGAAAGGATTGGTTGAGCTAGGAAAAGGGGGACTAAAAGTCTATGGTTAAAGTCGGAGAAGGAGGATTGGTAATATTGACAAATTGACGTTGAGTAGGGAGGTTAAGAAAAGACTCGTAAAAACCTTGATATGGAACGTAGCTATGTACGGCGCAGAAACGTGGTCGCTGAAGCAGGAGGATAGACGTAGATTGAAGGTTTTTGAAATGTGGGTGTGGAGAAGAATGAAGAATGTGAAATGGACCGAATGGAAAACAAATGAGGAAGCACTAGGGATGGTGGGTGAGGAGAGGGGTTTGTTGAGTGAAATCCTATGAAGGCAGGATAAATGGATGAAAGGCGTATTGAGCGGCAGTAGGATGTTGAAGAATGTAATAAAGGGGAGGATGCTAGGCAAGCAAGGAAAGGGCAGGAAGAGGATAGGGATGTTGGACGGGATGAAGGGAGGATAGAAGTACACCGAGATGAAGAGAGACCTGATGTCGAGTAGGTTGCCGGATTGGGTTTTGTTTGGAGTTACAATAATTTACTCAATAGATGTGTCCATCCAAAAACCTACCTTAACCGGTAGATTACCTAATAATAATACTTTCTGGAATTTCTTTAATTTCAGTATACTTATGATGCAATGGACTCATGCAATTAATCTATCCGCAATACATTAACAGCTGTTATCTCTACTATATAAATTTATTAGATAGTATAAATTTATTACATAAATTCTTTCATATTTATCCTTGTCAAACAGAACATGGGATTTCATGTGGTAACACCAACCATGATTATTCTTAGGGGCACCTACCTAAATCTTCACTTTTTAGGTATCTGCTTCTGTAATATTCACCATTCACATCTTGATGTGGTGAAAGGAATTCTTATTTTTAACTGTTAGCACTTTTTCACTAAACCTGAAGTACACTATGAATATTATATATGAAGATGAATAGTGAAACAAAATGCACATCGTTTATTAAAACTTTTTTAGGGGGACAAGTGCTAACTTTTCAAAAACAGGTGCTTCTTTTCTGCAAAATTTTAAAGTGAAAAGATTATTATGGCTAAAAGGGTATACAATTTTGCTGGTATTGAGCATATCAGATCCATCTGGTGAGCCTGGGGTCCTACTCCTGTTTGTCCTAAGAGTTGATGTCCTAAGTTGACATAACACCCAAGACTATTTAAAAAATGTCCGAGGAAGCAAAAAATTACAATATTGCAAAAAAATTACTTTGAGCAAAGCTGGAAGTCAAGAAAATAAGTAACAACCATTGTAACATATTAGTAAACTATACATTACCAAGAATGGAAAATTTAAACTAAATGGCGACACCCTTCTAATTAAACAGAGAACCTGATTCGAAGCCCACATTTTGTGAAGGAGATACACTTCATAAGAATGTAGTGCAATTTGCAAGGCAGAGAAGACAGGAAGAGTTCTATGGAGAGATCAAGAAGAGATCTATGGCAGGAAGAGCTGGGAGTACAAGTTTGTACTGCTTGATTCGTGGACGTCGTGGTTGTGTACGATGAATGGTAAAAACAAGATGAAATAAAAATGAGAGGAGACAGAAGTAGATTACTCATACTTCCGTGGCTAAAGAGGGAATTAAGAAACCAGTTGTTGGCAATTCAGTTAAATGAAAATAAATGAGGGGATCGTCCAAGCATTGGAAATTAGCTGATGTGCCTTGTTACACTGATAAAACGGGTCATACCTGTAACACATGCAGGATGAAGATATCCATGATAAACCAATGAGTATACACTGGAGAGTTCGTTCGTGCATTACTTCATGTTAGAATTTCAGATAAATAACATTCAATGGGAAACTTAACGTCCTATGTACCAATATTGAAATCGTAACTAACAGGGCGGATTAGCAAATACTAATATGTTTTTATTAGCTAATAGGCTAGTGTGAGAGCATTATAAAAGACTTCTATTCCTGCATCAGTTATATTTATGGCTTCCGGAAAGGAAATGAGTCCTTGGGTCAACAGTCATACAGAAGACTTACTCTGGTAATGAATCGTACTCATTGTGGAACACTTCCAAAATTTCCGCGGCCCGCAAGCTCAACCGCGCTGTTTTATTGCCATCGTCAAATTTGACAATCATATATTCCACCTGCAAATAATTAAGAGTACCTTAATTTCTAAATTCCTTTTGTGAAACGTCTACATCAATCTATTTGTAAAAATTAATGTGTTACCTCATCACCCCATTTTAGTATGTCACCTTGACGGTCCCTCAACTTACGATACAAATTTATAAATTGTATTATACCATGTTTTCTGACATACTCGCTCCTTCGCTTCGTTTCTTCCCACGACAAAGGGCTACCTTCCGATAGAAGTCCCATACTAGCCTGAACTTCAGGAGGACAGAATTTTTTCAAGCACACCTGTTCAAGGGAAATTAAGGAAAACTAATAAAAAAAGGTGTTATCTTCTTTGAGCACTGCGACATAACACACATGTCACACCAAATACCTATACGAGAGTTTTTCCCCCCAATGGTTTCAGGGAACAATAACTTTATGCCCTCAAACAGACATACCTCGCACTCAGTCGAAATACAAATATTAACGACGCGAACCGATCCTCAATTTAATCGACAGACGACACCGACCGACCGACTTACTACGGCCGAAGAAACATCGGCTGTGGCACACAGTTTTAAAATTTGGGAAACGCCTTTTTATCTTATCTTATTTTTATCTTACGTTTTTGCTGTGAAATAGTGAAAGCCTATTTCTTATTATAGTTGTTTCTTTATCTTAGTGTTCCATTTGTCCAAATATATTTATTATCTTCGTTTTTATTGAAGCATTTCTATTATCGGAAAAGTCTTTCGTAAACCCATAACGTAATACTATGTTTTACTCATGTGCAACATGCTATCTCTTTTATATTTAGAAATTTACCCTGTCAATTAGTAACCCAGTAGTTTCTTGTATTTCACTTGATAGTAAGTAACGTAATTCGTAATGAAAGTTTGGTAACATTAAATGACCTTGGCACAAATGAGTATCTGCGATTTATTAACCACAGTCATCCGCACTTGGCAATTTTCTACGAGATAACATCACTGAAATTGCCACACAATGCGACCTTCACGAAAACATTCGTCATCCTATCCAATAAAATGTTTCACGTCCAGGTACGGTAGGGTAACTACCTACAAGGCGAGAAATTGCAGGAAGAAATAGTACTTTTAAGTTTTGTAATTATTTACAAAATGTATATGCTTTTTGTTGATAAAACTCAAGTCTTAAACGTTTTTGAAACCATATCATATTTGTAAAAGTTGAATAAGCTTTGCAAAGTGTACTGAGTTTATACCAAATGAAGCAATGGCTATTTGTAAATGTTTAAACTATCACTTCCTTTCCGGCCACTTACAGTAGGTAATTATCAACATATAAATGATTGACAAGGAGAAAAGATTAAATTTCAGGAATATGTTAACAAATCTCTGATTGAATATCTCGAATCCCTAAGATCAGAATTCCTTAATAAGGATCAGTAGGTGCTTCAAATAAGAATTTTCACTACTTCCAACAAATCTTTGTCATCATAAATCATCGTCTGCAGCCCATAGTCACATACCTACCCTCTGTCTTAAAAAACATATCACTTTCTGAGCCTATGAACCTCCATCATTACAGGGGATTTTCTGGTTTGATCCCTAGATGTAGCAATAAAAATTCACATGAAATAGTGATCGCACTTTCAAATCAAGCAGAAATTTAAAGTATATAAAACCTATCATGCAACTAAAATGATACTTTTATCTTTCATAATAAAATGATGGAGTGGAGTAAAAATATTTACTAGCCTGGGTTTGGAAAGGATAGAGGTATGCATGATGCCGTAGACATAATGAGCTTACTAATGAAGTGGAACTGAATATAATCATGATGTATTTTTGTTAGTTTGGTGAATTTTGGAAACGCATTTAATGGACTAAATTGGGTAGAATAGATTCATATATTGCAGAAAATCATAATTCTTCTTGGTAATTAATAATTTGGAAGGATTGGCAACTTATCCACAACCTGTGAGATACCTGTCTCAGAGTGATCAGTTATGAGTGCTGGAGAGAGATTTTGGATGGGCATTTTAAGGAAGATGGATAAGAGAAGAGTGTCAATTTTTACCCATTCTTCAATGTTTATGTAGAGGAAATGGTTAACAAGTCATGGGAAGGAGTGAAGGTAGGAATGCAAGTCATTCAGGAATCCATAAAATCATTTAATTTGCAGAAGATCAAATCTTATTTACCCAGCCAGCTGAGATGTACAAGCAATTCTGAGCATATTAGAAAGTCAGTGTGACACTTGTAGGTTTGGGATGAGAATCAATGTAGACATTACAAAGATTTTTTGGTTTTTGAGAAAGAGGAGATATAACTTAAATAAAATGTCTGTGCTTCAATGGCAAAACCAAATCAATCAAAGTTTATTGAGTACCATCATCTGCAGGGGATTTGACATCACCAGTTTCAGTTACTAGTGGTGAATGCCCCCCAAATAATAGTGTCATCTCCCCCAATCAAGATTTGTATGCCTTCATAAAGGTGGCCACATGATCTCAGTCGGGCATTGTGAAACTGGAGTTTGTGGATAGGCTCATTGAAACCCAACACAGTGATTGAGGTGAGGGTTGTATTCCAACATTCAAAGTTGGTCCCCAAAACTGGAATGACATTAATTAACCTTGTTGTCATTAAAGTGCAATATATCTGCAATAAGATAAGCATTCTGGAGCCCTTTCTCAGTTCCATGAAATGTAAAATTTCATGGATAAGTGAACACTGGCTGTGTATGAATGAAGGTACCTTATGTCTGGATGATGGTTTCAACCTTGCCTCCATATACTGTTGTAACTCATATAAACATGATGTAGTGTGCATATTTTTATCAAACATAACAGGTAATTTTCTAACTTCATCCTAATATATTCTTTCTTCTGAATGACTTCTGTAGAAAGCAAAGATAATAGTTAATTTCTTAAGCTAATATATTCTCTGTATAAAAATGTAAACTTCATCCCTGTGGTCCTGATGAAATCCTAGCCCTACTTCTGAGTATGTGTCAAATGCCATTACTTTATCCTTTCGATATACCGTTTCATAAATTCCTCACTACTGGAATTTTTCCTAGTACACTTAAATTCACATATTTAGTACCAATACATAAGCAGGGTAACAGAAATAACATAACTAACTATCGTCCGATTGCCAAGCTCTCAAAAATAGCAAGAGTTTAAAAATCATTGGTTGTAGATTAACTTACTCCTATCTTTAATAGTATCATTATCCCTGAACAGCATGGTTTCACTGAAGGAAGATCAACACTCACTAATCTTTTGGTTTTTCAAAAGTATCTTATAGAAGGTAAGGAAAAAGCGAACAAACATTTGTCATACATACCGACTTCCATAAAGATTTTGATACAGTTAGTCATGAGCTTCTTCTTGGAAAGTGGAATGCATTGAGAATGAGTGGTACCTTACTTGAATGGATGCCGGCCCTGGTGGCGGCGGGGTAACGTCCTCATCTGCCAATCCAAGGGTCGCGGGTTCGATTCACGCCAGGGTGGGATTTTCTCCACCTAGGACTTGGGTGTTTGTATTGTTGTTCCTGTTGTGTTGTCATTGTTGTCCAATGCAAAGGCCAAAAAGTGCTGTTTTCGGACCATAACAAAAATAAATAAAGTAAATGAAGTTATTTGACCAACAGAGAAGCTTTAGTAAATAAATGCATCTAAAAGTTAATGTTTCAATCCATCATCAGACGTTCTCCAAAGATCCCATCTGGATCCACTATTATTTATCATGTTTATAAATGATATTATAATAGCATTAGACCAAATTTAGGATATGGAAAGGTTACAGAGGAAGGATGAAATTGGTGCACTGTGCAGAAAGTTTAAAACACTATCAAGAAGTAGGAAGAGAAGATCTGTGCTAAAAGTTAAAGATAACTGGGGTAAGATAATAGTTGACACAGAAAAGACCCAAGAGATGAGGAAGGAATACATAGAAGCACTGTATGGTAAAGAACTTAGGCCAGCAAGGTTAGACATAGAAAGGGAACATGACGTAGAGGAAGATAGCTTAGGTCCAGGCATACTCGACGATGAAATAGAAAGGGCATTAAGGGAGATGAAACCAAATAAGGCCCTGGGGGTAGACAACATTCCCGCGGAACGACTGAAATGTTTACGAAAATGTGGAAGGAAGACTATATGGACTGATTCGTAGTACTATGAGGAAGGAATCTGGCTGGAAGACTTTGTGAGATTAGTGTTAGTTCCTATTCGGAAAAAGGTAAAGGCTACATCATGTGAGGACTACAGAAAAATAAGTCTGATAGCCCATGCAGCTAGAGTTGTTCTCAGGATCATCAACAAAAGAATAGAGAATAGGACAGATGGTTACTTAGGGAGTGATCAGTTTGGGTTTAGGAAGGGGAGAGGTATGCATGATGCCATTACAGTAATGAGATCACTAATCGAGAGGAATATAGAATACAATCAGGACGTATTTGCCTGTTTTGTAGAGTTCGAAAAAGCGTTTGATAGAGTAAATTGGGAAAAACTAATGAGTATATTGCAGAAAATAGGAATAGATTGGTGGGACAGGAGGCTAATCTGCAACCCATACATGTCTCGTACTGCTCAGGGGAGTGCGAGTGGGGAACAGAGAGTTCGGATGGGCAGTGTTAGGAAGAGGTGTAAGGCAGGGTTGCCAATTGTCACCGGTGCTGTTCAATGTATATGTGGAGGAAATGATTAAAGAGGCATGGGAAGACTGGAGGTAGGAATGAAAGTCGGAGGGGAATTCGTAAAATCAGTTAGGTTTGCTGATGACCAAGCATTAGTTGCTCAGTCAGCCAAAGGGTTGCAAGCATTGCTGAGTGAATTAGAGGTTCAGTGCGATAGATATGGGATGAGAATCAATAGTAATAAAACAAAGGTTATGTGATTTTCCAGAAAGAAAAAGGCTAAGCTAAATATTTTAATAGGAGGAGAAAAAGTAGAGCAGGTAGAACAGTTTACTTGTCTCGGAAGTGTTTTGGACCAACACGGTCAAAGTAGTAGGGATGTAAGGAGAAGAATTGCACTAGGCAAGGGGGCTTTCTCAAGGAGGAGGAAGTTGATGAGGGGGACGTTGAGGAGGGAGGTTAAGGAAAGACTTGTAAAAACTTTGATATGGAGTGTAACTATGTACGGCGCAGAAACGTGGTCACTGAAGCAGGAGGATAGACGTAGATTGGAGGCTTTTGAAATGTGGGCGTGAAGAAGAATGGAGAAGGTGAAATGGTCCGAAAAGAAAACAAATGAGGAAGTGCTGGAGATGGTGGGCGAGGAGAGGAGTTTGTTGGGAGAAATCCTATGGAGGCAGGAAAAATGGATTGATCGGCAGTGGGATGTTGAAGACTGTAATAGAGGGGAGACTGTTAGGCAAACAAAGAAAGGGCAGAAACAGGATAGGGATGTTGGACAGGATGAAGGGAAGAAGGAAGTACACAGAGATGAATCTGATGTAGGGTAGGTTGCTGGATCATGTGTTCTTAGGAGTCATAAAATATTTATTTAATAGTTGTGTCTATCCAAAAACCTACCTTAACCGGTAGATTACTTTAAAAAAAAAGACCCAATTCCTTTTATTCTTTATGCTGATGACTTAAACATTTTCTTTAACAGCTCAATTAATTGATGATCACCTAAGTCCGCAAAACTGCCTTTTCGGCCTCAAAACTGGCGTGAGTATAACTATCTAACTTTCAATTTAAAAAAATGCTATTCTGTAACATTCAGCTGGAAAAGGAGTTCACAACATAATGAATGTAAACTAAGCAATTATCCTTTGGCCCGATTAACAAATATAAATGACCTCGGAGTTATATTTGACTCGGAGTTAACATTCAAACATTATACCTATGTTCAATCTAATGCATACAAATTGATTGGATTTATCTTCTGATATTGTAAAAACTTAAAACATATAGAGCCATTTAAAGTTCTGTTCATCTCATTAGTTAGTATCTCACTCTGTGAATACTGCTCTACTTTTTGGTCACCTTACTAATAACTCCATATTCATACAATTGAATGGGTTCAAAGAAAATTCGTGCGCAAATTACATTCAAATTCAATCTTCACAAAGAGCTTTATAGTTATCATGAAATGTTACTTCTACTAAATCTTCCCTTCTTGCATAAACGTTGAAAAATTAATAAAATAACTTTTCTTTATAAATTACTGGATAACAAGATTGATTCCTTAGAACTCCTAAGGGCAATATCTTTCCGAGTACCTTCACATAACACAAGGTATGAAGCACTTTTTAAAATTAGATCATGAACAAAATTACACTTACTACTCGTCTATAAGCCAGATTATGAGAGATGCCAGCAGTTGCGATAATATTGACCTACTTTCTATCTCACCAGGATCCCTTAAAAAATGTTATTAAAATATCTAAAGAATTTTGTTCTTCTGAAAAAATTCTGAAGAACCTGAGAATCTAAGACACACCCCAATTTTTGAGGGGAAGATTTACTAACAAAAGGTCTGTCTTATATTCGAACACATACTGTATTTCTGCTCTTGTCCAGTTCTTCAAATATAGTTCCAATACTCTAGTAGCTGATTCAGACTTATTTTCTTACAATTTAAAAAATTTTGGCAAAAATTTTCATACAGAGAGGATTCTAGTAATAGCATTTAAAACTTTGTGGGCTTCTTTCTGGTTTTAAATAAGAAGAGGAGGTCAATTTTTCACATTTATTTACAGCATTAAAGCAATAACATACATATGAACAAAATTTCAACAGTACTAGGGAATCAAGATACCACAGGTGATTGTCTTATCAAGTCCAGAAAGATACACTGGAGGAATTAAGTCGGAGAGCAGCATATTTCTTGACGTCACAATTTTAAGAACCTGAGAAAGAATAGAGCGCAAGTCCCTATCCAATCCCAGCTCCATCCTCTGGTGACTTCTCTGGGCCCAGACGCCGCACTGTTTCCGAGCTGAGAGGACTGCTCGTAGGAGAGTCATCCATGCTCCTATTTGCTCTTCTGGCTGAGGTAAAGGAAAGAGAGATCAATTGACCATAAACTGAAATTCCAAAACCACACTGTGCATAAAGGCAAGCACTCATTAATATAGTTGAAAGTTTTGAATCTTGAATGAAAAAATATCATTATTTATGGTCCTTATCCATAAAAAATTTATAATATTAATTATTTAATATTATCTCTTGCATTAGCAGGGCTTATGCACTTACAGATAATGATCTGGAAAGTGTTTGGTGTTCAGTTAAAAGCCTAGAATTCAAAAGAATCTATTTACGTGCATTTTACAGGCTGCTGGACGATAAAGATAATTCGATGTCAGAGCTAGACTAGCAAATCAATTTTCCTCATTCCAAAACAACGATCATGGCATTATATTTGGTGAAGATTTCAATGTACCATCTAGTGATTGGAGTACATATAATTTTAAAGTGGGGGTAAAGACAAAGATGAGTCGCTATTACATTCCTTTACATCATACTTCATACATCAACTTGTCACTTCACCAAACAGAGGTGATAATACTCTTGATTTGATAACAATGAACACACCCAAAACATCTTTAATATAGAAGGTATTAAAGGAAATAGTGACCACAGAGCAGTAAATGCTAAGTTTTCTCAATATGGGGTTTGAAATAAGAAGCCAAAAGAAAAATTTACTTTTTTAAAAAAGGTGTGTTGCACAGAGATTATTAGCAAATTTTAAGAAAGTAGTAAACACTGAAATACTGAGGACACATGGAATTACTTCCTTGACATCATGGGTTGAGTAGCCAACACGCTTATTCCTAGTAAATTTATAAAAGATAACCCGAAACCTACCCATGAAATCACTTGTGACTATAGGAAATCATGGGTAAATACCAAGATGGAATATTGGAAAACATTTGGAGCAAATTCAAAAGGAAGAAGGATACAAAGAGTAGTCATAACTCAAATGCAGTAGAAGTCAGTCACTTCCGGTGTTCCCCCAGGAAGTGCTATCAGAGCTATTTTATTCCTCCTTTATGATATTAAACCGATGGTTAACAGTGAGATATGTTTATGTGGTTTGCAAAGATATCCATAGTCCTGAGAATAAAGTAACTTAAGTCGATGGCCTTAATGAAACAAAGCATTGGTGGGGCTCTTTACAAATTGAGTTAACTAAAAAAAGTACATAATGATGATTATTTGGAATGAGAGGAGCACCCTCCCAATTGCCTACTGCATCAGGAATACCAAAATAGAAAGAGTAAACTCGATTAAATAATTTCGGCATCACCCTCATGACCTCCCACGGGTGAAGCATATGGAGGAATAGGTGGAAAACTAATGAAAAATTAGGATTTATTAGATGAAATTGTGATGTTCTTTGGATATCAGATAAAAATATGATCTGGGAAATGTGATGAGAAGATCAAAGAGAAATGTTATCTTTCGCTAGTTAGGCCTCATTTAGGATATGCTGCTAATATGAGGGTGGTCCTAGAAGTACCCAGCCTGACCTAGAGATGGTGGTAGTTGTTTGAAAAATATCACTGTATTAAAAAGTGCACAATTAATAAGGTATATGCTTCAATTTTGAAGACGCCATGTTGTTTAGTATTTGTTTGGCAGCCATCAATAGTGAAAGTTGAACTGGATTCTACTCTGGTTGAGTCTGGTCCTTCATTTCCTGAGAAACAAGATTTGTGACCTGGAAATTTACTTGAACTCAGCAAATTATGATATTCTGTGTCTTTCTGAACACTGGTTACATGAGCAAGAAAGTGATCCATATCAATTAACGGGATATCCTCTTGGCTCAATCTACTGTAGAAAATCTGTTAAAAATGGTGGTGTATGCATCTATTTAAAAAACGATCTCCCCTGTAAACAGTTGGATTTACATCGTATTTGTATGGATCTACATTTTGAAATTGTCGCAATGTACCTTAAAGGATTGAGATTAATTGTGGCATCTATTTATTGTTCTCCTAATGGAGACTTTGATGTGTTCTGTGAACAGCTTGAGAAGGTTTTAACTTACCTTCAAAACACATATTGTTATAGGAATCCATTTAAATGTTGACATGGGTTGCCATTCAAGGAATCATACTCAGCTAATTAAAAATTATGACTGTCTACAATTTATATATATTCTATTCATTAGTTCATATAAAAGAAAATACAAGTATGTACGCCACTAGGGCTGACATTCACAGCCATAACACGAGAGCAAAGTCGAATATGGGTTTACCACACTGTAGGCTAGACAAGACCTACTAAGTTGAAGGTCTGCCAATCAAGTTGTTCAACATGATTCCAAATGCTTTGAAGTCAGCCCACAGTGTGGTGTTCCGAAGGGTGCTGCGTGATTGGTTTACCTCCAATCCTCTATACTCAATAGAGGAGTAGTGTTTAGTGTCATATCTTTGTATATGTTTTTTATATGATTGTATATTGTGCTCTGTATTGTGTCATTATGTTCCTGTAAAAATGACGACATCCACCATATGTAAATATGATTAAGATGAATAAAGTTTATTATTATTTACAACATTAAAATATTGAATAGCAGAGTTTAAACGAGGCCATATGAGCTGTAAAGACAAGTATCACATTGGTCAACCAAATGAGGTGACAACACCAGAAACGGTGAAGAAAATCCACCAAGTGATACTGGATGATCATTGACTGAAAGTGCACGAGCTAGCAGACATAGTAGGCATTTCAAAAAGTGTGGTACATCGCATATTAACAGAAAATTTGGAAATGAGAAATCTGTGTGCATGATGGGTGCCGCATTTACTCACACTCGAGCAAAACCAGTGACATGAAGATGCTTCAATTGAGTGTTTAGTAAAGTTTCACAGCAACAAACCAGAATTTTTGCACCGTTTTATAACCAAGACTGAAACATGGGTCTATTACTTTACACCCAAGACAACAGAACAATCAAAACAATGGATTCTAAATGGAGAACCGGCTCCAAAGAAGGGGAAGACCATTCCATCTGCAGGCAAGGTTATGGCATCGGTTTTTTGGAATGAGCGTAGGATAATTTTCATTGACTTTCTTCAAAAAGGAAAAATTATCAACGGCGAGTATTATGCGAACATATTGCAATGTTTGAGTGAATAAATCAAACCAAAGCGGCCGCATTTGGCCAAGAAGAAAGTGCTATTTCATCATGACAATGCACCAGCTGACAAATCCGATATTGCAATAGCCAAAATTCATGAATGAAAGTTTGAATTGCAACCTCATGCACCCTATTCACCAGATTTAGCCCCCTCAGATTATTTTACTGTTCGCAAAGTTGAATAAATGGCTCGGTGGTCAAAGATTTTCCAACCGTGAAGAAGTGATGTCGGCAGTTAATGGCTATTTTGAGGAGCAAGACAGTTCTTATTATAAAAAGGGTATCGAACTTATTGAACATTGCAGGGAAAAATATATAGAGCTGAAAAAAGATTATGTTGAAAAATAAATATATTTTTTGCAAAATTTTTGTGTTTTCTTTGTTGGATCAAGTACTTCTGGGATTACCCTCATATATGGGATCCTCATGAACTTGAATTGATTGCTGAATTGGGAGCAGTGTAGAGCAGCTAGATTTGTAAAATATTGCTACGGTTACCTTAGTAGCATATCAAAATTATTGAAGGAGCTAGTTTGGGAATCACTCAGAGAGTGAAACTTAATTAGGGATTAAAACCTCCTGCATTAATTGAAAGGAGACCACGTCAGTGATGAAGTTGAACATTAGCTCTGTTGTACTACAGTAGGAGAGATCAATTTCGTTTTTCCCACAAGTGAAACGGGATTGGAATAGTGCCAGTCTGGTATGAAATCATGCCCTACCACAAACCCTAGCAGTGGCTTGCAGGGTACCATGCAAGTTTGTAAGTAATGATTTAATGCTTTTAACTTCCTACATCTTTATTATTCATTACATAACTCTTATATCTAACTAGTAAGGACATTTCCATGTTCAACTAAAAATATAGCTCACTTCATTTGCCACTAACTAATGCTCCAAGCAGTTAGGCCTGTTGGTAATCCATTTCATTCCGTTAGTTCCATTTCCACTAGTTGGTAATCCATTTCATTGATTATTTTTGCATTGTGTATTTAGGCATTTTAAAAAAATTGTCAATGCACTAATGTACTTTACCAAGGGAGTGAAATATTAACATGTGAAATAAAGAGTAATTTTATTTTATTTGAGAATCACTAATTGAGTATAACTAAATCTACCAGAAAAATCATCATCTGACCAATTCTGTGGTTAGAATTTCATTATTGATCTCAAATAGAGTGTCAGTGACAGTCCCAATTTATACCCATTGTGAGTGGTGTATTAAAAACTAAAATGAAATCAAGTAATTAATAACGAGGAGAGACTGGATAGAAAGCAAGAAGCATCATCACACTTTGTGCTTACTGTAAAATAAGTAATAACACGTGCATCTTTCCTAGATGATCTTTATATGATAAATTTCATTGGGTTTAACAACAAGAATGCATACCTGAGTTCCAGAGAGTATTGCCATTAACACCCTGCATGTGGAGTGTGCAACAGATAGTGTTCCCCTCTGTGGGCAGTAGTCATGGGGCCCCACACTGGATTGCTTTTCCAAATGATGTGCATCCAAACACATGGCCAGGGATGGCTGTTGGAGCACTAACTCAGCAATCAAGCCGAGGTCAGAAGTAGTCACACACTTCCCTTTGAAGAGTTCGTTCCATCCCAAAGAAAGCATATCAAAGTACAGAAGCCACCTGTGTACTTGCAAGGGTAATTTCTTCAAAACCTCATTGCTTGTGACAATTTGTGAAGGTGGGAATTTAGCTTTTTCCTTGGCCCACAAGTTCAGTGCAACTTCCCAATCAGCTGATTGAAGAGCAATGGGGATATTAATATCACAATTGGATGCCAACACTTTGAGAATCAGATGTAAATCTTTCAAATGAGGCGAATCCTTGAGTTTCTGAAGTTTAGGCTGAAGTAGTACATGATGAGCCTACAAAATAGAATGGAAACATAATCAGTTATAATGAGATATGTTATGGGTTATAAGGGCTCAGGCAGCCTATACCAAAGAAATTTCATATTCCCATTTCCAGGATGTACATTGTAATTGGAACAGGTGACGTGATTCTGTAAATAATTAGGAGAGGATTATTAGCATGTAAATTATTACAACTATTCTCCTGTTTAAGGTAGGTTTTGGATGGAGACAGCATTTACAATTGCACAAAAATACATTTTCTTCCCTCTCCTAACCAAAAGCAAAGCCTAAAATCAGGCACTACAGTAAGTCCCTCTTGAATTCTGCATATTTCCTTTCTCCCTTGATTTTATCTAATATGCCCATATCCTATTCCTTTTCCATCATATTCCTTCCATATCATATTGCCTTTTTCTCACTTGACTAACATTCTCCTCTCCATCACAGTGTTCAACAACCCATTGCTGATCAATATGCTTTGCATCCATTTTTCCTGCCTCCTTAGGATTTCTCTTAACTAATCCCTAGCCTCCCCCATCATACTTCCTCATTTGCTTTTCTTTCTCTTCTCTTCACCTTCTCCACAACCACATTCCAAAAGCCTCCAATCTATGCCTATCAGCCTGATTCAATGAAAATATTTTTGTACTGTACAAAACAACACTCCATTTTAATGTTTTCATGAGCCATTTCTCAACCTCCTTACTCAATACTCCTGTCCTTGATTCCCTTCTCCTTGTGAAAGCTTCTTTGCCTAATACAATTTTTCTCCTTATTCCTTATTTCCCCACTACTTTGACCATTTTGGTCCAAAACACTTCCAAGAAAGTAAACTGTTCCACCAGCTCCAGTTTTTGCCCTCCTATTTTAATGCTAACTTAGCCTTTATCCTTCTGGAAAACCGTATAACCTTCACTTTATTTACTTATTATCATCCCATATTTATCACACTGAATTTGGAAGCTACACATGATAATTACTAAATTGGGATCTGAGTCTGCATCCCCTCCTGGGAAACTACGCAAATTGATCACTCTGTCCTAAATTTGTGCCTAAACATGATGTAATCCAACTGATAGTCTATGTGGCAACACAGCAAACATTTGGCTGCCCCACTACTTTGCTTGCTATACTCAACACATTAAAGACAATTGCAAACACCTAAGCCCTAGGTGGAGGAAAATCCAGCTGGGTGGGAATCAAACCCAAAACATCTGGGTTGACATGTAAGGACGTTACCTCGCTGCCACTGGGCCTCGCAAACATTAATGATTAGCATACCTACTTATTGACAGTTTGATTATTTTTGTTTTCTTGAGATTGAACGTCATCCACATCTCTCACATTGCTCCTGTAAATGAGGCCAATCGTTAAAGTTGGACGTGATTAATTAGAGAAGGTGTAGCAATTTGTGTATTTCAGCAGTATTTTGAAGGAAAATAGTCTAAGAGACATTATGAGAATAATTGCTATAGCAAAAGAAGCATTTACAAGAAGATAATTTATGACTGGTATGCTAAGTTAATATTTGAAGAAAAGATTTCAATACTTTAGTATCGACTGTATAGCTTTATGAACCCAAAACCAAGTATTTGAGGCAAGAGGATGAGCATGGACTGGGAAATTCCAAGGAACTGTGGGAGATGCTGCAACAGTGACTTTTAACAGAGTCATCCGTTAAGATGCACTTCAACGCAACAATTTCAGAGGGTAAAAATCATTTGCCTTGACTGGGATTCGAACCCAGAGTTTAAGAGGACGTCTCCGTATCTTAACTGGCTAAAGCAATCAGCCAGACATTGAGGGATCCGGGTCCAAATCCTGGTCAAGGCAAATGATTTTTACACTCCGAAATTGTTGCAGTAGATTTGGAAGTTTTAGAGACGTGTATGTGGGATGAAGAATGGAGAAAATAGGTTGGACAAAGATGAAGACAAACCCTGATTTTTCAAATACGGCGAGCAAAGAGCGGAGTTTGCTAGTTGTGATCCAAGAAGGTAGAAAAAGTGGGTGAAAGACATACTGAAAGTTAGTTAGGTATGTTGTAGGTCATGACAGAAGGGAGAATGTGGGGTAGAGGAGAGGGTAGAGGACAGAAGAGAGAAGGCTTTTAAGACCCAATGAATTTAGGCAGAAATAATAAAGAAATGAAAATAGAAATTTTAATCTGCATGTAGAATTTGACACACAAATATTATAAATTGGATGCACACTGAATGTTCATGGGGCACAATGGAAGATATTTGCATTTCACCATAGTTATTGAATTCTTGAATGACTTTTTTGTGAAATTTGGCTTCTTCACCTATTTAGGCATTTAACTGAAAGAAGAATTTTGTAACAAATAAATCATAACTGGGATTTAACTTACAAGTAATGCCATTTTGAAAGTAGGGCACATCCTTATGAGGTAATTAATGGCAGCTTCTGGCTCTGAATGATAATCAACGACTCCACCAATCAGGTACATCATGAAGGAAAATGGCAGAAATCCTCCATCGCACAAGGATTCCTTCTGGGAAGAAGCACATATTTTATTTCAATTATGCATGCAATCTCGACCAATTAATGGCACCAATGTTCCAGATATTGAATTACTCCAAGTTCTAATACTTACCAGGTATTTATTTATCAAAATGACAATTGTGTCCTTGACCACATCAGCATCTATCATTTTGGTATCATTCTTGAGAATGAGGTAAGTCGGCAGGGTACTTACTATTCTGCAACAATTAAATATGCAATAATTTCACTTTAAAATATTTTTAAACTTAATACTTTTATGCCTACATCTATGCTACACAAGCCAACAAATGGCACATGCCGGAGGGAGCAAGAACCATGGAGAATGGGACTAAGAAAGCGGAGAAGAGGGGCAGAGGGAACTACCCCATCATTTGTTGTGATCACATGATTTTGTTAAAAATTGTCCTTTTGTCTTACTTCTTTGACTTTGGCTGTGTGCACAACTCCATTATAGAGACTTCACAATGCTCAACCAGAGAGTTCCCTTTGTAAAGACGTCCCTGGGTCTCCACAATACCAGTCTGGAATATATACCTTTTACAGAGTTTAGAGGATAATATGAAATTCTTTTAAACTAGCACTGTAATCCAATGCTTTTCCTCTCCCTTACTTCAACCTCTCCACCATAAAATACCCATTAGTAACATAATTTTAAATTTTCTCTAACAAAAGGAACATGGAACTCCATATTTAATTTTGCAATTGTATATTTAATGGGAGATAAATAATAATGAACTAAAGGTAAGAGTGAGGTGGAAAATCAATGGCAACACAAGTTTAAAGCATTCTTTGTCCTGGCTCTACCTTAAAAGCACCCAGTCAGCATTTTCCTTTTTCTCAAACAAAACATCTTCTTCTCTTTTTAAATCCATCCAAAATGAAAGAAGCCAGGGCATTTCCCAATCCTGCTGCCCTGAAGATGAGCAAATGACACAATCTAACTTGTAGGTTAGGAATTCTTGGAATGTTAGCAGCATTAGAAGATTAGGTGAACTTTCACCCAAAGAATTCTGGAAAAATAATACCAAAAGCAATATCAGACTTTCAAAATAAATATACTTCAACCATTGAAATATCTATTTAAAATTTTCATTTTAAACTGTTCAAATATGTAATCCATCAAAAAAAATGAAGAAATTACTTACAACTTCTGAAGACCATGTTGAAATAATTACGGTCATGGTATTATTAATCACAGATAAAACATTGCAAACAGGATAATTGGAGCAAAAACTCAGGAGACAGTGGAGCAGATAATCCTTTTTTGATGCTAATGACTCAAAAATGTCCAATGCTGGGTCAATCAAAAGTTCCCAATGTAGCCACTGTTTCAACTGGACCTGCAATTAATGTAAACAAACAAATAACATCTTCAGCATTCTTCTTTTAAATATTTTAAAGGCAGAATGTGGAAATTTATTCTATCAGTAACTTAATTTTATTGTTTTTTTTTGCTTTCTGAAATTTTATATATATATATATATATATATATATATATATATATATATATATATATATATATATATATATATATATTAATTACTCCTTTCTTGTTGTCAGGCATGTTCAGTGGTCTCATTCCAACCAGGCATATTTTAAGATGCATACATTAAGTAATTTTTTGCACAATTTTTTGAGATGTCATTTATTTACTTCATCATTTTTCTCAAAGGCAAAAAATTTGGCAAACTATTTTCAGTAATCTGACAATTACCCATGCATGTATTATCTGGGATGTAGATTGTTCAGCGTCAATGGGTTTTATATATTGGCAGTGATGGTAGAATGGAGTGCATTGGGATGAGTTGTTTACCCATGCATGCAAAGGGTCATATGTAATGGGATAGTTGTCAGAGCAAAAGAAGAAACACTTATGACATTTTGTCATTTTCCTTATTGGTGCAGAATACAATTCTACCACCTCTAGACCAAAATGAGGAATCCTCCCCTACACATAATGGTCACTAGCTGGCACACTACAAAGCATGGGAAGTGACCTTCCCTCCTCCAATTTATGACACTCTCTGCTCAACCAGAAGGGCCTCATTTGCAATTTTCTCTGGCTGGTGAAAGCAGATTACATGTTGCATTCTCTAGTGCAAACTTCATCATTAGGGTTGGGGTTGCCACACTGAAGTAGTTGACTGCGTGTGTATACATGTAACGGGCCATGACATGATGCTGGAAAATTATATGAAAACAAAACACGTGGTCCTATCAATGAAACAAAAACTTGAGGTTAAACTGGTAGCAGCATAAAAGCAGGTTGAAGAATTTGGCATCAGGGTACATACAGTTCGTGACATTCACAAACAAAGAATCCAACTTGTTGTATTCATTCACATGATTGTGACAGCATTACCAGTACCATGAAAAGAAATTTCTTAAAAAAATCAACCTATGAAATTCTAGACATTGGGCTGTTCTTATGGTTCAACTAAAAACAAGCCATATGGATTACTGTCACAGCATCTCCTGCAGTCTCTTGGCATTTGTCAAAGCTAAAAAGACCCTTAGTGGCTTTAGCCTTGTGGACTGAGGCGCTCTGCACACAACTATAAATGCCTGTGATATTATATGCAAGGTATTTCATCAAAACATCTTGTTTCTTTAAAGTCCCAAAAATTTCTGAAGAGAACAACTTGGTAACTTAACTGGCTAAAGCACTCGGCCGGACATCAAGGGATTCAGGTTTGAATCCCTGTCAATGAATGATTTTTACGCTTTGAAATTGTTGCATTGTAACACACATTTAATGAATGACTCCGTTAAAGGTTACTGTCGCAGCATCTCCCACAGTTTCTTGGAAGTTCATTTCCCTACCCGTAGAGTGCACCCACTTCACCTGATCTCTGTAATCTCTCCATATCCTCACACAGCTCTTACCACCATGTTCCCTTTGCTCTATAAGTTACCTTAGTTTGATGTTCACTAGTAACTCGTTACTCCGTACTTCAACCTCCCTAATTCTGTGAGCTTTTTCATCCATTTCCTTCACTCAGCTATCTAATCATATAATCTGTAATTCATACCATACTAATCTTTTTCTATTTACCATTCCTATTGTTTCATGATGCTCTTTTATTCCTTATTTCAGATATTACCATTTTTCCTCTTCAGTGCCATCCAATTTCTTCTTTCTCACTACAGGTAAGCCTTTGACATTCCACTCTCTTCAACACCTTACCTTTCTCATTCTCTGTCATTGAGCATTGAACACAATGAGCATTAAATAATGATCCAACTCCACATCTGCTCCTGGCATGAGCTCATCATGTTCTTCAAAAATTTTGGCCTGAACATAATGTGTGTAGACTGACATCTTCCTGTATCTCACAGCATTTTTCATGTGTACTTATGTCTACCATGATGCTTAAACCAGGTTTTATTTCTAAGTGAGCCTTCTCCCATGCAAAGCACTACAGTTTTCTCACTGAGGTCATTTCTTTCTCCTAAACTGCACTCTCTTACCTCACTCCTATCCCTCACTTCACCTTAGACAGTGCTTGACCTTCATCTCTATCAAGTGTTGTCTTTCATTCTCAATCATTTTGTCTAATTGTTCATACAGACTATTTACTTCTCCCTCCCTATTACTGCTAGTAAGCATGTACACCTGAATTACTACTTGACTGACCGGGTCCACTTTTATTTCTACAAATAATATTCTGTCATTCACCTCTTCCAAATTCAATACCCATACCCCAGTTTCCTATTCATGAATATGACTACCCCACATTAACTCTCTATTTCTCTGCCACAAATTACTCCATAACTTTCAATCAGATAATCTCCACCTTCTCTCCTTCTCACCTTGCACAGGTCTAACATGTATATTGTTCCTCTCTTACTAGATGTTTACTCACTTCTCTGTCCGCAACATTACAAGTCTCTATTTTAATGGTGGTATCTCTCATCTGCTTTTGTTCATATGGTTGTGCATGGACTTCACCTGATGATGGATAGCCTGTATCCTCTGCTGCTAGGCATTAAACACAGACAACACTAGCCCCAAGGGCTGAGTTCCATTGTTGTCAAGACCCTTTTTCATATTTGGTTCCACCACAATTGCCTGGGTAACTTGTTTGAGTCTAATAGAAATTATAAATCTCTATTGAAAGCTTGGCACAGAATGTTGATATAATGAAGATTGATTTTATATTATCTTAGTAAAATTTACATACCACTCCAACTGCATGCCTCCCACATTATCCAATTCAAGATTTCTACGAAAAAATCTACAAAATGGAAATGATTAAACTCTGCATTAGGTTCACACACTTAACACCTTTGGGACTTACAAGTAATTAATAAGTTCAATAAGGAGTAGGCATGAGTACCATATTTTCCTAGTAAACCACAGCAGGAAATGGGGGGACTGGCTGTCCCCTCTACCCTGTTTATGTACGACCATCATGTATCTTGCATGACAGGTGGCAGCTAACGTGGGGCAAACAAGCTAATATTTACATTGGTTGCTGAGGCTTTATGAGATCATTAAATAGCTAAGAATATGTTGGGTTCATTGCAATGCGATATAAAGAGAGAAATTACCTTAGCCTACGGAGAATCATAACATTTTCATAGACATGGTAATGGATGAGAATTATTGGCATATTTCATATCACATATTTATGAAAAATGTCATTCATAATACACAGACAAATATTGTCAATTTACACTTAAAGTGGTGATAACATGAACCAGCACAGCGATTTCAAAAGGCAACAATTCTCCTCTGTAAGGAAATTTGGGATTGGGCATTCCTTTGGACTTCTCCATTATTATAAATTTTAGACACAATATTATTCATTTTGCTAATCTAGATGCTTAAACTAGATACCAAAAATAAGAGTTGGAAGAAGATAAATCTCTGTAAAGCCATTAGTTGGGGAGAAAAGTGATTACAATAAATAATGAGGCTTTGCTGACCTTTTGCCTCCCTCCCCCCTTGCAGAGTTCAAATAGTTGGCAGGAGTTTTAAGTAATAACCAGGTGTTACAGGCATTTCATTTTCAATTTTATATAAATGTTCACTCACCTCAGACTTTTTCAAAATATCCTTCCAAATTTCAGAATTCTTTGAGAGAGAGAGAATAAACTTGACTGGCTGGTTTACATTAGCATGCTGGTATCGTTTTAGCAAAAACAGGTATTTGGATATAAGTATACAAGGAATATTAGATACTATTTCTTCCCTGATTTCAACATCTTCAAAAGAAGAAAACAGATCCTCCACGCCATCTAGAAATGTTTCACACAAACTGCAATAAATGTGAAGTCACGATGAGAAATACATGTAATATATTGTAAATGCTAAAAATGTTTACTAAATAAATAATACATTGAATGTTAATAAATTTAAAGACTTTTATGTGCTTGTATCACTGAGCATGCAGATTTGTACTCATTACTCTAGAGGGTATATGATCCATTAGAGGAAATAATGACTGGTGTTACTGAAATGAAACAATTGATAAAGACGAGGATGCAATTGATTGGAATGTAATGACAGGTGAAGAGAAGGATGGTAGTGAGGTAGGAGACCACAGTTTAGGACCAAGGAATGACTGTGGTGAGAAAGCAATAGTATTCTGGATGGGACAGGCTTTATTCATAAGAAAATCTTGATTTCAACTTCACAATAGGTGTAGATATTCTTGGAAAATGCCCGGGGATTAGGAGATATATCATTTAGATTAATTACGGTTAATTATGATTAGAAAAAGGTGATTCATTTGCAGTTTCCAGGGAAGGATTGTGGATTTAGATTATACTTTAGCACTAATGAATTATGAAGTCCAATTCAAGGGGAAAATACAGAAAAGATTGTTGAGAAAATGGTATACGAGCACAGAATCTTAATTGGGATAAAAAGGGAGCACCAGGATGCAGTGGAAATAATTATGAGGAAATTGAATGAAGACGTATTAATCAGGGTGAAAAGAAAGGACACAAGCAGCAAGCTATAGAGAAAGCCATGAGTGAGGACAGGAAAACAGGTGAAATAGAACAAAAATGGAAACATAGAAAAGAAGGGATATCAAAATTAAAAAAAAATATCATGTAAACGATTTACCTGAAAAATTGAATTGTTTCTATTTTTACATGTTCTTTTCAAACCATCTTCACATACCTCTCCAAGCACTTCTCTGTCAAATGTTTCTTTCTAGTCTACGGTCTTTTTCTTTTATTCAACTACACCCACATCATTTATGAAATAGCACACATCTCATTTAATCATCAGTAAGTATCCATATATCTCTAAATAAGACAGAATAATTTCAGTAACCATGATATGGACAGAAAAGTTTAATGCTGGCAATATGTAAACATCTGCTTCTCTCCACATTAATGATTGACAAAAAACCTTTCTAGCACCCACCACATTAGGGTCAGAGGCTGAAAGGAATGAATTTGGAAAGGATATAAGGATTATACCATTTACACAGCATGCTTTATCCTCTTCATGGCATTCTCAATCAAGATGTTTCAAAAATGTACCAAATGTATACCAAAGTGTGGGCCATTCTGTGTACGACATCACCTTGTGGAGCCTTGCTCAAAAGACGGCATTTTCCACAGAAGAGGACTGTCAAGGCAATTTTCAGAGCACCGTAGCAGTTTCAAGGTCGGCCATTATTTTAAATGTTTGGGAATCCTACCATTATCATGTTCATATATATTGCACTGTACAAATTTTATCAGATTAAATGACACTCAATTTGTGACAAATGAACACCAATGTGACTATGACACTAATCATTAAGGTGATGCACAGAGAGAGGATTACACTCTGGCAGCCTGTCAACAAGGTGCATTTAATGTAGCCTCAAAAATTTATAACAAACTCCCACTTTCTGTGGAATCTTCTCCTGCATATTCAAAAAAAGACAGATCCTTCCTATGACAGAATAACTCTCTGACCCCAAAGACTATTTTGGCCAACCTGACCTCTGGTGTACATTCACAATGTATAAAACTCTATACATATGCATTATATTGCAGGGAATTTTTTTCATTTTTGTATTTGTGTGTTTTTTTACTCATGTTGCACTTGGTTTACGTCAATGTTTTGACCGAAGAAGCAAATAAAGATTATTATTATAGGTCATAGATAAAACAACAGTTTAAGCAAATATCAACCAATCCAAAATTAATTACATGGAATTAATCACATTTTTCTAGTTCAAATAAGTCACCATTAGAATGCTGGTTAAACATTGGAGATTGCCTATCAAAACTTTGTGGCAGCACTACTGTTTCATTGTTCTGTCATGTGCACACAGGCCATTACAAGTACATATTTTTAACTTTGCCTTCATTTTATAATTTCATCTGAGTTAGTAAATAAGACAATCAGTAGTATCATTTTTTAGACACAGGATTAAATTATCCTGAAACTTGCCTTTTAAAGCATTGGGAAATTCAAGTAATTTTAAAAAATTAGGGAATTAAAGCAATTGTAAAAAGGCAGGAAAAAAACACAATACTCACTGAAATGAGTGTTCCATTTCATGCTTGTTGCACAAAGGTAAGACACAGCTCAGAAAATATAAAATTGAAACAACTTTCCCTTCTGACATATTGTCTTCCTGTGTGCCACTTAGTCCCCCATTGACAGGCAATGAAACAGCTGGAAACTCTAACTTTCCAGCATGAATACAAAGAGTAAGTGATACAGCCAAGTCAACCTATGGATGAAAAAAGACAATTTTAGTTTTACATTGTGTACTATCTCCCAATTTTGAAATACACGGGGCCGACAAAATTGACTCATAAGTCCTGGTTTGAAATAAATGAACTAGAAAATATTTTATGTTTTTGTATATAGCCCATAAAATCACAATTGTGTTTTTTTAATTGTTCATCAAAATACTAGATGAATTGAACTGCCAACTTTGCTACTTAATTTTTAAAAAATTATGTTTAGTAATAAAGCAGGTGTGAGGATTTAGTAAAAACGTAAGAGAATGGATGCATATCTGTGGAGGTGAATCAGAATACTGTGGACTTCCACCCACTAGAAAGTTCAAAAAACCAGTGTGACTACTGTATGACTCTGACAGGAGGGGACTCTCTGTTGAGACAGCACTACAAGAACACTTTCATGCTTAAAAATTATAACTATATTATATGAAATTTATTAAGACATAATAACAATTAGAATGACCCACCTTGCTTTGATTCACTTCTAAGGATGACTTTGCAAACAATTGATACAACTGACGATACAATGAGAATACTAAGCTAGATTGTATTAAGCCAAGCATAAGCTGTAGCCACTGAAATTTCTCCACATTGGGGAAATAGGTTAAGCCTTTTATCCATGCATCAAGAAGGACAGAGATCACCTAGAAAAGACGTTCAAATAAGTATTAAAAAGTCAACATTAATGAAATGACACAGGTCTATAATATATCCATAATTTGAAAGAGGAACAAAATTGCTGATTTATTATTGTAGTATTGTGGGGGAGAAAGCGGAGCGGAGAACAGGTGGTGGGAGAGGGGTGAAGGAGGAGGTTATGGAGGGGGAAAGGGAGGCCAGAGGGGAGCAGAGATGGAATAAGGAGGATGCGGAAATAGTAACAAGCAACACAGAAAACTAACAATTCATCCACAGATCCCACAATACCCATGACCAAGGCATCAACTCACCAAGTCATCATAAGGGCTTGACAAGTCAAAACACAGGACGAGGATGACAAAATGTATGCGGATGAATAAATTGTCCCACCACCTCGCAAGAAACAAATCCACCTCCATCCACCTCAGCCCCACCCCCCCATTTCCTCCTCCCCTCCCCTACATAACCTCCTCCTTCACCCCTCTCCCACCACCTGTTTTCCGCTCCGCTTTCTCCCCCTCCATATACCCCTCCTTCACCCTCCCCCACTACCTGTTTTTTCCCCTCTCCCTCGTCCCATACTCTCTCTGCACCGCGTACCCTTTTCCTCAGTCATATCTTATCTTCCGAAGATGACGGAGCTCGAGTCCGTCGAAATTATCAAGATATTATTGTGAGTGTTCTTTTTATGTGTTCTCGTGCTGTGTGTTACTGTCTAAGTTATATATATATATATATATATATATATATATATATATATATATATATATTGAAATATATTTTTAGATGATATCTTCAAAGTAACACGGAAGTGTTAAATAAAAAATTTAGACAGTAACACAGGAAGTAGATTCAGCCCCTGATATGCTAACCTCCACCTCGGTGTCCTGGAAGAGAAGTTCCTTTCCAGTTACCCTCTAAAACCCCTTCTATGGCTTGGTTATATTGATGACATTTTTCTACTCTGGCCACATGGCATAGACTCCCTCAATTCCTTCATCTCCCAACTCAATGATTCCTTATCTCTTTCTTTCACCTCCAGCTTCTCATCCTCACAGATCACCTTCCTTGATGTTAATATTTCCCTAACCAAAAAACAAATTTCTGACCTCGGTACATACGAAACCTAATAATAAACAACAATACCTTCATTTCAATAGCTGCCACCCCTACCATACCAAACACTCCCTCCCTCTCTATCCGCGGGCACCGCATTTGCAACCATCACGAATCCCTCAACAAATACCTCAACAACCTTCACTACTTCCTCCAACAGGGATACCCAGATTCTCTCCTTCACAAAAAAATCCTAAAACATTCCTACACCCCCAATCCTCCCTCAACCACAGACTCCCACCCTCTCTCAATGTGTACCAACTACTTCCCTGGCATTCAGTCCCCCAAATTCATCCTCAAAGACCTGTACCCCATCCTTCAAAACCACAACGTTTCGTCCAACCTTCTTCCCAAATTCCCCTCTGTTACTTTCAAACGGCCTGTCAACTTATCATATCTCCTTAAATCCACAAAGCCTCTTTCCAAATCCCCTCCCACCCCCAGAATCACACCCACTCCGTGCTTGCAAGCAAGATGCAAAACTTGTCCTATTTTCACCACTCCACCCCTCTCCATCCCACCTTTTAACTCTCTCCTGCCCTTTCCCCACTCCTCATGCATATCTCAGAATGTAATCTATCTTCTGACTTGCAAACTCTGCCCGGCATTTTGCATAGGCCAGTGCTCCACACCCCTGAACCTCAGGATAAATAATCATCGTGCCTCATGTAATCCCTCTTCCCCGTCCGCAGGTCTTCCCATCCCAAAAAATACCTTTCAACACAACACCCCCTACAACCACTGTTACAATGTTTCCGTTCTAGCATCCCTTCCCCCATCCGATAACCCTATAAAATTAAAAACAATGGAAATGGCAATTATATGGCTGTGTAAAGCCTATCAACATCCGGGTCTCAATGTCGTTCACAAATGGGAAGGGGCTGAAGTGGATCGGTGTTGATTTGTTTCATGCGAGATAGTGGGACATTTTGTTCATCCGCATAAATTTTGTCATTCTTGGCCTGGGTTTTGACTTGTCGAGCCCTAATGATAGCTTTGTGAGTTGACACCTGGGTCGTGGATGTTGTGGTATCTGTGGATGAATTTTTAGTTTTCTGTGTCACTTGGAACTATTTCCACATCCTCCCGCTCATCCCTATCCCATCTCCGCTCCCCTCTGGCCTCCCTTTCCCTCTCCACAACCCCTTCCTTCACCCCTCCCCCACCACCTGTTCTCCCCCTCCCTCGTCCCCTTCTCTCTCTGTCCCACATACCTCTGACTAGTCAGTCCTAACTAATCTTCCGAAGAAGACGGAGTTCGAGTCCGTCGAAATTATCAAGATTTTGCATGTGAGTGTTCCTTTTATGTCTTCTCATGTTGTGTGTAGCTGTCTAAGTTATATATTATTATTATAAGGTAATCTACCGTTTAAGGTAGGTTTTTGGATGGACACAACTATCAAATAAACATTTTGTGACTCCCCACCTATCAAACTAATTTTTATCAGGTCCCTCTTCATCTCGGTGTACTTCTTTCCTCCCTTCATCCCGTCCAACATCCCTATCCTGTTCCTTCCCTTACCTCGCTTGCCCAACATTCTCCCCTCTATTACCTTCTTCAACATTCCACTACCGCTCAATATTCCTTTCATCCATTTTTCCTGCCTCCATACGATTTCTCTCAACAAACCCCTCTCCTCACCCACCATCTCTAGTACTTCCTCATTTGTTTTCCTTTTGGTCCATTTCACCTTCTCCATTCTTCTCCACACCCACATTTCAAAATCCTCCAATCTACGTCTATCCTCCTGCTTCAGTGACCATGTTTCTGCGCCGTACATAGTTACACTCCATATCAAAGTTTTTACAAGTCTTTCCTTAACCTCCCTCCTCAACGTCCCCCTCATCAACTTCCTCCTCCTTGAGAAAGCTCCCTTGCCTAGCGCAATTCTTCTCCTTACATCCCTACTACTTTGACCGTGTTGGTCCAAAACACTTCCGAGATATGTAAACTGTTCTACCTGCTCTATTCTTTCCCTGCCTATTTTAATATTTAGCTTAGCCTTTTTCTATCTGGAAAATCGCATAACCTTTGTTTTATTAATATTGATTCTCATCCCATATTTATCGCACTGAACCTCCAATTCACTCAGCAATGCTTGCAACCCCTTGGCTGACTGAGCAACTAATGCTTGGTCATCAGCAAACCTAACCGATTTTACGAATTCCCCTCCGACTTTCATTCCTACCTCCAGTTCTTCCCATGCCTCTTTAATCATTTCCTCCACATATACGTTGAACAGCATCGGTGACAATGGGCAACCCTGCCTTACCCCTCTTCCTAAGACTGCCCATCCGGACTCTCCGTTCCCCACTCGCACCTGAGCAGTCTGAGACATGTACAGGTTGCGGATCAATCTCCTGTCCCTCCAATCCATTCCTATTTTCTGCAATACACGCATTAATTTTTCCCAATTCATTCTATCAAATGCTTTTTCGAAATCTACAAAACAGGCAAAAACGTCCTGGTTGTATTCTATATTCCTCTCAATTAGTGATCTCATTACTGCAATGGCATCACGCGTACCTCTTCCCTTCCTAAACCCAAACTAATCATTCCCTAAGTAATCATTTGCCTTACTCTCTATCCTTTTGTTGATGATCCTGAGAATAACTTTAGCTGCGTGGGATATCAAACTTATTGTTCTGTAATCCTCACATGATACAGAGTTTGCCTTTTTTGGAATAGGAACTAACACCGATCTCACAAAATCTTTCGGCCAGATTCCTTCTTCATAGGTACTACGAATCAGTCCATATAGGGCCTTCTTCCCGCATTTTCCTAAACATTTCAACATTTCTACAGGTATGTTGTCCACCCCCACGGCATTATTTGCTTTCATCTCCTTTAATGCCCTTTCTATTTCATCGTCGAGTATGCCTGGACCTAAGCTATCTTCTTCAACGTCATGTTCCTTTTCTATGTCTAACCTTGTCGGCCTAAGTTCTTTACCATACAGTGTTTCTATATATTCCTTCCATCTCTCTTGGATTTTCCCTGGTTCAACTATTATCTTACCCCACTTATCTTTAACTGTTAGCACAGATCTTGCCTTCTTACTTCCCGATAATAACTTAACCTTGCTGTATAGAGCACCAATTTCACCCCTCTTCTGTAAACTTTCCCTATCCATGCATTGCGTTTTCTACCATTCTTCTTTTGCTTTATTTGTGGCCCTTCTCAATTTATTGTTTAACTCTTTGTACTTCATTTTGCCTAACTCTGTGTTTACATTCTTCCATCTTCTTCTCTCATCCATCTTTGCAATCATCTCATCCGTGACCCATGGTTTCCTTATTCTTTTCCCCTTAATGGTTCCTATAGTGTCTTTTGCTGCTTCCGATATCCCTTGCTTGATACATTCCCATTTTTCTTCGATTGTACTCAGTTCTTTACCATCATCCATTATTTTCTCTACAGCCTGCTGATACTCCTTCCTCGTTAATCCATTTAATGCTTCTACGTTCCATTTCCTAACCCGCCGCCCTTATACAAATGATATCTTGTTGGATGTCTGTGGTCTCAACTGTTTTGCAAAATTTGATTCCTCGGTCACTTTAAAACCATATCTTGGATTTTGTCATTCATTTTTGTATAAGTCACTTCCACTGGATATCCTTAACAATGATGATCATTGGTGGATGTACAGGGTCCAACCCAAAACTGGTAGGACTGATTTTTTTACAAGAATTTTATTGACAATATCCTTACATCAACTTAATAATCTTCAAAGTATGCTCCTTGAGCTGCTACATACTTAGTATAACGTTGCTCCCATTCCCCGTACACCCGCTGGAAATTTTCTTTGGGGATGCTGTTGATGACCCTCGTCGAAGCCTCTTGAACGGCCTTTATCGAGTCAAAACGTCGTCCTTTGAGCTGTCTTCTCATTAGGGGGAAGAAGAAGAACCGGTGGTGCCAGATCAGGAGAATAGGGCGAGGGCAGCAAGGTGGCAACTCCGTATTTGGCCAGGAGCTCTCTGACGACGAGCGCACCATGGCACAAATTTTCGGCACCATCTTGGCGCACACCTTACGTATGGCCAAATCCTGTGAAATAATGCGTTGGACGTTGGATGCAGACAGACCCAACTGGTCTGCAATTTCTTCACTGGTTAAGCGTCGGTCTGTGTTCAGCAGTGTCCTCACTCTGTCCACATTCGTCTCAGTTCTTGCCGTCGATGGCCGTCCGGAGCGACGGTCGTCTTCAACGAGCTCCCCACCCCCTTTAAACAACTTGTGCCACTCAAATACTGTGGAATGGCTTAAAGCAGTGTCCCCATAAGCCTGCTTGATCATATTGAGGGTCTCAGTTGCTGTCTACCCAAGTTTCGCACAAAACTTTACGGGATAACATTGCTCTAAATTCAGATTCATTTTGTTTTTCTACGTGGACAAAAACCTTACTTCACTAAAAACGGTGTCCTCACTCAACGAGAGCCCACAGGCGACTGAGGTTGGTGTCGGTCTGTTGCTAAGAGCCCCCTCCACCTTACCCTGCCAGGCAGACCCCCCCTCCACCGCTCCGTTCGCGCCAGAGAAAATCAGTTTTACCACTTTTGGGTGCGACCGTGTGTGGCCATGTTTAAACTCATTTACCCAATTGTAACCAGGTGCACATGCAGGAGTAGATGCACCATGAACTTCATCCAGCTCGGCTTTGATCTCTTTTGATGTTAAGCTTTTACAACAGAAGGGTTTCATTAAACACAACTCATTTTTTTCCATTTTTCTAAAGAAACAAAAGTTTATAGATATAAATGATGATATATGAATGATGATATATGGCGAATGAATATAAATGATGATATATGGTGAATGAATGAAGAATTCTGCATATCCGGGTTTTCACCGTGTTGTTGTTTGAAGCCGACAACAGTTTCACCGAAGTTGCATCCGGCGTCTTCAGGTTGAAGATAAGGGATTCGGTTCAGTTTCAGTTTAAAATGTTTTTATTTCCGTAAAGAATTAGACAGGAAGAATAGAAATACATAAATTAGAAAAGAGTACAGCAATACGGATTTTGGCCGTCCTTATATAGGTGGTCCCGTCCAGGTGCTGCTCTCTGATTGGTCCTTTTCCGAAGAACTCTCTTCCACGCGTTGTGGAGATGGTAGCCTTCATCTATATTGAAATTCGCCGGGTTTTTGGCTATCTCAATAGCTTCTCTAATTAGGCGTGGGTAATATCTACTTTCCTTAGTTATGATTGTTGCATCATGGAATAGAATATCGTGACCGGGTTCACTCATTTATGTTCGGAGATGGCCGACAGGTGAAACTGTTTATTCGTTGTTGTCCGGAGGTGTTCTTTCATCCGAACTTTCATAGGCCGGCAGGTTTCCCAGATGTAGGCTCTTCGCATGAACAGGGTACTTGATAGACCCCTTCGTATAAGTCTTTCGGGATTTTGTCCTTCGGTCCAGGGAGCGCGTCCGCTATTTTCTTGGTACAGTAAAATCTTGTCACCAGCAGCAGGGTTCCGTCTGCTTGATTGACTTTTCAGAATCTCGTCTTCGCTTTTCTTCCCTGGCGGTCCTTTTTAGGACCATATTGTTCCGATAGCCGTTTTGTTGTAGTGCTTTCAGGAGATGTTTCTTTTCAAAGAATCGGCGTCAGAGATTTCATACGCTCTGATTCACCTACTGTCCATTCTCCTCCTGTGTTTGTCTATTTATCCTTTGGTGGGTGTAACGGCTCCCTAACGCCATCTCCTGGGCAATGAATCGGAGCACTTTGGCGCTTTATAAGATTGCAGATTTCAGTGTAAAGTACATTTTCTCGATAGCTCAAGTGGTTAGAGCATCCACCCGGCAAGTGGAGGGATCCGGTGTTCAAGTCCCGGTCAAGGAAAATATTTTTTTACATTTGCGATCTGCTCAAATCCGCCTTCCCCACCTCTCTTGTGTTCGTCCTTTATGTGTGTTCCTTTCCCATTTCCTTATCTCCATTTCTATGTGAATGAATATTTGTTCGCCGTATGGCGGGATTTAATATAAATAAATAAATAAATATATATATATATATGTATATATATATATATGTATATATATATATATGTATGTATATATATATATATCTACAGATCTTCCTGGGAAACCATAACTGGCACAGGGAAAGGAACTGGCCCCCCTACCCTGATGTGTGAAGAGTCACACGCCATTGGGCTTGGTACATGGGTGAGCTCTACCATCACCTACTAAACCGACCTTCGGGTTGATTACTGTGTTTATGGTTTTATATATATATACACACACACAAACATGTAATAAAATTTCATTTTCTACACTTACCCTTGTATTTTGGTATGCTAAATTACAATGCTTACTTAAGTAAATGAATGTATTTCTGTATGTTTACAGTCCATAATTATTATGATTGTGAAAAACTAGTAATCTAACACACCTTGTTTACTTAGAAATTTACCAATCAGTTGCTTGCAGAGCAAGATTTTTATTCCCATATTGCAATATTGCATTATGTTACAAAGTGGATATGTTTCCATATATTTTACTATTTCATGGATAACACACAAAAAATCTATTGCTGTAATAATGCTAAAAAAATAAGTACCTGTTCATCCGGAGAAGAATTCCAATTATCCATGAGAGAGGCAGAATCAAAAATATTTTTCTCTCTACCTTCAAGATGCATATCACCCTTGGAATCCAAACCAAATGTGGTAAGTACTTTCTGAAGTGATTGATTCACTACAGATAGAGAATCTTTCAGACTTCTCCACATTTGACTGTTACTAGAGACCACTCCTTCACTCTTCATAGATTTTATAATTTGCAGATGTCGATGAAGCTCATTAGATAGGGATGATAAACAATCAGGTAATTCCACAAGAAGGTTAGGCTCTCCTAAAAATAGGTTAAACTCTATAAATAAAACTAGGCATGGCAATTCTATTCTGGGGATAAGAAATTTAACTGTAAGAGCATTAGTAAAATAATTATTCTCAAGAGCACATCTTTCTTGCTAACTACCATCTAAGTTCACAAAAAATATACTAATGAAATGTAAAAGGAAGAAAAATTTCAAATTGAAATTAGCTGAAATAAGATTTTAAAAATATGCACAATACTGACACTTGTCGTAAGTGGAACCCAGGGGAACAATGAATTTATCTTAAAACGACAGTTTTCCTCAAAGCACAGGGTTGACTAATAGTGCAAGGGGTACACCAATCAACAGTACATGGCTACGATAATTTTCAAAAATACACAGGTGATATGGCTGAGAGAGAATCTGGGTATCCTCGTTGGAGGAGGGAGTGGTGAGGGTTTTTGACGTATTTGTTGAGGGATTCGAGATGGTTGCAAATGTGGTGCCCGAGGATAGAGAGGGAGCATTTGGTATGGTAGGGGTCGTAGCAGAAATAATGTGTGAGTGTTCCTTTTATGTGTTCTTATATTGTTTGTTGCTGTGAAAGTTTTTTATTGAAAACTTCTGTGTTACTTCGATGAAATCATAATATATATATATATATGTGTGTGTGTGTGTGTGTGTATGTGTGTGTGATTTTGTTGAAGTAACACAAAAGAGTTGAATAATAAACTTTGACAGCAACAAACAATATAAGAACACATAAAAGGAACACTGAAACATTATTTCTTGATAATTTCGATGGAATTGAGCTCTGTCTTCATCAGAAGAGCATGTACATCTCAGAATGTAATCTATCTTCTGACTTGCAAACTCTGCCCAGCATTTTGCATAGGCCAGTGCTCCACACCCCTGAACCTCGGGATAAACAATCATCATGCCTCGTGTAATCCCTCTTCCCCGTCCGTGGGTCTTCCCATCCCAAAACATGCCTCCCACCACAACACCACATTCAACCAGGGTTACAGTGTTTCCGTTCTAGCATCCCTTCCCCCATCCGATAACCCTATAAAATTAAAAACGATGGAAATGGCATTTATGCGGCTGTGCAAAGCTTATCAACATCCGGGTCTCAATGTCGTTCACTAAATATAGAGGGTTGAAGTGGATAGGTGTGGAATTGTTTCCTATGGGAGAGAAAGATATTTTGTTCATCTGCATGTATTTTGTTATTCTTGGCCTGGGTTTTGACTTAATAAGTCATGATGATGTCTTTGTAAGTTGACACTTGGATCATGGTTGCTATAGTATCTGTGGTTATTCATTAGCTGTGAGCTTAAAACATCCCTATAGTCTCAGCATTCTGCTGTCTTTCTCCTAATTTTGATGGGAGTCTGAATGTTCTAAGATAGTGTTCAGGCCAACTTCCTCCCTCATATGTGCTGACAATGAGCCTGTGAAAATGTTTCCTTCCATATTTTCTCAAACCCTTGCGTAATTCCAAAAGGACACTATCCATCTCCATCATCTACTCCTTTTCAGTTTCCTTAATGCTTTCTCTACAGCACTATCAAGCATGCCTAGACCTAAGCTATTTTTGTCTTCTTCATATCCTCCATCTTTATCTAAACTTACTCAACTAATCTATGATGAAAGCCTGTTATAATTAGTAACATATAACAAGAATTTTTGCATAGCAAGTAATACCTAAGGTACAATTTATTGTCCTATAATTTAGATGCAAAATTAATTGGTAAAAGTTAGGGCCATGCAAAGCATTTGTTGTTGTAGTCAGTAGTTGTTCAACATTACATGTGATTCAAAATATTATGTAGTATTAATTAAAAAGTCTAACACCAAAGATATTTGCTCACTATTTCCAGGCTTTTTTCTTTCCTCTTCACACTGATCACTGTAAACTTTAATCATGGAAGTAGATATGAGACCTTTAGATGTGAGTATTTTGATCACTTTCATGCGTGTATCTGGTTCTTCTGGGAGGATCCTGAAATAGGACATTACCGTATAGCTAGCAGTTAAATAAAAAATGTTAATGTTTAAATTCATTCTGTATTAAAACTATAGATAATATGTTTAAGTGTAACTGTGAAAAACATTTTAAGAAAATATTGTTCATGTTCGTTCAATATTTCGCATATCACAGAGAACCAGAGAAGGGAATTTCTCATGGAAAATGCCCTTTTTCTTTTGCCTTTGTTTGAAGGCGAGACAGTTGCCATTCTTCAAAGGCTCCCTTTTCAAGCCCACTTGTTACCATGCCCCCCCATAGCCTCTCTCTAGGGTCCTCTTCAAGAGAGGAAGTCTGGTTCTGCTTGGGACACTGAGTCACCAGTTATGAGCTTGGTCACCTAGTCTACCAAATCCTTGTATGGACAAGGTGAGTTTCTTATTCACTGTGGAAAAGCTAAAATATTTATTCTGACTTAGCAGACAGCTTGGCAATTTTCAGCCAATAGAAAAGAACCTCACTCATGGCATTTAATGTTTGGTAGATATTATATTTTTGAAAAAAGTAATTTGTATTATACTTGCCATGAACACCTTTTATTATCAAACATATGTTATTATTATTATTTGGTGGGTTCCCACTTAAGGTAGGTTTCATTTGGAAACAAATGACATCCCTACCCTTGAAAAGGAAAGAAAGCTTGAACTAACAAAACATTAAACCTTTCTTCAATTCTACATAGTACTTCATTCCATTCAACATGCCTATCCTACACATGTTCCTGCCTTTCTTCGTTTGCCTAACATTCTCCCTCTATTGCATTCTTCAACATCCCACCGCCAATCAATATGATTTGCAACCATCTTTCCTGCCTCCTTTGGATTTCTTCTATTAATTCCCTCTCCTCCCCAGCCATGCCTAGCACTTCCTCATTTGTATTCCTTTCTGTCCACTTCACCTCCATACACACATATTAAGAGCTACAAATCAATGTTGTCATCTGGCTTCAAGTTTCCACCCCATATAAAACCACATTCCACATCAATTTTTCACTAATCTTTCCTTGGAATTCTCCTCCAGTATCCTTTTGTTTAACTCTCTCCTCTCTGTGAACGCTTCTTTCCCTCATGTAATTCATCTTTTGATGTCCATACCTTTTGAACCATCTTGGTCAAAACCTATCCAAGATTCCTAAACTTCCACGTGCTCTAGTTTATGAACTCCCATTTTAATATTTAACTTTTTTACAAGAATTTGCTCTCCAATTTCAACATTTAACTTAGCTTTCCTCCTTACATAAATCCTCAATTTTGTTTATATTGATCTTCATTACATACCAATCACACTGATTTTCTAATGCCTCTAAGTTGACTGGCTAAATAACTAACTAGTGACAACTCTGACCTACCCCTGCTTCAAACACTGCTCATCCCATCTTTTCATCCACCATAAACATACCTCAGGAGTCTGAAACAACTACAGGCTGCGGATAAGTCTCCTATCCCTCCAATCTGCTCATATTTTCTGAAATACATTTAATTTATTTCATCGCATTCACTCTATCAACCACTTTCTTGAAGCCTATGAAAGAGACAAATACTTCCTGATTGTACTCTATATTCCTCTCCATTAGTGATCTCATTACTGAGATAGCGTGCCTCTTTACTTATTGAAACCAAATTGAACATCTCCTACGTAATCCTTTGCTCCGCTCTCTTTCCTCTTGATGATGATCATGAATACCACTACATACTTGTTGTTATACAGTATTTCTGTATGTCTCCCTTTCCCTTTTTTGGAATGGGTAGTAACACTGATCTGACAAAATCTTCCCACCAAACACAATCCTTATAAATGCTATGAATTAGCCCATAAAAACTCTCTCTCCCACATTTCCCACACCCTTAAGTAGTTCCGTAGCAATGTTATCTACCCCCATGGCCTTATTTGATTTCAATCCCCTTAATGCCATAATCTCAATCTTACTCATCTCGTAACGGAATTTTTTTGTTCCTTTGAGTGCATGCTTATGCAAGGTTTCTCTATTTGGACATTTGACTTTTTTGCAAACATAAATACAAAAAATAAATGATTATTTAAAATAGTTATTTCTGTACTTTTCATGGGACAAACCTTGCTTTTAGCAATTCCGGCAAAAATGTTTGCTCAAGGTATCGCTTGCGGAAGACTGATGCTTCAAGAACTGTCCTCAGTATTTCTCCCGTTTGCTCAAAATGTGACAGCACATACTCCACCTCAGCAGAAGCTAAACTCTGGTTCTGTAAACAAAAGCATTGAAATATAGCCACAGATATTTTTACAATTTTTAAATTATCTTTTTATTAAAGAATAATGGGATTCAATGGCTTGATATTATTAGCCTTTCTAGTTGCTTAGAAAATACAAAGAGTATAAATATAAAGGCATTATACATAAATCAATAACTATGTAGATGTACTGTTTGGTCTCGCTACAATGGGAGTGGTTTTATCCAAAAGTAATGACCAAAAGCATTGATACATTTATCCCACTGGGAGACGAGATAATCAATTCGTTTTGCAGAGAGAGATAGGCCACAGACTGATTCACAACCGCACCCACTCTTGCACTTCCTCACCCTGGGCACGCATCGTCTCGCAGTGATGTGCACCCTTCTTGGAATTTCCTATGCCACTTGTGCACACTCGTCAGGGGCATGCAGTGTTCACCAATGATGAATTATGAATTTCACATACTCCAGCACCCTCAGCCACCAGAAAACGAACCTCGTCTCTCTGCTCTTCTTCGCTTGCCTCCATCTCTAAAGCCGAACGAACACCAGGCCAGACCGCACACCAACAAGGATATAACAACCCAACAACTGCATGCACCTGCGAGTTGTCACTATGCAGCTCTCCTACCACAGTGATGGCAGTATCGATATGTAACAACAGTGTTGCACTTTTCACGCAGACTGTGTGTTATGCCAGGTGTTCGGTTTTCATTTGACTACCCCTCATTTTTAAATTACTGAGTATGGTCCTTAGAAGCCACTAATCTACATCAATACTTGGGAATGAAGGCATGGTTAGCATGAGCAATAATCGGAATGAATTTAGCACCGGAATCATACTGCTGATGACCACGCAACTCTGACACCTAAGGCTAATACCTCTCTAGAATGTGACACACTCTTTTGAGATCAGAGGGTATTTTCGATGTCACAAAAGCAACTAAATCACCAAGTCACACAACCACAAATCCACCCGTTACTAAACTGGCGAGACCGAAAAAAATCTTGGCTTTATATGCATGGTGAAAATACATGGTGTAAAGATCGAAATCGAAAGATATCGAACGATGCGTATTCATTTACTAAAGCAAATGATATGTACTCATATGGCATTAAAGATGTTGATGATTACACCCATTGCATCTGTGCTTCACCTCAAAAAGAAGCAGCAGTCACCAACTGGAGCATTACTTTGACCCTTATGATTCTTGTATGGCCTCGCGGAATAGAGTATTATTGTCAGACATTAACTACATTCAACATAAAAAAACAAACCATCCAAAAACTAACCGAACTGTTGTTGACTTGGCATGCTGCCAGCTGGCTCATCCGGAACAGTCCCCCTTGGTCACTCGAGCGCACTCCAAAATCAGACAAGCGTGTCCTGGCCAGATGAAGGTAGTCACTCAGCAACGTGCGCGCTGCCGCAGATGCAGGTGCTTGCGGAGGATGTAAAATGTGCGCTCTGAGCCCCATGACACTCTCCACTGGAACAAGATCGCTCATCAATGACACAAGGAGCCGAAAATTCCGTCCAGCGGTGGCTCCTTTCAGGTCTGTCCCTTTGGACCTGATTCCAAATGTGGAATCAAACCACTCTGCATACGAAGGAAAGCCACTATTCTCAAGACTGCACTGGCGAGCAGTCAGCAGAGCCAATATTAATGTTTCCCGGCAGCCATCACTGAATGCCTCATATACCAGGGATGACACAAAACCTGGTGGAAATCAAAGATTAAAGCTATACTGTAAATACAATGCTGCAAAAAAAAACCCTTCCTACTTGCAGAATGGCACAAATCCATCCAAATTCCCCATCGCAAAGCATCTATGTCACTTTAAGAGTTTACAGTCAATGGGACATTCTTGATTTGCATTTGAGAGGTCATTTTTTTTAATTTTGCTATTCACCTTTAAATATAATTATGAGCTTATATTTGATATTACAGTAATTTAATGTGTAATGAGTGCTCGTATACATTACTATTTAAATCTGGATAACCCTAAGAGTGATGCTTTGTTCATTGGATTTCCCATCAGGTATTGGTGTCTGCTATTATGATATTGAGCATAACACTGATGTCAACCTTATGAAATATTTTAGAAAAAGCCTTTAATTATTCTTGGATGGAATGGGAAATAGATTTAGTTATTTTTAGGATCGTGAAATTGCATTAAGAGAGTGGTTGTTTATTCTATAATTTTCTCTTTTTTCCATATTTTTTGCAGGACCAGTTGGATGTTGGTGGCACTTTCACTGAGTTCAATCAGCACATGATAAGAGGGAAGGGCATTGAGGTAGGCATGTACTGTGGTGGAAGGTAAGAGTACGTAGTGAGGGACACGATGTATTTAAGGAAAGATCAAAGTAAGGCAGAGGAGAGAGAAAAAGAGGGAGATACAGTGCTACTTCAATATCAAGGCCACCTTCATTGGCAATGAATGATTATTGGATTTTAAATCTAATATTGCAGTGAAGTCTTTTCAGGTTTCCCTCTTGGTCAGGGTGCCAATGGCCAATGCCTCAATGACTAAATCTGCCGCTGTCCTCAGAGCATTCATACTGGTTCATCATTTTGCCATCCTGAAGCACAAATTTTCACAATTTGCTGAGGCAGTATACCATATCTCGGTTGAAATTTTTTCTTCTCACTAATAAGTTTAGCATCATTGAAGAGAATCTGAAGGTTCTTAGCAAGGACGTTGTCCATAATGGCTGATTTTTTGGAGTGGCATCTAATGCATTAACAATTGACCAGAAAAATCCAGCATTACCAAACATTTAACTGGATCCAACCACTCTGTACCCTCCCCAGACATCCTAAACAGTCTCTCAGGACATATCCTTGACTCAAACTATTATTATTATTAAAAATTCACATGTGCTGATAGACAGTGTCAGGTGGGACACAAGTCCCAAATAATCACAAAGGTAACATCAGACAGAAGAATGAATGCATCTTCAATCGAAATGACAAAAATAGATGAAATTTGAGTTTTCAATCAGAGTTTTTGACTTTTTTGAGTGTCTGGAAGAATATTCACCATGCTTAGTCGACTTTTTAAATTTTTTTATTGCTAGAATTCAAGAAATAGTACTATTTTGTAAGCAAGTGATATTGAAGGAGATTATCAATAAATACCTTATATTAGAGAAGCAATTCTTAAAATAGTGTTTTATGATCACGCCCTAAATGTACACACACAGATATATGATGCACAATTCTTCCCCATCTTGCAGAATACGGAACATATTAAAACGCAATTATTTAAAAAAATATTGGATTAATCATTCAAGTAAATTGAAATTAGTTTATTATACTTTATATGAAATATATTACTTATAAAATTAGAAATTATCTACTATACGAGAATCTGCTATCATATATGTATTTTCTGGCAAAAAACATTAATTCTCCAGAATTCCAGGTTTGATTGCTCAATTCTAGGTTTTACCCAGGTTTTTTAGCATGTTTTTTGCATTCCTAGTTCATTTCAAATTTTCAATGAGTCAAAGAAGGTTGACCCCACCCTGCTTTGGGTTCTTTTGGTGTTGAGCGTTTCAATGAAAACAGTGAAATCCATAGGCTACAACATACACTATGAGGAACATTACAAAATATTGCATTACCAAAACTGAATCCATTTCCCATTCACTGAGAAGAAGTTGCCTAGAAGAGGTACTGATGCAAACAAGACTCACTGTCAGTGCTAATTGACTGTTAACCTAAATTCGGATATGATATACAATGATAAATGAGGCACAACATACCTCTATTTATACCATGATATAATACTGGAGCACTATGAAACAGTAAATGCAAGAAAACAATGTATGGAGAATTGAACGATTCTTTTCTTTTCCTTTTTAAATTAACTTGAACAGCAGGAAACTAAATAATTAGGAGTTTATTAGGGGCCATCAACAGTTTGACTTGATTAAAAAATACATTTCTTTATTAATAGATTACAATAACCACAGAAGTAGAGATAAGATGGAGAAATAATGCACTGTGAGACAATTCCTATAGGTGCATATGTCACTCCAGTATTCATCATATAGAGGTATCTTTTTACAACAAATTGGATATAAACAACAGCACTTCAAAGTCCTTCTAAAGTTACCTTTCATGAGCATCCCAGATTCATCTTTAGTCACTAGAAATACAGATATGCATGCCAATACATTCCTCCAGTTCACTTCCCCCATTTTCAATATTGTCTGCATTACATCCAAAGCATTTTTGGCTTCAAAAGGTCTTAGCATCTGTGGTAAATAGTAAGTATGGATTTAATTTAACAGGCAATACATCTGTTCCAACAGGAAAAACACAGTAAAGACCATCAAGAGCAATAAGTACTGATTAAACACTTAACAGTTTCTTAAGAAAGTTACCTCTGATATTACTAGAAAATTTTGTTACATTCTTTTTGGCAAACAAAATTGAAGTAAAAATATAAATACATGGATGAAGTAACAAGTGGAACTTCCTGAGAAAGGGTTTGACTTGGGTCAACATAACTGACCTTGTCAATCAAGTGTAAAATTGCTTGCAGTTTAAACACAGAAACAGTTTGTGGGGAAGAACTCCAAAAAAATAGGTGCATTATTTCATTTATTGACTCAATTGGGTGAGATTAAGACTTGTAGGTCCTTCTTCCACCTAACCCTTAGACATTACATTGAAGAAAATTACATACACCCAAGCCCTAGATGGAGGAAAATCCACCTAGTCGGTAATCGAATCCATGACCTCTGGATTGGCAGGCAAGGATGTTTCCCTGCCGCCACCGGGGCCGGCAACATTAGGTACAAAATAAGAGCAGAAAAGACCACAATACATTGAGAGGAGAACGATATTAGAAACGGTGAAACAAGTAGTGTGAATAAAAAAGGAGAGTCAAGTCCCTTCAGAAGAATGTCTATGAGAATCCAAATGAGGTTGGGAATTTAAATTAATATAATTGTAATTGTAATTTATTCATTCACCATAAGCATAGAATTATGCATGGCTTTGTCAAAACATGTTTTACACTTCATTTCAGTAAAAAAAACATTATGCAAAATCAAAACAATATGCAAGTACAATACATACAATTTACAACTTTTTGGAATTAACACATTTCAGTTATACATTTGAAATGGTATGCATTAGAAAATCATCTACACTATAAAATAATTTACATGAAAGTAGTTTTTTTACGGCACACTTAAATTTAAAGGAACTTTTGATATTTTTAATATAAGCAGGCAATTTATTGTACATAAGTATTCCCTGATGATCTATCCCTTTAATCGTTTTATTTTCTCTGTGCTGACTTACATGGAATGCATTTTGGCTTCTCGTATTATGACTATGAAGGTCACAGTTTTTAATAAACATGTTCTGATTTTTGTTAATAAGAGACACTGTTTCAAGAATGTATAGACAAGGAAGAGGTAAGATTTCTAGTTTTTCAAAAATAGGTTTACTGGGAGCTCTATTATTAGAATTAGTTATTATGCGAATAATCTTTTTTTGCATTTTAAATAATTTTGGAAGGAAGATAGAGGAGCCCCAAAAGGGAATACCATAATGGAGAAGTGACTGCACATAGCCAAAATATATAGTCCTCAATGCCTGAATGCAAATGATTTCCTTGAGTACACGGAATGCATAACAGATTTGTGCCAGTTTTTGAGATAAATTATTAATATGTTCCTCCCATGAAAGATTAGAGTCAATCCAAATACCTAAAAACTTTGTTACCTTTAGTTCTTTTATGGGGCAACTGTTAATTATTGGATATAAATTTATTAACTTCATGTTGAGATTGAAGTTTAAATAATGGGTTTTACTAACATTTAAAGATAGCTTATTGTCAGTGAGCCAGTTCATCAAATTATGTGTAGTTTCTGTTACCTTGTTCATTAACTGAGTGGGATTATGGTTATTAAAAATTAAGTTAGTATCATCAGCAAATAGTATTGTATTGGAGAGTGGTAAATTTGCAGGTAAATCATTTATGAAGACTAAAAATAGTAGTGGTCCAAGAATGGAGCCCTGGGGAACTCCACAAATAACAGAAGTTGTACTTGATACAGATGAATTCATTTCAATATATTGTGACCTATCAGTTAAATATGATTTAAACCAGTCCTTTGCATTGCCTCTTATACCATATGTTTCTAATTTTTTTTAAAGAATTCCATGGTTAACTGTATCGAAAGCTTTTTTTAAATCAATAAAAAGCCCTGCAACATGAATATTACTATCCAAGGCATTCCATATATTCCTTGTCAATGAGAAAAGGGCATCATTAATGGACTTATTCCTTCTGAAGCCAAACTGATGATTGTCAATGACAGAGAATTAATCAAAAAAGGAAATCAATCTCAGTTACATGACCTTCTCCAAAATTTTGGAGAAACCTGAAAGTAAGGAAATTGGTCTATAGTTTTCAATGTTTCTATAATTCTCAATGTAATGCCAATAAATTATGCAAACTTAGTCTGAGGCAAATGTTTTCTGTCTAAAAGAATATTTAACATTAGGATGGGTGTGTTTTTGTGAGATATTCTCATGACTTGTGAATTTTTGACATTGATTTTAAGAAGAATGTGATGAGTCCAAGAATTGATTTTTTGGGTGACTGGACTGCAACAGTTCACAGGTTCCTGAGGAGAGTCAGAGGAAATTACCCAATGGGATTTAGAGTATTGGGTTCCAGAACTGTGTTTTTTAATTACAGGATAATTTCTTCCAGGGATCGGAGTTGAACTATAATGGGAAATTCCAACATTCTTTCAGATCCCAGGATTGCAGGTTTAGGCCTTAAAATAAAGCAAAAAATCCTGAGAATTGCATGCAATAATACACACATCCCAGCATACATAGCATAGTAATTCACAGCAAAGTGAAATGTTTCCAACCCTAATAATCAAACGACTTTCTTCTTAAACATTTACTTTATGGTTAATGTTAAACTGATAAAGAATATTTGGCTAGCAAAAATTTGCAGTTTTGAAATGTTTATTTACTTAACAATAAAAATGACTTCCTATTTCACAAGTATTTATTGATTAACTTACATAAGTTAATTTCCAAAGTCAGGTAATTAATAAAATTGTATTAAACTCAAAAAGAGAAATTTATGCAATACGAGTACAACTTCAACTAACAATATGAGAAGAAAATTACTAATTAACATTACGGAAAGTTCCACAGTGTCAAGCCTAAAACTAATAAATTAATACTAAATAACATGCTTATACTCATTTATGACCTTACCGACACTAGCATTTGTTGAAGATGCGGTGGAATTTTGCAGTAACTCCATTCAGTTTGAAGTGAAAAGGCCTGATTCAATGTGATGTCAGGTGAAAAAGTCAGCAAATCAGCTAACTGGTTGGTTAAGAATGCTACAGCTATCTGTGACTTTGGACCTCCAATGTCAGTCCGAAGAGTAATAAGATGGTATATATCAACTGGCTTAAGACTTCTCTCTTCCTCTTCAGGGTTCCAATTTTGGGACATCTTCAATAAAAAAAGATTTCTATCAATTGATGAGCACATATACTAACACTAGAGCTATACCAATGTTATTCATTTGCTAGTGCATCTCACTGCAAATATGAGGTGTGTTAAAACATTTACGGGAATTTTAATTTTTCGGACAACGATATTTATTTATTCTTATACATTGTCACCTTCAAAGTAGTCCCCATTGGAGATTATGCACTTGTGCCAGCGCTTCTTCCAATCCCCGAAACACTTCTTAAACTCGATCTTTGAGATAGCTTTTAGTTCTTTCAGCGACGTGCTTTTAATGTCATCTACGGCTGTAAAGCGATGGCCCTTCAAGGTTCTCTTAATTTTTGGAAATAGGAAAGAGTCACACGGAGCCATATCTGGCGAATATGGAGGCTGGGGCATCGTTACAGTATTGTTTTTGGCCAAAAATTCACAAACAAGCAATGAAGTGTGAGCTGGTGCATTATCGTGGAGCAAAAGCCATTTTGGAACGAATTTTGCTGCCATGCGTTTCATACACAAAAAATTGGAAAATATGTCATAATATGATCCAATCAATATGCCAACATCATCAGCGACCTCTCTAATTGTGATTCGGCAATCGTTTATAACCATTTATTTCACTTTTTCCACGTTTTCATTGATTGTTGATGTTCTGGGGCGTCCAGGGCATCCGTCATCTTCAAGGTCTTCACGGCCTTCTTGGAAACGCTTACAAACTCTTGATTTACTCATAGCAGATTCACCATAGGCCTTTGATAACATTTTACACACTTTGTTACACTTTTTTTCATTTTTTTACGCAAAATTTGATACAAATTCTTGGGTCCATTTTTTTTAACAAACGAAAATCGCTGAGCTCATAAAACAAGTCTAACCTTAGTGGCTGTCACAGACAAAGTCCACCATGAAAACAGCTGAAAGTTGTATCATACTTCAGGGGCATGGAAACCAACATAATAAAAAAAGTTTGACAATCGGTAACTCTCCAAGCCCGCAAAATGAAAAAAATCCCGTTAATTTTGAACACACCTCGTATCTCCAAGAGCTAAGACAAGGCTAAGGCAGCAGAGGCAATCCAAATAGTCCCTTACAAAGCGATAAACATCATCTGAGAATGCAACAGTGTGTAATTCGTCCATCTTGACCATCCCAGTCATGTAAACAAAAAAATATCTGCCCTGTGACATTCTTGAAGTTGGATGTTCCAAGTGCATCAATGTCACCATTACAGTATTGCCCACTGTTGATTTACATTTGAACCATATCTTGATGAGTCTACTGAAATAGGGTCTGGTGCATCCTAGATATTGATTTTTTGCTTGTGGCATGCTGGTGAAAAAGTGCCTAATTTGAATGGTAGAGTCCCACATTTGTTAGTGGTAGTGTTGCATGTGAAATGGTTTCTACAGAGAAATTAGCTGACATTGCATCACCCTATCATTCCTCCCTCTTAAGTCAAAGTCTCGGATGATGAAAACCATAATGGAGCAGCCAAAATGGCATTGAATTGACTCTAAGGACAAGAGCAATCTTGTTGCGTACAAAGAGAGAATGAAAGCATTTTAGTGACACCAGGGCAATAAATGGGCAAAATTTAGAATTAACCACAATTCAGTAGTCTCAAAAGTAGATCCAAGAAAAAAGTGGTTAGTTGGGAAGATTTTACTGGGTTTAAATAATTCATCTTGACCAGGTTTTGAATGGAGACCTCTCAATGTCCAAACCAGTGATTTAGCCAATTTGAGGTGTCCTCTCCTAGGGCAGCCACTAAGTAATCAAGGAATCAAGAGTTCAAATCCTAGTCAAAGCAAAATAACTTCATCATCAGTATTTCAAACGTAGAAATGGTTTATCGCAACTACTACATTCTACTATATTTGAATACAAGGCTGCACATTCAAGGGAATGTGGTGGCTTCCCATTGCCTTCCACATTGCAGTACCGCGGCTGATACTGTGAACTTCACTGCTGCTGCTGCTGAAAAATTTCCATCAGTCACGGGACTTGAACCAGCGACCTGCAGCTCCACAGGCAGACACGTTACCTCTGGTATACCTCTGCCTATACAACTTATACCTCCCTAAATAACATACACACCATGAAATTCTCACATTTTTTTGAAACTTCAACTGGTTACTACTCTTTTAGCATGATTCATTAGTTTTCTTTAGTATTTTACAACAATCTCCACAATTTAACCTAAAAGTTGGTCTCATATTAGACAGTTCAATCAATAATTTATTTGCTGATACATAACAATATAATAATGATGTTTATTTCACCAAAGGCAAATACAATGCATGACTTTGTGAAGAGGATTGAGTACTACATATAGAATATTGCATTAATTGTAACAAAAGTACATGTTTCTGTATTTGCCATGACTTATTTCTATACTCTTGTCTATCAGAAATTCTTTGGATGAATTTTTGAGGTATTTTAGGTATTAAAACACAGTAATCAACCCGAAGGTCGGTTTAGTAGGTGATGGTAGAGCTCACCCATGTACCAAGCCCGACGGCGTGTGAATATTCACACATCAGGGTAGAGGGGCCAGTTCCTTTCCCTGTGCCAGTTATGGTTTCCCAGGACTATCTGGTACCCGAAAAATCAACTAGCTTGAGTGGAGCTGCAGGTGCCCAAAGTGCCTTGCCTGGGAATCGAACCCGGGACCCTCCGGTCAGTAGTCTAACGCTCTACCCACTAGACCACTGCGACCCTTGACAGCGATATGTGATATCATTTGTGATATTCATAAGCATATTTCAATGACACGTTAAATTTCTTTGGTTTATGCTCTTTATAAGGAATGGTATATTTGTTGTTTTATTTAAATGCGTAAGGCAAACATAGCAAAAAAACAAGCTTACACAATATCTGCAAAGCACGCAGCGTATTTCTATCGATTCTTTCCATATTATTCATCATCACATAGCTTGGGTGGAGCTGCAGGTGCCAAGAGTGCCTTGCCCGGGAAGCAAACCCGGGACCCTCCGGTCAGTAGTCCAACGCTCCACCCCCTGGACTACCACGACCTACATTTTAGGTATTATATCATTGTAATATAATCGTAGTATTAAAATATATATACTTAGTAATAAAACATCTTGTATCTATACAGAATAAGACTATAAAGTTCTTGCTTTTATGGGTCATCCAGGTATTCACCAACAGTATGGTATACGTTAATGACGACAATATTTTTTACTCTGATTTTAATGAGAGAAGGTGAAGGAATATCTTTGATATCCTTTGGAATATGGTCAAATAGCATTGAGAGAGAGTAATAAGGCCCAATCATATGGAGATAACAATGAGTGCCAAATTCATTTTTGAAGAGAGTAGACTGGTTGGGATAGAGTTAAAGGGAAACTTACCAGGGCTATTTTTTTCCAAAGAAAGCACACCCATGAATGCATACCCCACCCTTGAATCATATGCCCACCAAATTGGTCGCAAAGGCAACATAGGAGTTGGAGAGGCACAACTAAATAGGGCCCATCAGTCAGATTGACAAGAGGAGGGCACATATTATTCAATATATAAACATTCAAATAAAAATTTTTAACATTAGAATTGTTAAACACTCTCCACTTGCATTTCTTAGGGAATGCAAAGTAACCATGAAATCTATATGCATGTTCATGACATTTGCCAGACCAATAATATCATTTTAAAATTCCATGGCTTCCTTTTATGCATACATACATGTAGCTGCATTAGTCTCTGCTTCATTAATCATCAAATCTTTGGGAATTTTGAAAGTTGGCCAATAAAGAAAGCTGGGCAGAGTGTACACTGTAGGAGATATATGATACTTTTAGACATACAGAAAGAAGTCCGGAGGGACAGAAGATATGTGAGCAGGAGTTGTTGCAGAAGGGAGTTTGTTATATGGATGGAGCAAGTTTTGCATCTAGCACGATTGAATGGAGGCCAGGTGGATTTGAGAATATTAGACAGATTTGCTGGACATTTAAATGTTACAGGTGGGCATTTGGAAAGTAGGTTGGTGGTAGTTTTACTGTTGGAGAGGATGGGAAAAAGCTCCCTCAGAATAATTTTTAGGGACTGCACACCAAGGAAGTAAGTTGTGCAAGTGGACGGAGGATTATATTTCTTCTGAAGGGATAATTTAGGGGTGTATTTGTGTTTAGAGATTATTTGTGCAGAAGGGAGCCTTGATAATCACATAGGATGAGAGAGGCATTGAGTCTAGAAAGGAATTAATCAGGATGTATGGGTTGCTGCAGATACAGAGGCCTTGGATAGAAAGAGAGTATGGGATTGACTGTTTAGTGTGGAGAGGATGGCAGCATTGAAATGAAGATATAACTGCGTGTTTGTGGGTTTGATATGGACTGAGGCATGGAATTTATTATTGAGGAGGGAGATTAGTACACTTTAAAATGTGATTTGAGTGAAAGTGAAGGGAACAGAGGATGCTGTAAAATTATCTGAGCCAGAGTAAGCGTTTCAGGGTGCAGTGGAAGAAAATATACTGTTCAAGGAGGCCAAGGTAAAGATTGGCATATAAAGGACAGAACTTACTTCTCATGGCGCAATCTTTGATTTGAAAGTAGTGGACATTGTTAAATGTGAAAAAATTGCAAGTGAATATATTCTACTGTTTCAGGCTTCACTTTGTGGAAGTATTTAATATCCATACCGAAAAAAGGAAAGAAATATTTGTACTTTTCCACAGATTTTATTAGATGGTACAACGCGTTTCACCGATTTGCGGCATCATCAGGTACCTGATGATGCCGCAAGTCGGTGAAACGCGTTGTACCATCTAATAAAATCTGTGGAAAAGTACAAATATTTCTTTCCTTTTTTCGGTATGGATTGCAAGTGAAAATTAATGTATTAAGTTGTAAAGGAAAATCTGTGCGAGGGACTTGTTGAGTCCGGCGTTTGGAAAGGAAATGCTGGAGGGAGAAGAGGCTTTCTTCATGGGAAAGGAGGTAGAATTAAGTTTTTCTAGGAAATGGTGTATTTTATGCATGAAGGCAGGGAGTGGACAAGTGGCTGAAGTTGGTTGTCAACAAATGCAGAGATTCGTTCCTTTGGAGAGTTGCGGGAAGAATCTATTGGTCACCAGGAATGTTAGGTTTATTTTACTCCCACCAAAGGAGAAATGGATAACAACACAAGCGGAAAGGATAGTAGGGAAGGCAATCATTCAATGTCTTAAAGGATAGGAACGGTGAATTTCATGGTTTGCATAGCCAGCAGAAGGAGACAAGCCACATTGGTCAAATACACACCATATGGTAGGTTTTCATGTTTGGATGTGTGAAACAGCTCGCTAATGTGTCTATGTGGGCAAAACAGCTCCCTAACACCATCTACTGGCCAAAGAATCGAGGTACTTGGTTGCATAAACCCCCCAGCAGATTTTAGTGTAAATTACGTTTCCTCAAGAGCCCAAGTGCTTAGAGCATTGGCCCAGCAAATCAAAAGATCTGTGGTTGATGTCCCAATCAAGGAAATATTTTTGCACTAGTGCTCTGCTTGATTCGCCCTTCCCCACCTCTCCTATGTTCATCTTTTATAAGCATTCCCATCCCTTTTCCTTATATCTATATCCATGTGAATAAATATTTGTTCCCCATAAGGTGAGTTTTCATGTTTGAATGATATGTATTTGTGGGTCAAAGTAGTCCAGCAGCAGAACGTTGGACTACTTGCCAGAGGGCCCAGGTTCGATTTCTGGTCAAGCCTCTCTGGGCACCTGCAACTCTACCCAAGTGGTGTGATTTTTCAGGTACCAAATCTTCCTGGGAAACTATAACTGGCACAGGAAAAGGAACTGCCCCCTGATGTGTGAATTTCACACGCTGTCGGGCTTAGTACTGGGTGAACTCTACAATCACCGACCAAAAGACCTTCAGTTTGATTACAGTGTATGATTTTTGAATTATATATGCGATTGTGAGTTTCATGAACTTCCACTTTCTTCAGCACCTTTTTACCCCCAAGGACTAGAGCATTTTTAATTTTTATCTTTTTATAATGGTTATGAGTGCATTCTTCCAATATTTATGAATAATTTATTCCTAGTTATGCACAAAGTCCAACATAATTTATTTTAACCATGAGAAGAACAATAAAATTTACAATTAAAATTAGGAAATATTGGCTTAAACACACACAATAGCTGCAGTTTTATCCAAACTGACCCTAATGTTGTGCACCTGAAAAATTAAGTCCTTTTCATTTTTACATGGACTTTTTACACCAACCTCTCTTCCCACTTAAAAGAAAACCCATGGTAATATTGCATTGTGTTAATGAACAAATGAAAATTTCTTACCACTGCTTGATTCTTTGCTGGCTGAAAGAGTAGCTTCTCATTCACTTTTCGAAAAATTGATGACAAAACCACTTTAAGTGCTTGTTTGTGAGGTGCAAGAAGATCAGAAGATGTGGAATCCGGCAGGAGGCCAAACACAACAGCAATCAATGGTGAAAGTAGACCAATACTCACTCCCTCCATCTCTTCATCCCCTCCTCCTGTGCAAAAAATAGCACTCATGGAAGAGGTTAACTTGGAAATCTCTGGAGGACGACAAAGGTTTCTGCAGAAAGAAGTGAAATATGATATGGTTGCTTTGAAAGCATTTAAGTTGATGAAGACTTTAAATGTGCCTTCAAATTGTACTACACTTGACATTGCATATTTTTACATTTGCATCAAACCATGGCAAGGATTTGAAGAAAGGGAGATCAGGACATTTTTTAAATTCTGTATTCATTGTGAATTTGCATCAATAAATTTTCACAAAGAATATGGTCAATAGCAATAAGGTCTAAAGAATCAAATATTGAAGTATAATAAGTCTTCGTTTCTTAGTGAACACAGTTTTGCCAATGAAATATGCAGTTGCATCATCAGAACAAGAACCTCTTTATCTTATTAATACTAGTTGTCAGGTGAAGTGGAACAAAAAAAACTAGTAATCAACTTAAAATTTGGATTTGATAATGGAGTGTTAAGTATGAAAACCTAAAGAGTATGTGAGATGGTACAGCTCCCTTAAAGTTAGTACAGTAAAGAGCCTAAGAGATGAACTTCTCAAGAATGATGCTTGGCCAGAAGAAGTTGGGATATTCCATCCTTCCAAACCTTGAACACTGGCTTCAAAGCAGGCAGAGGAGGAGAATATTCCCAAGGGTGTAGCTTCCACTAAGAAGAGCAGATCTCATCAGCATGAGCTCAATATCAAGGAGAAATTGATTTTTGGTACCTTCTTCATGTCATTTGATTTTTTTTGCAGTTTCTGAACTTACACCCAAGTCCTGCTTAGAAAATATTAGTACAAACTACAAAGAGTCATCTCAGTGCTAAGTAAGGGATCACTGCACATCTGCTCTTATTGCAGGAACTTACGCAATTAAATGAACTGATAAATGATGAAGGCGTATCTCAATTTTAATATCATCTGCTAAGTATAGTCTGGGGGTGTTAACTGGTTACCTGATAATGAGTACTTAAATTTTTATCACCCGTAGAAAAAATACTTTATTTCATATACATATACATCCGTCAAGACATAGTTGTCTACTGATTGTATATGACTAGACCAAATCAAAGGATGTTCTTCTCATACTAAAGCTGGCCAGCTTAGCAAGAAGACAAATTTCAAGAAACTGCGGGAGATGCCACAACAGTAACTTTTAACAGAGTCATCCGCTAACGTGCATTTCATTGCAACAATTTCAGAGTGTAAAGATCCCGGTCAAGGCGAATGATTTTTACACTCTGAAATTGTTGTAGCAAGAAGACGTTGATGGTTTACTGGGTCAAATATATTGGAGAAATAAAAATATATAGCTGGGGATTCTAATCTATTGTCCAGGTCAGACAATATTGAACAATTACATGGTAAAAGACAATGGATATAGGTCTGGATTTTCTAAAACCGTGCTGGAATGTGAATAATAGATAACATTTTTACAAATACGGTAAAAGGATATAATGAAAAATCATTTTAAAAATTTGACTGAATTGGTTTAGTAAGAGATGGTTCGGTAAGAGATAATTTGTTGTTTGTCACCTTTGCCCTTATAAAGCTGTAAGACAATGGCTATTTTGGATGGAAAAGGGAATCTTCCAAGCCTGAGAGATGAATTAATTAAGAAATAGAGAAGGAAAAACATCCACAATTGACCAAAAATGGAAGTCCCTTACGGAAACTCACCAGCTCATCTATCTGTGCCTGTGGCTCCAAAATTAAGATGAGTGCTGTGATTTTAATTCATTCCCACCTAAATTTCCTGATTTGGCTCCCTCAGACCTGTTCTCCAATATGAACAAGTATCTGGCAGGAAGGAGATTTTATTGAAATGAGGTAATTGCAGAAGCAAACGCTATTTTGTAGATTCAGGTCAATCGCCTTTATGGGATCAGCTAAGGTAAGGAATGAACAATTCAGCAGATGTGGACAAAATGTAGAAGTCAATTTGGAGACCCTATAGACAGTTAAAAATGGTTTTTCCCAGGAAATTTCGTAGCGTTCATTTGGGCACAGACTTTTCAAGCCACCACCACATTTACTCAAAGAATAGCTCTTTTTCAGTGAAGCATATTATGTCAAACCTAGTAACTAGCTAGCTAGATAAGATTGTGCTTTAATAGAACTATTTGGCTAGTTTACTTAATTAATAATTTATTAATTGAGGGCCATTTAATATTTTTTAAAAAAGCAGCTTCACATATTTCTAGTAAATACTACATAAAATTTCATAGTACTCACTTAATTATATATGAATTAGAGTCTATCAAAGATGCTTCGTGAAACAGCCAAAGTATTTCCAAAGGTATGTCCTCCTAAAAATTAAGATTAAAAAACAAATTTTATTTTGCTAGCATAGAAATATGCACTAAATAAAGCTATTTAGCATCCAAAAAACTCACCAGCTGATAGTAAACTTTGGTGAAGGATCTCAAGTCAAGTTTATCAGAGTGATAGAGTTTATGCATCACTATTATCAATGCCTGAAGTAATCTGCGATTTTCTTCTGACAGCATGGCATTTGTGATTTCTTTCCCTATTTTACTCTTTTGTGTATCACATAATACATTTTTTAATGTATCAAGGCAAGCTAGTGTTGCCACTTGTTCAACTTTACAAGACTGTAGTTCAGCTTTTTCAAGAATAAAAGATTCAATGGCCTCCATTATCTGATTAGATGGTTTTAATTTACATTCTTCTACCAAGGAAGGGTATTTCCATTCATTTTTTGGATTGCTCGACTGAATCTGAAATTTAAAAAAAAAACAGTGTTAAATCTCAATGGAAATGTGAATATTATTTCTGTCCATTATCAAGTTTAGTGTTTAATATTATAGCTATCAATTAAAATAAATTAACTCTATTAGTTTTCACCTTTTTATCACCAAACTCAATATATAGATTCATCCCATTCCACAAATAATAATTCCCAATAACTAGAAGTGAGCTGTTTGGTGGACTTGACCCATTTGAGTACCCTCTAACAGGGTGTGTGTGAAGTTTAACCCTCTTGTCCCCTTTAATACTGCCAAACCTTTGAAACTCACCTCCACCCATGGCACATTACTAAACAAACTATTCGTATGCACCAAGGAAAACATAATGTGATCCCTGAATAAATATATTTTTAGGAGACATAATTTCATAAAAAGTATCAACATACATTTAGCAACTTGCTATATACTGCTTGACTAATTCTTTAAAAAAATGAGAATAATATTCTTTGGTACAAATCCTCCTATCTTATTTTGTGGATAAACCATAAACACAGCAATCAACCTGAAGGTCAGCTAGGTAGGTGATAGTAGAATTCACCCAGTACTATGCCCCACAGCATGCGAAATTCATAGATCAGGGTTATATGGGGAACCAGTTCCTTTCCCTGAGCTAGTTATGATTTCCCTGGAAGATCTGTTACCCGAAAAATCAATAGCTTAGGTGGAGCTGAGGGTACCCAGAGAGGCATGCTCCCATTTTTCCATTATCGTATGGAAAATCATAGGCCAACATGACACATGGAGACAAACTGTCCAAATTATCTCGAATGTGTGAAGTTCGCCAGCTCCATCCTTAACCATCAATAAAAACATATGAAGCAAATGGTAACTTCAGCCATATGAATATTATGGGATGAATCAACCTCAGCCATACTCTTACAAATGGGCAAAGGATATGGCGAGGGAAATTGGAGGGGGGGGGGGGAAATAAAAAATTCAAATTAAATAAAAATAAAATAAAATGATAAAGGAGGGTTAGGAATTCCTTCTCCGAAGAGGACTGCTTGGCAGTCAAAACACTGTGTCACCTTCTGGGCACATCCCTTACCTTTCCCGAAGTGTGAGTCACAGGACTAACGTCAGAAGAGATTCCATGGTAGACCTGTCTAGGTGAGTGAGTTTTGCAAGGGTTAAGGCGTTTACGCATACCCAAGCAAGTGAGTGATTGGCGGGCCACTGGTATAGAGGGAAACCTCTCGAAAGCCCTGGTTGTGTGAGTGCCTGTGACGAGCAAGGACCAGGGCTACCAAGTACATCCAAGCTAGAGAGTGTGCGATTAATTTGCATTTATATTATTATGCACGATTGGTGGGCCGCTGGCACAGAGAGAAGTCTCTCAGTGGGTGTAAGTGCTTGAGACTAGCAAGGATCAATGCTATTTAGTATATCCAACCTAGAGAGTGCCTCATTTATTTTATTACATGTGATTGGCGGGCTGCTGGGGCGCTGAGATAATTCTCTTGCAAGCCCTGTCTGGTGAGTGCTCGAGAAGGGCGAGGGACAATGCTATGTAGTACACCTTAACTCATATTTTGTTATAATATTTTGGTTTAATCGTTTTCTGTTCTAACCCTCATATATTATTTTAATTTTATTTGAATAATTTATTTTATTTTTTCCCCCTTTCTAATTTCCTCCACCATATCCTTTGCCCATTTGTAAGAGTACGGCCGGGGTCGATTCTTCCCATAATATCAATAAAAACGTTCTCGTTGGAAAAGACGTCTCCAATTATTTAGTGTCCTACTTTTGGGTTGGAATTCCAGCAAGAAAAGTTTAAGACTGTTAGTCATATGATATTCTGATACTTATGTATAATGTTATATACACATATCTGATATGTATCTACTACCTTATAACCGGGTTGGAATTACAGGAAGGTAAGACAGTTAATTACATGGTATTTATGTACCATATCTACTGGTGGTGCAATAATAACAAGTGTTTGTATCCTCCCTCCTTGTATTGGCCAAAATATAAATGAGTATTCGAAGATGATGAAATTACAAATTCGGCTACAACTGCATAAAATTTAACAGCATTTGTTACTTGTTTGAATGACAAAACGACAAAGAAGACGGTAGGCAACTCACCATTCCCGGCGAATATATATTTCCCACAACGTCACACAATTCATCAGCCCTTTACTCCCACAATACTTCAGAATAATTGCATAACATTTTGAACTACGAAACTAACGCAATCAGAAGGAAAAGATACTCAACGTGCACCTAAAACAATGCTAACGTTCGTGGAGTAGTTTAGGAAGGAAAGGAAACTTAATCTTAATTATGGATTAACAGTGATTGAGGATAAAACTGCCACATTACCTTACCTCCTTCAATATGTCAGTTAATTTCTGATGATATACTAGACTTCTCACCGAATTAATAAGGGCTTCCGTGTTGAGAGGCCCTTCTTCCCACACTTTGCGTGAACCTATGAATACATAAGATTATATTAGACTAGGCCATTGAAAACTGTGTATCAGAGACACATAAAAAGGCAGCAAAATCTAATATTTTGTTGATCCAATGTTACTTAAGAGTCTTGAGCATTCATCCATATTTCCACTCCATTTAAATCATCAAACGTCTACAGCGAACTTAAATTTTTCAGCGCCTTCGCCTCGCATTTCGGTCTTCAATTCTTTTCGAACCAAAAGAGTGGAACGCGTTTTCCCAATGAAATTATTGTCATATCAGGTATGTCTTTTGCCAAATTTTCTGTAGTTCTTTATCATTTTCTCTTATGTAAGCATTCCGAACCATTCTAGAAATTACATTAAAGATTTCTTCCAGTATTTCCTCTAAATATACCTGTACGTTCATATCTAAATAAACTATGCCACCCATGTACCAATTGTAAATTATTTGTGGCCTTTTTTTATGGGTTTCTTGGCACTTGCTTAAGTCTGAATTATAGCAGTATAGTTAGGAGACAACAAGAAAACTGGAATTGTTTGGTGGTTATCCCTGATACCCAAGGCATTTGGGTAATCAGGGAATTTGGTATTCCTATTATACAGCTCATCCTTCCCATTTTAAACGTAATTTATATGTAAGTCTTGAGCTAAATCAATGCTATCTATAAAGTTGTCTACAGAAAAATGAAAACTTTCATAGAATAGTTTTCACACTTTTTAAATCTAGGGTTTTTTCGATATCATAGTTGCCACTAGGTCACAAGTACTGTCGATATCCAAAAAAAATTGCGTTGTGAAAATACATGATGTAAGAATAATCAAAAGACGTCAAACGATGTGTATCCATTATCAAACTTATTCGCTATAGAAAATGATAAAACATATTCAGATGGCATTAAAATGATTACACACGTCGTCTGTGCTTCACCGCAATAAGAAGCAGCAGTCAGCTACTGGAGTATTACATAGACTCTTCTGATGATAGTATGACCTCGTGGAATAGAGAGTATTATTATGCAAACTACATTCAACATGGACTTCAACGGTACTCCACATTTCCCTATACTTTACATGATTTTTCTTACATTTGATTGAACAGATAAATTGAAATTTGGCCATTTTATGTTCATTGCTATGCTTCTTTAGATTTATGTAATTCTGAAATTCATGAGAAAATTATTTCATGTGATGGCTCCTTTGTAATATTCTCTTAGATTAAAGCATCTATGCTTTCATAGAGAAGGGAGTAAGCTTGGTCATTCAGTGTCCAAGTATTGCAGCAATCCAGTTGAAGTTTTCAAAATAGATATTTATTTCACCCTCATAAGGCAGTACCTCCCACCTTTCTGCAATCAAACTGACCATCCCTAAAATAATCATTACACTTCCTCTCCATCCTTTTATTCATGGATTCTAGTATAGTATCAAATTTTCTGCAAAATTTTGCCTACTGTCTACACATTTGCATGCACTTCCCTTTTTTGGGATGGGAACTAATACTGATCTCATGAAATCTTCCTACCAAATACCTTCCTCATAAATGCTATAACTTAGTCCATAAAGACTCTACCTCCCACGTTTGTCTACACCCTTGGTAGTTCTGTAGGGATGTTGTTAATCCCCATGGCCTTATTTGATTACCTTAATGGTTTATCTCTCAGAATGCCTGGGTTTAAGTGATCCTCTTCTATGTCTAAGCGTGCTGGCCTAATATATTTACCACATAGATCCTCTAATTATTCTTGGTTTGATTATTGATTATCCTGCTGTAATCCTAATAGTGTGCATAATTTTTCCTTCCGACTTCCTGCCGGTTCTTTTACCTTTTTGCACTGTGAACCTATGTCCACCTTTTTCGAAATTTCTTCATGTCATCGCATGGCACTGTACACCCCTCTTCTTTCACCATATTAATTCTTGCATCAGTTTATTTATTATTCACTTCTTTGTGCTTCCTAATTCACATTCTTTCAATCCTTTTACTCACCCATCGTCCCAATCAGCTCATTTGTAATCCATAGTTAAATTGCCCTTTTCATATTTAATCTTCCTACAGTTTTGTTTCTTTTAATTTCAGCCTCCCCCTTTCTTGTACATCTCTCTATCAACACTCATAATTATGCTAACTTGCAGGTCCTCCACCAAACCACAATGCTGGAGGACCAGGATTTTACATCTGGGTTTACAATGTCTTTAGAGTTCCAGACTCATTGTTGCTAGGTACACTTCATGTGGCTCCTTGCCAAGGCCTGTCCAGTTTTGGAGGCCCTGTAGGTAGCCAAGACACCACCAGCACAGCCCTCTTTGCCTCATTAGAGCATGCAACCCTTACCTTGTTAAGGCTGTTTACTTTGAAAGAGCTATATAGGAAATAAGAAGGGAAATCCATGAACACCATCAAACATATGGTATAAAACCTGTTACCCTAATAAAGATAGAAGAGCAATTAAGGAAGACTTAAGGCCACTATCTGATAATGATGGTAGGCCAGCGTGCTTAGATATAGCAAGAGAATATGACATAGATGCGGAAATGATAACTAACTTGATAGTTAGATAGAAGGGTCATTAAGGGAATTTAAATAAAATAAAGCTATAGGGGGTATAAAATTCACTCACAGAAGTAATTAAAGGTTTAGGAAAACATGGGAGGAGGAGTTTATGTGAACTTCTTTGTAGATTATGATAGAGGAATGTGGCCGGAAGACTTAGTCAGATCAGTGTTAGTTTCTATTCCATAAAAGGTAACGGTTACATCATGTGAGGAGTACAGAACAATAAGTTTGATTTCCTATGCAGTTAAATTGGTTCTCAGGATCATCAACTAAAGTATGGAGAGTAGGGCAAATGATTACTTGGGGGATGATCAGTTTGGGTTCAGGAAGAGGAGAGGCATGCATGATGTCATATCACTGACGAGGTCACTAATGGATAGGAATATAGAATACAATCAGGATGTATTTGCCTGTTTCATAGATTTCGAGAAGACATTTGATAGAATGAATTGGGAAGAATTAATGAATGTATTGAGGAAAATAAGAATTGATCGGAGGGATAGGTGTCTCATCTGTAATCTGTACATGTCGCAGATTGCTCGGGTGTAAGTGGTGGATGGAGAGTCTGGAAGTTGGAAAGTAAGTTAAACATTATTATATATCGGTGGATATTAAGCAAGAGCAGGAAAAATACTCATATCATAATAGTTAATAATAATATTTTATATGATGCTCAGATTTGAGTAGAGGATGGCGAATCAGGATGGGCAGTATTAGGAAGAGGTGCAAGTCAGGGTTGTCCATTATCACTTTTGATATTCAATGTATATGAGCAGGAAATGGTGAAAGAGGCATGTGAAGAGCTGGAGGTAGGAATGAAGTCAAGAGGGCAATTTGTAAAGTCAGGTTTGAGGATGATTAAACCTTTGTTTAAGAACACTGGCGAGATACCGGCAAACCCTAGATGGTTATAACATGGGGACTGGGAGTGTAACGGAGAATGGGAGGATTGGTTAGGGCACTTAAGGGAACACATTCTCAGGTGATGCTATGAACATTTTTATTTAATCTTTTTTTAGAAACATTTAGCTGGGGAACTCTTCATCCTATTGAGGGGAAATCAAGAATATGTCAACTTCTGCACCCCTAGAAATGCCTCATTTTAGTTGATATTTTTTATTTTAATATAATCCCAATTGAGTACATAAAAAATGATGTGGTGTCACAAAGGAATTGCATGATCTTATCAAAAAAATTCAATTCCTACTTCACTGCCTTTTATTTGTAGCATACTGTCAAAATTTCCTAAAAAAGATAATGACGATAAATATTTAAAATAGTATTACAAATGGAGGTCGACATGAATAAAATCCTTATCATGCTTTATAAATGAAATGCTAAAATGAGATAACTAACCTGGTCACCAAAATCCAAGTATCCCACGAGTACAGAGGGGAACAATATATAAATACACATTTATAGATTTTGAGTCTAAATCACACACAATGAGTTTGATAAAATTATGTACACACACTACTGTTCCACTTCACAACAGTTTCAACATAAAAATAATCACTTCCCTGTAACGAGGTCATTTGTCACTCACAACAATGGCTGCCAACATTGTAGTACTATCATTAAGTTGGTCAAAATTATTAACCATCACCCAAGGATGCCGGCAAATTCCGCTTCCTCCAGCTAAATACGCTTGAGCATTCATACTTAGTTTCATGAAACTTCGGTACAAAGTGGTCCATTCTATTTCTCTTTCGGGTGGGCCTCCTCTCATAATTTGCGGAGATCTAAAACAAAAACCTGGAGAGAAATGATAAATGATTGTCAATTATTTAAGGTGGAATATTTTCAACAGAAAGTGCCTTTAAAAAGAAACACTTGAAATAACATGATACACACTACATACTACTCTGTCCAATAAATATGCGAACGGAGGCCAGAAGTTGAACCAGAAAAGGTCCAAGTGTGCTATTCAACGTATATGTGGAGGAAATGATTAAAGAGGCATGGGAAGAACTGGAGGTAGGAATGAAGGTTGGCGAGAAATAAAATCAGTTATTTTTTGGTGATGACAAAGCATTAGTTGCTCAGTCAGCCAAGGGTTTGCAAGCATTGCTGAGTGAATTGGAGGTTCAGTGCGATAAATATGGGATGAGAATCAATAGTAATAAAACAAAGGTTATGCGATTTTTCAGAAAGAAAAAGGCTGAGCTAAACTTTAAAATAGGAGGGGAAAAAATAGAGCAGGTAGAGCAGTTTACATATCTCGTGAATGTTTTGGACCAATACGGTCAAAGTGGTAGGGACGTAAGGAGAAGAATTGCGCTAGGCAAGGAGGCTTTCTCAAGGAGGAAGGGGTTGATGATGGGGACATTTAGTAGGGAGGTTAAGAAAAAACTCGTAAAAACTTTGATATGGAGTGTAGCTATGTACGGCGCGGAAACTTGGTCACTGAAGCAGGAGGATAGATGTAGACTGGAGGTTTTTGAAATGTGAGTGTGGAGAAGAATGGAGAAGTTGAAATGGACCGAAAGGAAAGCAAAAGAGGAAGTACTAGGGATGGTGGGTGAGGAGAGAGGGTTGTTGAGAGAAATCCTTTGGAGGCAGGAAAAATGGATAATGGATGAAAGGCGTATGTACGGCGTGGAAACTTGGTCACTGAAGCAGGAGGATAGATGTAGAGTGGAGGTTTTTGAAATGTGAGTGTGGAGAAGAATGGAGAAGTTGAAATGGACCGAAAGGAAAGCAAAAGAGGAAGTACTAGGGATGGTGGGTGAGGAGAGAGGGTTGTAGAGAGAAATCCTTTGGAGGCAGGAAAAATGGATAATGGATGAAAGGCGTATTGAGTGGTAGTGGAATGTTGAAGAAGGTAATAGAGGGGAGAATGTTTGGCAAGCGAGGAAAGGGCAGGAACAGGATAGGGATGTTGGACGGGATGAAGGGAGGAAAGAAGTACACAGAGATGAAGAGGGACCTGATGTAGAGTAGGTTGCTGGATTATCTTTCTTAGGAGTCACAAAATATTTATTTGGTAGTTGTGTCCATCTAAAACCAACCTTAACCGGTAGATTACCTTTTAATAATAAAAATTATTATTATTATATATATATATATATATATATATATATACTACCTTGATCAAAAAGTTCCCGGAATTTATTCAGAAAATTAAAAATACAAGTTTATTCATCTAAATCTATATTGTCCCCTTCAAAGTAATCCCCATCGACTGCAACACACTTATGCCAGCGCTTGATCCAATCCTTGAAACATTTTTTATATTCGGTTTTCGGTATGTCCATCAGTGCTTCCTGCGATTTTTCCATTACTTCCTCTCGGCTGCTAAAACGCGTTCCCCGTAATGGTTTTTTAACTCGATTGAACAGAAAGAAGTCACAGGGAGCCAAATCAGGTGAATTCGGTGGCTGTTGGATGGTATTTGTTGCATTTTTCGTCAAAAAATTTTGAATAATGATAGCACTGTGCGACGGTCACGATGCACTGTGCGACGATTTCTGGTCTCTTCCGGCGAATTGCTTCACGCAAACGTCTCATAACGCCCAAATAATACTCTTTGTTTACTGTCTGGCCTTCTGGCAAAAATTCATGATGCACTACACCGTTGTAATCCATGAAAACCGTCAGCATTGCCTTCTTTTTTGACTGAAAACGACGTGGTTTTTATGGTCTCGGCTCATTTGGTGAACGCCATTCACTTGCCTGATGTCTGGATTGCGTGTCGTACTCATAAACCCACGTCTCGTCTCCAGTAATGATCCTTTTGATGAATGTGGGATCGGATTCAGCCTCGCAAATCATGTCTTTTGCGACGTCAACACGGTCTCTTTTTTGCATGAAATTGAGGTCTTTTGGCACCAACTTTGCTGCTACACGACGGAAACCCAAATCATTAACCACAATGTCTTGGGCGGATCCATAGGCAATGTTCAAGTCCTCCGCTATTTCTCTGATGGTTAATTTGCGGTTATTGACCAACATTTCTTTTACTTTATCAATTTTTTCACCGACTTTCGATGTCGATGGTCTGCCACTGCGTTCATCATCTTCGATTGACTCACGACCGCTTCTGAACCGCTCGTGCCACTGGTAAACGACCGTTTTTTTTAGAGAATCGTTGCCGAAACACTTTTCCAACATTTCCAACGTCTGTGCGCCACTAAATCCGTTTTTTACGCAAAATTTAATACAAGTTCGTTGTTGCAAATTTAAATCCATTTCTGCAATTGTAAAAAATCGCCAACACACACAGAGATAGATGTACTCTTGGCTACGTAACTTTTGCAAATGTCAAGTTATGACACTAAGATTTAAAGGGAATATCAACAACAGATGTACCAATTTAACAAAAAAAAAACAGAACTCAAATCGGAACAATGGGAGCGCCACACGGTGGTTATTCCGGGAACTTTTTTTTCAAGGTAGTATATATATTTATACACACACACACATATACATACGTATAATGTATATGAAGTAAGCACTAGCGAACAAAGACAAAAACACAGAAACACAAAAATGAAAGAAACTCATTAAAAAAAATTTTTTGGTGGTACCAGCCATGTGTGTGTGTGTGTGTGTGTTATTATCTTGAAGGAAAGACTTATAGATATGAATTATAATTTTAACCACGCCTCTTAACATCCCTTTGATAAAAATGCTGTAGTGTCTCTATTCTAGCATCCCTCCTACCCTCCCCTCAAACCAAATGAACAGGCATATATCGGCTTGCCAATTCCTGGAACGAGCCAGGGATCAATATCAGACATTAATTACCCCATTTTCCAGATATTTTCATTCCCCCTCCACTCCTAAAAACCTTTCATATCAATCCCTCACTTCCAAACCTTCCCCTCCCAACAAACCTTTCCCTGCCTTCCCCTTCCATCCAGCATCCTTATTCTCTCCTCAGCTCCTTTGGTCCCCAAAGGATTGTGGTTCGGCCACAATATTTGGAATATGGGTGAGTTTCATTTGTATGTGTTTCTTTGTGTTTTGTTGGCTAATGCTATCCCACTTTTCCTCTTAAATTAATACATAAAAAAAATATATATATATATGCGGGTCGCGGTGGTCTAGCGGGTAGAGCGTTGGACTGCTGACCGGAGGGTCCCGGGTTCGATTCCCGGGCAAGGCACTTTGGGCACCTGCAGCTCCACCCAAGCTAGTGTATGTGTGTATATATGTGTATGTATATATATATATATATATATATATATGCGGGTCGCGGCAAATAAAAGGTACTGCAATGGGCACGAGTATGGCTCCTGCATACGCCAATCTCTTTATGGGTAAACTTGAAGAAAAATTTCTCCAGCAACAAACCCTTAAACCACTCTTCTGGGCCCGTTATATTGATGATATTTTCCTCCTTTGGTCCCACGGACGCGAAAACTTGTCATCCTTCATTTCCTCTCTCAACTCCTCCTCCTTGGTTTCTTTCACTTCCTCTATATCAGACTCAAATCCCACCTTTCTAGACATTGACATTCATCTCCAGAACAATAAGTTTTACACCTCAGTCCACATTAAACCGACCAACACCCAAAAATATCTCCATTTCAATAGCTGTCACACATCGCACACAAAACGCTCCATCCCCTTCTCACTCTCAGTCTGCGGCCTCCGTCTCTGCAATAACACCCCCTCCAAACAGAAATACATTGACCAGTTACACGTTTCTCTTAGAGAATGTGGGTACCCTGAAGCACTGCTCAACAGGAAAATTCTCAAACCTTCAACCCAATACACTCCTCTCCCCAAACCAAACTGCCCAAAATGCCCTAACCTTATCACCACTTTCTTCCCCGGAACACACAAAATTAAACAGATAATCCGTGAACTCTTTCCAATTGTTAGCAATAGTCAATCCACATCACCTTTATTCCTACATTGTCCCTCCGTTTCATTTAAACACCTGTCAAACCTGCGTGGTATCTTCAAGTCTATAAAACCACCTACGAGCACCCCTGTCTCTTCCCCAACACTATCCACACCATGAAATCGCCCACGCTGTAAATGCTGCCATCTCCTAAGACCTTCCGCGTCCCTTATTACCAACTCCCAACCCATAGCCACCTGCACCTCTAAAAACATTATATATCGCCTCTCCTATAACTTCTGCCCAGCCTTTTACGTGGGTGAATGCACGACCACTCTTTCCCTCTGAATGAATAACCACCGCTATTCCACCAAATCTCCCACCTTCCTTAATTATCCCATCCCAACTCACACTGCTTCCCACAACCAGTCTTTTGATGACTGCTTCTCCATTTCAGTGATTGAAACCCTTCCCAATTCCGCTAGTAACATAAGAGGTGAGAACCCGCGAGATGGTATATATATCTGGGTGCTCCAGTCCTTTAAACCCCCGGGCTGAACCAAGCCCACTGATTTTATCCAATGCTGCCTACATTTCCCCTCCCCAACCATGTCCGCTTCCTATTCGCCCCTTACCTCTCCTCCTCCTTGTATATATGTAAAAAAATGTGTGTATATATATATATATATGTGTGTGTATATATATATATATATATGTATAACCATAAACACAGTAATCAACCCGAAGGTCGGTTTAGTAGGAGATGGTAGAGCTCACCCATGTACCAAGCCCGACGGTGTGTGAATGTTCACATATCAGGGTAGGGGGGCCAGTTCCTTTCCCTGTGCCGGTTATGATTTCCCAGGAAGATCTGGTACCCGAAAAATCAACAAGCTTGGGTGGAGCTACAGGTGCCCAAAGTGCCTTGCCCGGGAATTGAACCCGGGACCCTCCGGTCAGCAGTCTAACGCTCTACCCGCTAGACCACCGTGACCCACATGTATATTTATATATATATATGTATATATATATATGTGTGTGTGTGTATGTATATGTATGTGCATATGTATACATATATATATGGATTTTATCCAATGCTGCCTAGAACCGCTTCACTCTCCTGAGCGAATCGGTCACTGAGTCCCCGGCTAAAGGCCCGGCCGCTTCACGACCTGGTCCTTCCAGCTCTTCCCCTACTGCCCCCTCCCCCACCTTATCTGCTTCCCATTGGCCCCTTACCTCTCCTCCCGTCACCCTTCTCCTGCACATGTCCTCTCCGCTCTTCCCCGACAACGGCATTCTGATGACGACGGCCAGGCCGTCGAAACGTAAATATCTACTGTAAGTGTCCTTCTTTTATGTTTCTGTGTGTGTAATATTTATTATCTCAGTGTTTGTTTGTGTGTTTGTGCATCGCCGGAGAGCGTCATTTTCAAGATTATACATATATATATATAGATGATGCGTTGTGTTCTATTGTGCCGTCCAAAAGTTATATCGCTCTCGTGAGTACTTCCGCATCATCTATATATATATATATATATATATATATATATATATATATACTGTATATATGCTGTATATACACACACACATTCAATATACATATACACACACAAATACGCACATCCAACCACAAAAACTCACCATATGGTGAACAAATATTCATTCGTCCTTTATAAGCATTACTATCCCTTTTCCTTATATCTATAGTATTTCCATGTAAATGAATACATATATATATAATGTACATACACAGACATAATTAAATGAAATACTAAACAATACTTACACTGCCATCAGAAGCGCTGGCGCCAACCTTGTCCCCACGAGAATTCCAGCACACTTCAAAGATCCCTCCAGTCCCCTTGTATGAATGCACAAGTTGGCCGCTTTGTGTTGACCAAATGTGCACACATTTGTCAAAACTTCCCGATGCAAGAAAATTTCCATCAGGAGAAAAGGCAACACTGTACACAGGCTCAGTGTGCTTTGTTAGTGTATGGATGCAAGCACCTCTTTCAACATCCCACAGGCGAACGGTAGAATCAAATGATGCACTGCACATACAAAATACAAAGAAGACTGAAAATGACGAGGAAATGAAATGAAGCAATTTGAATGGATTCATTCATAATTCCTTTGATTACATATAAGAGTTTACAAAAACACATATTCGAACATCAATTGATTCTGCAGTCTCAGACTTAGTAAAATGCCATTAACTTCTCCAAGATACCATTATCTTGAATTTAAGCTACTGACCAGTCAAAAAATATATTCATTTCTACAATGGAGAGATCTTCAGTTATTCCTTGAACATGCTCATGTGTCATAAGTGAATTCCACTGCATCATCTTTTTGTTGTCCCATCTTTAATTATGTAAAATACGTTTTGTCATTATTTTAAAAAATGCCATATTTTGTTATGATACAGTTTAGATTGTTTAAAAGAAGGGAGGCAATTTAGCTATAAAGGATGTTGGACCCAGAGCTCCAGTGATTGCTCCTAGTGAAGTAAATATTAACATATTTGCTTTGAGACAGAATATCATTGAATAGTATTAAGAACACAATCAGAACCTTTGAACATTCTAACAGTACCACCTGAATGTTGGTACAGAAAAAATTATCATGAGATGTTTTTCCATGTAGTGGGTTCTGGGAAATTGCAATTATCTCATGAGGATTAATGCAAAGAGAATTCCCCATCCTTCCTCCGTTCAAACCTAGCCCACCTGACTTTTTCTTCTTCCCAAATGAGATTAAAAACCTCCATGGAAAGCATTTTTCAATACCAGAAGCAAGTGTGGGGGAAATGAACATGCTTCAACTTGCAATGGCTGCTGCTGATGCAGTGCTGGAGTCAAATCAATGAAACTTGTACCAAAGATACACTACACATGAAGCTTACAACAAAACATTAATGTTAGTTTTTTAATAATATACTTTATACTTTCAGGCTTCACTTTATGGAATTGTTTGATGTCCATATTAAATGAGTTTGTAATTTGGAATAATAAATTATCTGAATAAACATATCTATGATCATCTAAGTCAGTGCATTATGATTAACAATGTGCACACCACTTATTAGTGACAAATTGAATAATCATAAATGAACATCAGTAAAATGTGGTGGGTTTCAATAGAATATTAATGAAAAAAGTCAAGTTTTGTGAATGAACCGAAACAAATTAGCATATGCAAATGAAAAGAGATTTCCAGTATTTTGACACCATGGATTGAGTTTCTACTTAATTGAACAGAGCACAGGAGATACCACTTTCACAGCCAACTAGGTCACACTGTTCTTTGGGTACCTTAACTTCTACAGTAAAATCTCAACTTAAATCTTAAGAGTCTAGTGAAAAAACACTCATCAGGGAATAGCTCCACCACATCAGACTAGAAACTATAACAAAAATGTCTTGAAAGACAACCTTCTCTGAGGAGGGCAATAATAAGATTTATATCAATGCTCAGCATTCAGAAATTGTCCCGTTGTTTTGACCTATGTTTAATTTTCATATTCCTTAAGTAGGTCACTTGACGTTACTTTGGACAAATTGACCTTCGACCTCTTGGATATGGAAAAAAAACCCCAGGACATGTTGGCCCTTTTGAAATTTAATATAATTTGGAACATATCACAGATCTTAAAAAAAAAACCAATTAATGGCTAATTTTCAAAATAATGGATTTCAAACACTAATTTTTCACTACCTTATACCTCAGAGCAGAATCAGAGTAATAAGATCTTTAATAACTCACTTGCAATTTAAGCTTAATTGAAAAACCTTTCTTTTAATCTTAAAAAAAAGTATTAGTCCATTGACAATGGGAGAAGGAATCATTTGTTTTGATGGATAGTGAAGGCACTTCATGGAATTCCATAATAGTGCACAAGGAAGAATCAATTGCAGTCCAGATGATGCACAGTGTAATGAAACTAGAGGACAATAATAAATTCTCCCCTGTGGAAATGTAAAGGAATCATCTGTATTACAAGGCTCTACAACATGATAACAAAACATATTAGAAAAGTAGATGTTTACAAGGATCCCTCCTATGCCAGTGACCCGTCAATCACACAGATGAATGCAAAATTATAAAATAGATATAGTACCAATTAAGTTTATGGTCTCGGCTATCTTGTTTTCATTGCTTCACGACTGTAGGTACTTTCATTCTATATTTACATTGCTATATATATACGCGGTGGTGTAGTGGGTAGAGCGTTGGACTACTGACCGGAGGGTCCCGGGTTTGATTCCCGGGCAAGGCACTTTGGGCACCTGCAGCTCCTCCCAAGCTAGTTGATTTTTCGGGTACCAGATCTTCCTGGGAAACCATAACTGGCACAGGGAAAGGAACTGGCCCCCCTACCCTGATGTGTGATTATTCACACGCCATTGGGCTTGGTACATGGGTGAGCTCTACCATCACCTACTAAACTGACCTTCGGGTTGATTACTGTGTTTATGTTGTTATATATTTACCATTTTGCTAATAGCCTAAAAGCCTCCCTTCTCAAATTATAGTTGTTACCTACTCAAGGATTTTAACATTTACTTTTTAAAGTATATTTTTTTACTATTCTTAACTTTTATTAAACCTTCATGGAAAAAGCAATCTCATGTTTTCCCGATGGTACTTGGTAAAGTCCATGCATTATCGTTCATTGTTAGAAGTCGGCCTATACTCATGGTCAATGAAAACCACTGAAATCAATGTAAATTCTATTAAAACATAACACTATTCATTGCCCATTGTTTTCATCTGTGTTAGAAAGAACACGTACTTATACTAGAAAGAGACCATTGTGATTTTCTCCTATATAGGTTATACTGGATAAAATTTGCTAATTTGCAAGCTACTAAGGAATGAAAGGCTCCTTATACACTGAGAGAATTACCTAAGTCAAGGCTTTGTGTAGCTGTGAGAATGCTTTTATATATGAGATTACAAAGTACCAGTTGACATGTTTGAAATATTACCTTGATTTAACATATCACAGGTCCTCATGACCCCAAGCAGTTTCATGAAATTAGGCATCGACAGTGGAAAATTGGAATCATAAACATATTACATACTTTGGGACTTAACTCTTGATTATCCATGTGTGGAGGATAATCTACTTTGCAGTTTATTGGCGCTACTCTATCTTCCCACCACCTTGAAATTTTGATAAAATTATGATTGTAGAGATAATTGAATGCTTTGAAACTTTGACATACTTATTTAAAAAAATACAAGTTCACACTCTCCTCTAAGACAAGAGCAAATACACAGCTTTACTCTATGCAAAAAATAAGTCATTGATTATTTACAATGCGTTATTTTATTAGGTACATCATATGACAAATATGAATGTACATTAGCGATCCTTTTGTCCGTATTTGTCCTTTGCCAGCCATTAGTTCCTTCCTGCCTATGTGATTGGTTTAGCATTCTGACGACAATACATTCTGGTATTCGCTTGATATCAGACAAATCTGTGTTCTTGTAAAACTGTAATTTCACCCTAATAAAAATGGAAAAAAATATTGTCCATCGCTAAAAAAACTTGAATTGGAACACATGAACCAAAAAAAGAGAGTTTCTGCATATATACCTGTTTATATCACGACTGTAATTTTGCATATTTCGATTACCTATGATTCGTTATGCATCCATCAGTATTGATAGTCAAGAGTTTACTGTATTACTCCCAAAATGTCAGATTTAAGACAGGTTCCATTAGGCTCACAAAAAGTTAAAGGTTTCTCATAATGACTATTTAAATCTTCGAATTTGGGCATGAAAATATTTTAAAAGGAAATTGTTGCATAAATGTCATACCTGGCCAAAATCAAACTCATATTTGGATTTGGTGTTCCTGGACCAGTAGGACTCCACTTAATGGTGTAAATTTCTTTACTGTGGGCTTGAAGATCATGGACACAAGTATCTTGTTTCATTGACCATATCTACAAATAAAATCATTGAACAAATTATTAATGTCATATTTCCTGGAATGAAAAGATCATTTAACAACTTTGATGTTCTACAATATAAAAGCAACTGTATTTGGGTGGAACAAAGGCTACCATGCAGATGATATACACATCTTTCCTTAGAGATTTAAATATATCTTCCTGCAATTTTTGATATCAGAGTACAATATCATTTTGTCTTTAATATTTGATGCACAGGCTTTGAGCTTTCAACCAAGTGTCAGCAAACAACAAATGCTATGATTTCATTTAATGCGAATCGGAAAATTCAACAGTGAAGCCTGCCATTACAAATGAACAAGAGCATATACTTTCAAGAAATAAATTTTTACATGTCATGTTGTTGAGGTTCAGGTTTAAACAATACATGCAAATCTACTTAGGACTAGTAACTACTATCAGCAACAATAAGTTCAGAAAATGCAAGTGACAAAAGGTATTATACCAAGGAAATTGAGCGTAACACATATTCACTAATATGCTGTTGCCACATTATCTTCAATGAATTACCCCTAGAAAATTGTCAACAATACCCTCTGTGCCAAAAGGCTACATACAGTTAGGTTCTTAATTAATTATTCTAGAACATATTATACATTCACTTTCCTCATGGCATTACATCTATCACCATTCTTTAAAAGTTTGGTAAAAACCAGTCAAATAATCAGTTCAAAAAAAGAGCAGAAATTTCACAAGTCTTTATAAACTCACTTTTAATGTCATGTCATCAGAACAGGAGGCCAAGAGATTGCCTTGTGGATCCCATTTGATTGCATTCACTTCATTCTAAAAGAAAAAATTCAGATGAGAAAAATTTATTTCACATGCAAGCAATTACATTAACACAATTTCACATACTTACTGTGTGACCTTGGAAAGATTTGATTGGCTTGTCCACACTTAATTTGCATACATGGATGCACTGATCAGTGGAGCAAGATGCAAAACTTGTATTTGTTTGCCAGTCAACATCAAGGGCTGGTGCTGAATGGAAGGAGAATTGTTGGGTACACTGGCCAGATGCAGCATCCCAAATTATTGTGGTCTAAGCAAAAGAAAAAGCAGTATTAAAAAATGAAATTTTGTTACATCTTTACAGTGAATTTGAAATGGGAAAAAGGATACAGCATATAAATTCACAATGAATTGAAAGCAATTGGAAATGCAAAATTAAACAAGTTAATCACTAATATCTACTAGCTCAAGGTGAATTTATTGATAACATGAATCTAAACTATGGTCCCAGCATAATAAATACCACCTTAAGGAGTTATATTTGTTTTTCACAAATTTGAGTGAGTAAAAAATTGGAAGAAGATTCTTGGTCCTTTGCTTCGATTGCTTAAAAACAATCCATAGTGCTCCACTCACAAGGAGGAGAGATTGCCAAGGCTCAAAATATGACAAAAGCAACACTTGAATTTCAGGGGATGAGCATCAAGGGTGTTTCAGTTGCACATTATCTCGCCCATTCATCCACGTGTTCCAAACGCTGTGTTGGAGCATGTGCTTCTACTGCTCTCCCTATCTCATGAATTTATCAGAAAGCATTTCGAGCGGATAATTCTACCTGGGAGTAGAGGGCACGACCCATTTGTGAGTTTATGGGAACATAATAGGCACCCACTCCTTATTTTACCCTTCATTAAATTAACCATACCTTTATGACAAAACAGAATTTTGAGTTGGAAAAGCACATGACCCTTTTAAAGCATGCATCACTTTGGTCAGTTCATGACTGTCTCCGAGAGTGAGAGGTCTAAAACCACACGGCCACGCCGGATTAAAATCTGTGCAATGCTGGAAGTGTTCATTCCGGTGTATTACAAGGTGCTATCGAATTACAAGGGTTGCTATTTATATTTTGAGCTTTGACAACACTAAGTGATTAGGCACCATCTGATGGTTCCAACTTAAAGTTTGATCCTTTGAATGCTAACTTTCTTCAGAAAATTTTGTCATTTGATCATAACTTCTGTTGTTTACAGAGACTAGAAAATTTTGTCTCAGCGAAAAAATGAAGTTAACTCATTAACACTTTTGTGCAATGATTTTTAAGACTTTAGACAAGGATTATCCAGACAGCAGTGCATCGATCAACTTCTACTTTTGGTGATAAAACCCAATGCTTTGCCACTGTGAAACGCTGGTATAATGAATTCCATCATGGCCATTGTTTGCTCAGCGACAAAAGTCGTGAAGGTTGTCCAAAATCAGTATTTTTGTTATGCCAGAAAACATTGATGCCATGAGAGAACTAGTAAAGGAAGATCGTCATGTGATTTATCGTGAGATTGAGGCATCCTTGGGGATTAGTATGACGAGCATGAATAAGTTATTGCATGAACATTTAGCTGTGAAAAAAATTTGTTCGCGTTGGATCCCGCTTAATTTGACAAAAGCTCAAAAAGATGGTCAATTGATGCTAACAAGTGCTCAAAAAATACAATCGCAGTGCATCAAAAGCTGTGTATAACATCTACACAGGTGAAGAATCTTGGATCAATGCGTATGAGCCCAAAACAAAACAGCAATCCACTGTATGGGTCTTCCGAGACGAGCCAAATCCGACAAAAGTGATTCATGCACGAAGCACTTCAAAGCAAATGATCGCCTGTTTCTCCACAATAACTGGACGTGAGGCAACTGTATCATTAGAGCAAAGTAGAACTGTGGATTCTAAATGGTACACGAACATTTGTTTGCCAGAATTGCTTGGTGAAATACGATAAAAGAGGCGGCAACAAAGGATCATTCTTCATCATGACAATGCAAGCTCTCACAGATCGGCTGAAACAACTACCGATTTGACTGGCCAAAACGTTGAATTGATGGGTCATCCTCTGTACAGCCCTGATTTAGCACTAAATGACTTCTTTTTATTCCTGTTTATCAAGAAAAACTGACCAATGTTTTTCAGTGCCTGAAGAAGCCTTTGATGCACTCAAAAACCATGTTTTGGAGCTAGCTCAATCGGAGTGGAAAAATTATTAAGAGAATTGGTTCGAGCACATGCAAAAGTGTATTGATTATCATGGAGAATACTTCGAAAAATAATACAGCCACTTTCAACAATAAATTACTGTCTTTTCATTATTAGGCTGAAAATATAAATAGCAACCATCCTAGTAGATGTATAGTATTAGTAAACACAATTAGTAGCCCCATAGACGTTTGTACATTTTAGCTTTTATAATGATTTAATTTAACTAGTAAAGGATCAAATCCAAACTCCGATTCCTCAATTCCAGGCCAAGAATTGTGAATTGGGATTCCCAATCCAAAAATTTAAGATCGGTTCCGGGGGTACACCCCAACCCTTGCCCACCCTCTTGGGGTGCACCACCTGTTCCTGAGTGGACTTCCCTCTCCCATTCCTGCCATTCATGTGCACTTCAAGTCTCTCGAGGCACAACCCCAAAACGAGCAAACAAATATTACCAAACAAGTAGGGCTAGAACCACAGTCTGAAGCACTGGTGCACATCCCAATTCGCACTTCTAACTCTTCAAAGTGCTATTGCATCAGGCTGCCATTCCATCCCTGCATCGTCCCTTGGTGGCACTTGGCGCACATATCATTTGCTTTGGCCATTGGGCTGGAGGACTTGGGTGCAATGGATGCATCGACCCACTCGTTTGTCTGTACTTGGAGAGCTCTGACGAGAGGATTGGAATGGCAACCAAACACATCAACATGCTTGAAGCAAACATCTGAATGTAGGAGTGGTGATTCAGACTCTTGACAAAAATTGCCAATATTTTGCACCATGCAACAGCAAAATCAAGAAAATATATGCATCGCCAGAGTCCCAGAGACATGTTATGACAGTGTCATTCTTCCCCAAATTGGCGGATAATTCCTGAAGCATATGGCCAGCGGTGGGCACAAAATGCAGTCAACTGAACTTCATTTTGTGCCCTCCGCTGGCCAATTGCAGTCAACTGAACTGCATGCAGACATTGTGTGCGCACACAGCCTAATAGGGTGGAGGCCATGGCTTACTCGTGTCTGGAACAATCCACTCTTTGCCTTTGGCCACCTCTCAGTTCCCCACCCTTTTCTCCACTACTCAGATATGACATGACCATAAAAATCAATATGAAAATTAACACTACTAGAAGTCATTTTTTCATTAAGTGGCAGGGAAATAATAATAATTAATCATGGAAACACTACCATTGTAAATTATAACCTGATGTAAAGAGTACTACTATTCATAACATTATTAACCCTTTGCACTTGGATGCCTTTTTTCTCAATTGCCTTAGTCTACTCAGGATTTAATTTTTAAATACCCCAAATGCACTAAATGTATCACTAGAATGAAAAACTGGAGTTTTTTTTCAAACAAACTAATTTAATTGGATTTTTTACATAATTATTGATAAATTTATTGATAAATCGTAATTTAACCTCTATAATTTTGTGCAAAAAAGCAAAATGCTATCACCAATATCTCCATCACTATCACTTGACTAAACAATTGTGCATCTTCGCTTTGTTAGTATGAATTCAACATCACTGCCACTGTCAATACATTCACCCTGATCATTGGGTGATGCAAGGGATGTTTTCCTTTCCTTAGTTCCACTTGGACCAGCCACCGGTTCATCACCTTCATACGCATTCTCAGACAACTCACTTTCGTCACTATTATATTTGTCAATAAATTCATCAGTTTTGATGTAAAATTCATCGTCGCTGCTTTCTAATTCTTGGAATACTTATCCATCGTGAGAAGGTAAAATTTGTTCAGAATGAGCAACTACTAGCTGACAAACCATTCGTCCAACTAAAGGGAAAGCATCTAATGTAAGAGGACCCTACGTCATCAAGGAAAACATCTGCATTATGCTTCTAGAAATGTAATCAAACCTCGGAGACTAAGATAAGGAAGGTTCTTTACCACGGGAGGATGATGCAACCTCAAAAAAGCATGACAAAGAAAAAGTGCTAGGGTTTGAGTTACTATGAATCAATGACTCATGTCTTGGACCCTCCTCAAACAATGATGATACAACTTCAAAAAAAGCATGCCTTAAGGAAAAGGGCTAAGGTTCGTGTCTTACTATGAATATAGTAGACTAATGTCTTGGACCCTCCTACTAAAGATTCCTGATTATACAAAAAATAGGAAAAGAACAGGCAGAACGTTTGATGAGACAGCTGACACTAGTAAGAAAAGAAAATGAAAGAATCCAAACTAGAAAGCAATGAGCTATGGAACAGCTTACTGAGGTAACTTTACATTCTGGCAATCTTTTTTTCAGGCACAGATCATCTCTAAAAGGCATTGCTTTACAATTAGCTGACTTCCAAGTAATGACGGGCAAACAATGCAGAAAAAGAACTTACAACACAGTAAATAGATAACAACAAACATCTGTTTAGGTGGTGGCATCCTTTGAAGATGGCATTTATGTCGACGACGACACTATGGGTCGATACTATCATTTATAAAACTATTGCCATGCTATTAATTAAGCTTTACTTTACTTATCCCTTCATGCAGATGATTACAAGTAAAGTTATTGGAAAAATAGTCAAAAATCCCAATTCCCCTAATGGTGAAACTCCATGTCGAGTGTGGCTCGACATACCAGCTGCTGCCATTGCTAACTGTGCCGAGTCACACTCAACATCCGAGTGCCAAAGGTTAATATGTTATTACTTGGGCAAGGCAATTATTTAACTACACTGATACCTCAAAGAATGCATAATATACAGATTATGTAGGCATTAAAAGCTAATGAGACCTAAACAACTGGAGGGAGGAATGTGTAGTTTATGGTTATCAATTGGGATACCAGCTGTATCGAGAAAACCAATAAAACTGTGATTTACCCACAAAAGTCACAGTTTCACTGTTGAAAATAGAACTTTCAATATCTTCCTTTTTATGTATCTTGGTTCTAGTCTTCTCATCGCCTTCAAATAGCCTCTACTGGTGTTGTCATACTTTACCGCTTTAACTCAATTTTCCAAGTGACTTCATGTGACTAGCCTTGCATCATTTTCTTACTGATAATTTCATGTCAATGGCTAGAATTTCACCCAACATAAGTGACTACATAATATCAAACAACCCCCCACATTACTGCCAAAGTAAGCCGATGTGTCATTGAGAGAGAAGGTCTACTGTAAGGACACCTACCACAATGAATACCCAAATCACTTGATGCATTTGTCCCTTGTGAGCTTTAAGGAGGAGGGATAGTGAAACATGCATCATTTAAGGAGGGAGCCGAAGATTAAAATTGAGGTGAAGAGATAGAGGGAAGGCAATTGCTTGGCCAGGGTGTTAAATATGGTGGGATTTGTCTTCCCTCTTTTATTCCAAGTACAAAAGAATTCCAACAAAAAACATCTGAGACAGTATCTTAGAACAACAATATATTCATATGTACGAGTATATGACAGCAGCAGAAATTGCAGCCTGATACCCAGTAAAGATGAGAGCAGGATTGCTAAGAACACTGATCTCTGCTCAGACCAGTGATTTTGATGAGAAGCAAGAAATATGCAGATAGAGCAGCTAATTAACTCTGCAGAAACATAAGCAGATGGCCCGTTTCATATTTTTAGAATGCTTTCTGCAAGATTAATTCAGGCATGTTTAAGTCAGTTTGGATTCAAGGCTGCAGCATTTCGTTTCGTTAGTGAGAAAAGAGGAAGTATATAACAGAGCAGAAAATGATGATATAGGGAAATAAATAAAAAGAAGAACCAGATGAATTGGATATGCACTGATGTGCAATGGATTAGTTAGAAACATAATAAAAGGGAAAATTAAAGGCAGACCAAGAGATAAGTACATGGGGCGAATTAAGAACAGAAAAGCTATCAGGGGTGAGGGAAATAAAACAAAATTGAGAAGAATGGAGGGCTATACTAAATCAATCTAGGAGTGAAATACTGATTGATGGTGATATGTTTGTTTTCACATAATTAATTTTTACTCTTTAAGATTGGATATATAATAATGTGCATACAATAACTGGATAACAGAGAGATCTCAATGCATGACATACGGACCACTTCAAACCAAAATCACTTTTCAGATATTAAGCTCGATGACTATCTCCAGACGGAGTAGGTTTGATTTGATATTGACACCCTAAGCAAGACAGTACTCGAGCAGTATTGAGAAATGATACTGGAAAAAATAATCAAAAGATTAAAGAATTTAAGTGGGAGTGTTGATTAAAAATTACACCTGAATTTTTCAATCTCATTATGAATGAACATGAAAGAATGAATGAACACATCTTCAACTAAAAATTTGAATTATTAAAAAGACTTCACTAAATACAATTTAAGTTCACCTTGTCCACACCAGCACTTAGTATGTAATTTCCTCGCTTGTTCCACTTGAGTGCAAATATTGGACCTTTGTGCTGTCCAAGAGTACTGGACAAATGGCCATCTGTAGTCCATATTCTTGCATAGCCATCATAAGACCCAGTGGCCAGCAATGTTCCATCGCACTGCAAAAAAATAGATACACATTTGTCCTTGATTAAATAAAAGGAAAAGCATTTAGTCTTACACATATCATGAAACAATAATTCCATAAATAGTCTCATCAAACATGTTTTAAACTACAAAACCATTGGTCTACAGTCTGATGCATCATCATGATTGAATTCAAATGATCAACCACAGACAACTCACTGGCATTTAAATTTTGAATAAATAAAAATATTACACCCTTTTGGTATTAGCTTAACCTTCTGAAATGTACAACTAAGATATCCTATAGCCATTAACGAATCTATTTATCAAATTTTCTCAAAATGTGAATTAATTGAGTACTTCACTTTGCCACAAAAAGAGCATGAAAAACAATCAAAAAGTAGCACTAGACAGAGGCAACACAATGCACCAAAAATAATTAGGATTAAAAAGCAGACAAACATATTATAATGAAATAAGTGGGTTGTAAAAAGTACTTCATTGAGATCCTCCCCACATACTAAAATATAAATTGGACATCCAACAGACTACACGGAATTTAGAAAAGGAAACAAATTCCAAGTTAAAGAAAAAAGGAGACTCATTTTAACGCCATTCCCTGCAACCCAAAGCTGTGACAAATCCGAGGACATTTGGGCTTTTTCATAATCTACTTGTGCCCTTTTCGTATTTTAAGGCAATGAGGGTTCCTGGGCATTCCCATTGCAAGTGGTCACATTTTTGTTTCCGATGTGAAGAATAGCTCGTTTTTCTTGCGAATGTCCCATATTTCACTCCATTGTCTTTTGAAACTGCTATTTTAAGCTCCAGGATATTTTTTTTTTCTTTTCAACAACTTTTTGGGGGTGTAAGTATGTGTCAAAAAAAAAGAGGATAAAGTGCACCAAAATTAACCATTGAACTCATACCTGTATAAATCTAGAAAAAGAGGTAAACTCTTCTTGTTACATAAAACAGTTTCTGGCGTAACTTGGTGGAAAATCTTCATACTGACTGTTAATAATCAAACCACTTTACTTTTCCACATAAACTTTTTAATTTTTATAACCCAGGTTTCATTATAGCATAACATCATCAGGTTGATGATGATGTTATGCTATGATGATCAACCTGATGATGTTATGCTGTAACGAAACCTGGGTTGTAAAAATTAAAAAGTTTATGTGGAAAAGTAAAGTGGTTTGATTATTAAAAGTCTTCTTGTTACCTTTAGTCGAAATCTGGAACATATGAAAACATGTAACATTATGGAATATTGAGTGTTGTCACTTCAAATTATTTCATGCGTGGTAACTGGTAGCTTGGCTTCAGAAAGAGATGCTAGTGTCTAAATAGGTGATTTGCAAGGTAGGCGAAGGAGACAGGAGAGGGAGGTAGGAAATGAGATTTTGAGGGGATTGAGTGTCGTGTTTCCAGAGGAGGAACATATCATCCACATACCTAAGCCTTAGGAAGGGTTTCAGGGTCTGGGATTTAAAGAACTTTTCTTCGGAGGAGGCCGAGGAAAAGGTGGGCATGCATATGAGGGCAACCATAGTGGAACCTTTTTGGCGGAAGCAGTAATTATAACGAAAAGAGAAGGGAGTTATGTGTAAGGCTGTAGAGGGTGGCCATTCGAATATTGGAATCTTGAGGGAGGGAGATTCATTGTGTTGTCCACAGAAGTGATTTACATCTTTCCAAAAAGGAATTTAAGAAGTAGAAAAGTGGTTGAAAGTAAAAAAATCTCCAAAGCCTGAAATGAACTCAATTGAGGAGTTGCATGGTGAACTGAGGAGTTGTATGGGATGACAGGATGAATTATTAGGAATTTACAAATTTTTGGGAGAATGCAGGTTTGTGGTATATGAGAATGAGGGGGAGAGAGAGAATAAATATGCAAGTTCGACAATCCTCCTTGCGGGTGTTCCTTTTCCAGGATGGAGGTGTGTCTTCGTGGAAGGTTGTGTTTGGATCAGCAGGGTTAGATTTATAGGAGGGTATCACTAATATAGTCTGTTGTGTTAATAATAATAATAATAATAATAATAAACTTTATTCATCTTAATCATATTTACATATGGTGGATGTCGTCATTTTTGCAGGAACATAATAACACACTACAGAGCACAGTATACAATCAAATAAAAAAAAAAAACATATACATAGATATTACACTAAACACTACACCTTAACTGACACTAGCCACACCACATAGACACTAAACCTTATAATTTTAGGCTAGTAAAATCAAGCTCATAATACTCCTCTATTGAGTATAGAGGATTGGAGGTAAGCCAATCACGCAGCACCCTTCGGAACACCACACTGTGGGCTGACTTCAAAGAATTTGGGATCATATTGAACAACTTGATTGGCAGACCTTCAACTTTGTAGGTCTTGTCTAGCCTACAGTGTGGTAAATCCATATTCGACTTTGCTCTCGTGTTATGGCTGTGAACGTCAGCCCTAGCGGCATACATGCTTGTATTTTCTTTTATATGAACTAATGAATAGAATATATATAAATTGTAGACAGTCATAATTTTTAAATTTAAAAAGAGAGGTCTACAGTGCTCAAGTGGACATGAGTTATTTAAGATACGGACTGCTTTTTTCTGCATCAGAAGGATTAGCTTAATATCAGATGCATGTTCATTATGACCACAATTGAATCTCTCCATTCTAAAGTAATTACAAATAACCAGGTTATTAATCAGTATTTTGAGGGCTATAGGTTCTGTAGCAAGAAGTGTTGAAAATCTCTTCCCGTATGACCATATGGGACTGTCATGTAATTAATGTAGAGCACATTACAATCTTTCCCACCCTTTATTGTATTGTGCTTTCAAACTCACTCTTCCATCCCTTGCCCTCTGAATGGGGCTTATGCCTCACGCTATCCACTGCCAATAGCAGTTTGTTACATTCTATACCAATGACTTAAGGGTGGGAACCATGAGTTGCATGTCCAGAATTAAGAAAACTTCCCTTATCTTATTTTACAGTTCCACATGACCTGTCTCAGTATGCTGGAGGCTTATAGTATAAATGGCAGTGGTTCATTTTTATTTTCTACTTTTAGATATAACAAAGAACTATTTTAATAGCTGATATTGGCACAGTTTTGAATCACGTTTTCCACCACTATGTACAGGGTGCAGCATCTCAACTTCCTTTTTTAAGGGATTTTGCTTTGCTGTAAAAAAAGGAAGTTATGTTGCCACACTGGACATAAATTTGAAAGTTTTTGGGATTTATTTTTAGTGAATAATATTTCTCATTCTGTCCCTTATCCCTTAAACGTCGCACCTGGTGCTTGCACCCCCTACCACACACCTTTTTGGTGGATCAAGGGTTATTTATGCAGATGCAGATTAATTGGATGGTTTGAGGCGTCACTTCGTGCAAGTGATTTATACTGAAACAAAAATACTTTGTTCTTGCGGACACATTTTATTATGCATGGCCTAAATTTCAACTTACAAAGTCTTCATCAGGTAGAGTACAGAAGATGTATTGCTGTATATGTACCACAGAAGACGTATGCTGTAGGTGCCACTACCTCCTCCACTCTCTATGGTATAGAGAGTGGAGGAGGTAGTGGTAAGGGGGAAGGAGGAGGAAAAGAGAAAGGGAAGCTGGTGTGTTTACATGGTGGAGGGAGGGGAAAAGAGACGATTGGGCATGGCGTGGGGGATGTGAGGTTCTGTGGAACAGAGGGAGGTCTACAATGGGGAAGTACATCAAGTCATTTACTGATATACTCTTACATTGAATGTTCCTGGAAATTTCCAAATGTTCAAAGACATCTAACCTCAATCCCTTCCTCTCCAAATGTACAATCTCAGGAATATAGTCACTTGTTTGGTTGTTGTCCAGTAGGTGTTTGGTGGAAATGGGAAGAAGGATTTCTGTTTTTGAAACAGGTGTGATGTTCTTTCACTTGTTCCTGCAATTTCCTCCATTTGTCGAATGAAAATGGCGGAACACTCACAGTGCAGTTTATACACTCCACTCTTTCCTTCACTATAGAAATTTCCAGAAACATTCAATGTCCAAGTATATTGGTAAATGGCTTGAATGTGTCTTCTGTACTTCACCTCATGATGATTTTGTAAGTTATAACCTAGATCGTGCATAATTAAATGTATGCGGAAGAACAACATTTTTTCTTTATCAGCAGCTGTAGATTATTTTTGGGTTTTAAGGATTTAAAAAATGAAGGACTGAGGAATTTGAAGAGAAGGAAGTTTAAGAAAATTTCTACCGGATGGGAAAGTTTAGGGTTCAAGGGTTCATAAAATGATGGGGCACTGAACTTCAAGAGTATGTACAGGATTAGGTTACTACCGGGGGAGGAATGTATTCTAGAATACTTTCCATCTGGTAGAGGTGTAAGAAATCCACGAGGAAAGTGATCTGGTTTACAATGTGAGTAGGTGGGAAGGATCTTTATTCAGAATGAAAATTTCACTTGAGGTAGTATATTGTTCAAAAATTTCATGCTTGGATGAGTCACCAGGGGTACTGGCAATTTGGGAAGGAAAGGTCTTTCGGGAAAACCCCTGGCCTTAGTGGGGCAAGCTAGAAAAAATGTAAGCCAGGTTTGAAATGATATATGGGCAGTGGATGTGGGTTTATCGATTGTAACGGTGAGAGGAGGTCAGGGCCAAGATGAGACAAATTTAAAGAAGGAAATTTTCAGGGAGATTGTTCTCACTGGATTTCACAGAAGCCATAAGTATCTATTTATTTTACTTATTTGGAATTAATCCAAAAACCACTTTTTGGCCTTAACATTGGACATTTAATAATGATATATATAACAAGAGACACAATTACACAAACCCAACTACTAGGTGGAGGAAATCGACATGGTGGAAAATGAACCAGCAAACTCTGGGTTAGCAGGTGGTGATATTAACCCACCACCAACAGGGCCAACAAAATGTTAGAAAGTGTTATCAATGTTAGAATGGAGATATGGGATAAAAAGAGTTATAATAATAAGGTATTGTACCGATGCATTTTAAATATCAACAAAGTAATTGGTTGGTTCTATTGTCTTAAGGTGGGGGAACAAATATGAAATGAATATGGAAATGTTAATCAAGAGGAGTGTATGAAGGGGAGAGGGAAACCAGGGAGTGGCCCAGCAAATGGATCAATTGGGCTAAATATAGTTAATTAACAATTGTTTAATAAAATTAGACTCCAAAAATCATTACTCACATTCCAATCCAATGATGTGACATCCTTATTACTAGGTACTTCAGTTCCACCCTTTTGGATACAATGGCGAAGCACCAGCTGATTAGGCGAGGATGAATTATCACTCATGTCCCAAATTCTGGCTGTGCTATCACCAGAGCTGAAAAATCAACATACTAGTTAAAATTGTAATTCTAGGACATACAGGATAAATACCATAATGAGTCACAATAAATAGGAATTAAGTGTTAATTTTTGATATTCGGTGGGTCGTGGTGGTCCAGTGGGTAGAGCATTGGACTACTAACCGGAGGGTCCCGGGTTCGATTCCTGGGCGAGGCACTCTGGGCATCTGCAGCTCCACCCAAGCTAGTTGATTTTTCGGGTACCAGATCTTCCTGGGAAACCATAACAGGCACAGGGAAAGAAACTGGCCCCCCTACCCTTATGTGTGAATATTCTCACGCCGTCAGGCTTGGTACATGGGTGAGCTCTACCATCACCTACTAAACCAACCTTCGGGTTGATTACTGTGTTTTTTTATATATTCGAGTTGATGATGGGGATGCTGAATAGGGAGGTTAAGAAAAGACCCGTAAAAACTTTGATATGGAGCGTAGCTTTGTATGGCGAGGAAACATGGTCGCTGAAGCAAGAGGATAGACGTAGATTGGAGGCTTTTGAAATGTGGGTGTGGAGAAGAATGGAGAAGGTGAAATGGACTGAAAGGAAAACAAATGGGGAAGTACTGGAGATGGTGGGTGAGGAGAGTGGTTTGTTGAGAGAAATCCTATGGAGGCAGGAAAAATAGATGAAAGGCGTATTGAGCAGCAGTGGGAGGTTGAAGAGGATAATAGAGGGGAGGATGTTGGAAAAGCGAGGAAAGGGCAGGAACAGGATAGGGATGTTGGACGGGATGAAGGGAAGAAGGAAGTACACAGAGATGAAGAGGGATCTGATGTAGGGTGGGTTGCTGGATCCTGTTTTCTTAGGAGTCATAAAATATTTAACAGTTGTGTCTATCCAAAAACCTACCTTAACTGGTAGATTACCTAATAATAGTAATATGATATTCTTAACATACAATGCTCAAAAACTTTAAGCATTTGAACAAATTCATTTAGACCAGGGATTTTGACAAAATAAGGCCAACACTACTGATTTTCATCTTGGGATATATGGAACAGGAGTTTTTACACTAAACAAAACATAAGTTGTATGTTTAACAATGCCTAACTAACAAATACTTAAAAAACTGAATCATATAGGTTTTACCAGGGAAGCACAATCATTGGTACTATGCAATTAATTGTGACAAAATAAGGAATTTAGGAAGGAGCACCTGGAGTACATAGCTGATATAAAAAAAATGCACTATTACAAATATACATATACTCCCCCTCCCTTCCCTTCTCCTTTGTGGAATGACAACCACGGAAGCCTCGCCTCTCCCGCTGCCGGGCACGACACCGCCCATTTGGCCAAGTCCCCTAGTTGCCCGGACTTATTTTCTCTATACTTCCCATTATAAAAGTCTTGGGCTTAATAATTGAGGTGGTTTCCCTTTGCCATCCTCAATAGTGTTATTAACGTGACACCATCACTCAATGACCACCCCAATGGGGTCAGATGCCTTTGTAGCTGCCTCTCTGAGGAATGGATGCTGTGTGGACCACCTTTTGTCTGGCTCCTATCCTTCGACCTGTCTGACCCTACTAGGAGCAATTATCAATGCTCCCACCAGCACAGCTCTAGGGGTCATCGGAATGCCCGAACCCTTCCTCCATGTCAATAGTAGTCCATTCTACAAGAGGCAAGTTGTATAGATGAAAATGAAAACAACAGAAAATATGCTGTGACATTGGTGGACTTAGAGAAGGCATTTTTATTGTGTTAATTGGAAAAAGTAATTCAAATATGTGGAAAAACAAAATGGATATGATTTCAATTTTAAATGACAACTTCACCAATTTTAAGAATAATATGGATCTGATTTTCAATGATGGCTGCACCAACTTAGAAACATATGACACTGTAACCACTCATCTTAGTTCAATTTTGGGCAGTAGACCTTTGGCTAAGTCATTTATTAGAATGCCATGACATATATATGAAGTGTATCTACGGCCGAGCGTCTGTCTATGAAATTTCCAAAATGGCATCGGATATTAAATTTTTAAAGGAAGAATTAACTAAGCTAAAATCTGAAAGCGAACTTACTACTGAAGAGCCTAAATGTGCGACTACTTTTGCAGACTGTTTAAAATCTGTTAATGTCCCGAAGCCTAATGCTCAAGTTCAACCGCCAATGCTTACAGAGAAAAAGCCTACCGTTGGTGCTCCGGAACGTCCGCAAACTCGTACCTTCACACGGAATGCACTAACAGTGCCTGTTACGTCCTGTGTTCAACCTCAATCTACTTCTGTTTCTTCTGCATCTACCACTGAAATCCTCGTCACTCAACCGAGTGAATACACTGCTGAGACTGCTTCTGTTAGCCAACCTTCTAATATTTCTTATGATGGCTTCAATGTTGTGCAACATAAGCGGCGACGCGGTACACCCATCATGGGGATTCTTCTAATAAAAAGTGCTCTATTTCTGGCGTTAATTTGGCGTTCTCACGTGCATGTTTGGAATTTTCATCCTGACACTATGACAGAAGCAATTATGTCCTATCCGAAGGACCACCTGCCCGAGCTCTCCGATACATCAGTAGATATCGAGCAGCTTAAGGTATCCAGAGGTAATTATGCCTCTTTTCATATCTCGATTGGTGAAGATCTCCATGAAAAGCTCCTTTCCTCAAGAGTTTTGGCCAAAAAATATTTTCCTCGGCAATTATTTCTTTCCGAGAACCCGCCGGAATACTCCGGAAGGTTAGTGCACCAATTGAAAACTCCCAAAACCTCAGGTAGTTCTAGTTCTTTTTCTGTCAACTTCCTTGTTGTAAATGTTCCTAAGAAACAAGATTTGTGACCTGGAAATTTACTTGAGCTCGGCAAATTATGATACTCTGTGTCTTTCTGAACACTGGTTACATGAGCAAGAAAGTGATCCATATCAATTAACGGGATATCCTCTTGGCTCAATCTGCTGTAGAAAATCTGTTAAAAATGGTGGTGTATGCATCCATTTAAAAAACGATCTCCCCTGTAAACAGTTGGATTTACATCGTATTTGTATGGATCTACATTTTGAAATTGTCGCAATGTACCTTAAAGGATTGAGATTAATTGTGGCATCTATTTATCGTTCTCCTAATGGAGACTTTGATGTGTTCTGTGAACAGCTTGAGAAGGTTTTAACTTACCTTCAAAACTTTCACGCACATATTGTTATAGGAATCCATTTAAATGTTGACATGGGTTGCCATTCAAGGAATAATACTCGGCTTGACGTTCTTCTCAGGGGCTTTGATTTATACTGTGCCAACTCGGAACCGACTAGGTTGAATGCCTGTCTTGATAATGTAATAACTAATACTGATATATCCGACTATATTGTCAAAGTCTTTGACCCCCATGCTCTCTGATCATTCTGCAATCTCCTTTTCATGGTACCCTAAGCTACGTGTTAATAGCTAAACAAAACTTCCAATACTGTGTATGTTAGACAGATGACCGTACACCATCTCTATGAGTTCATAACTCTGCTTAATAATACTGACTGGGATGCCCTGCTGACCCATACTGATTGTGAAAGAAAGTTTGCAACTTTTTTTAGTAATTTCTTGTTATTGTTTGAATGTGCATTCCCAAAGAAATTAATTCAGCTGAAACATAAGCCCAATCTACAGGCAAATTGGTTTAATGTTGACCTTGAGAATAAGAGAAGAAATTTACTCAACTTATATAAACAGTATAAGCTATGTGGTAGCGATGATCTTAAAAAAGCCTACTATAACCTAAAGAAGGACTACTATACTGAGTTAAGATTGGCTAAATGTCATGCCAATGTTAACTACATTAGTAGTGCATCCAACAAATGCAGAGCAGCAAGGACTATCATAAAAAAGGAACAGGATTAGGTAAAAAGTCTGATGATGTTCCAATAGACTCTGAATCTTTTAATAACTACTTTATTAATTAGACAATATTATAGCTGATATAAATAATATTAATCAAACCTCAGCTAAAACTGTTAATAACCTATTATGTAACACTCCCACCACCAATTCTACATTTAGATAGAAAGAAGTTTCTCAGATAGATATAAATTTCAAGAAACTGTAACAGTAACTTTAACGGAGTCACCCGCTATGTGTGCATTATAATGCAACCATTTCAGAGAGTAAAAATCATTCGCCTTGACCGGGATTCGAAACCGGATCCCTCGATATCCAGCCGAGTGCTTTAACCAATTAAGCTAGCGAGACGTCCTCTTACACTCTGAAATTTTGGGGGCCTTTATAGGAAGAAGATGTTATGACGAAATACCGTACATACAATGTCACAGGCATTGGTAGTCGTGCGCGACGCGCCACAGTCCACGATGTTAATAAAGCCAATTTCAAACACTTAGGCTGTTCATACCTTAGACAAATTTCAAGAAACTGTAACAGTAACTTTAACTGAGTCACCCGCTATGCATAACATCTTGTTCCTTTAAAAGCCCCCAAAATTTCAGTGTAAGAGGACGTCTCGGTAGCTTAATTGGTTAAAGCACTCGGCCGGATATCGAGGGATCCGGGTTCGAATCCCGGTCAAGGCGAATGATTTTTACTCTCTGAAATTGTTGCATTATAATGCACACATAGCGGGTGACTCCGTTAAAGTTACTGTTTCTTGAAATTTGGCTAAGGTATGAACAGCCTAAGTGTTTGAAATTGGCTTTATTAACATCGTGGACTGTGGCGCGTCGCGCACGACTACGAATGCCTGTGACATTGTACGCACGGTATTTCGTCATAACATCTTGTTCCTTTAAAAGCCTCCAAAATTTCAGAGTGTAAGAGGACGTCTCGGTAGCTTAATTGGTTAAAGCACTCGGCCGGATATCGAGGGATCCGGGTTCGAATCCCAGTCAAGGCGAATGATTTTTACTCTCTGAAATTGTTGCATCAGATAGATATAATTTAATTAGTGAAAAAGTTCAAGAATTCTAACTGTAAAGATATGTTTGGGCTTTCAAATAATTCAATCAAATCTGTAATTGACTGGTTAGCATACCCTCTTGCCATTGTCATTAACTCTTGTCTTAAGTCTGGTTATTTTACTGATCAGTTGAAGTTTTCCAAGGTCATTCCTATTCACAAATGTGGTGATACTAGTTCTCCGAACAATTATCATCCTATTACAATTATTTCTCCACTTGCAAAAATCATTGAATCAGTTGTTTTTACCCAAATCTTGGACTATTTTGAATCTTTAAATCTATTTACACCGACACAGTTTGGTTTCAGACCCAATAAATGCACAACTCAAGCTGTTGAATATGTTATAAAGCAAATAATTAAGGCTTTTGACGGTAATCAATGTTTGGCTCTCTCACTATGTGACCTCTCTTCAGCTTTTGACTGTGTTTATCACACAATTCTTGTAAATAAGTTGAAATATTATGGTTTTAAGGATGCTGAACTAAAATTTATTTCTTCCTACTTATCTGATCGTAAGCAGTCTATGTAAATGGTAAACAGTTAAAACCATTAAATATGGTGTACCTCAGGGCTCTGTGCTAGGACATCTTTTATTTCTGGTCATGATTAATGACTTGTGCCCCAATGTGATTACTGACTCTGTCCTCTATGCGGATTATACTACTTTTCTACATAGTTCCTCCCATCATTCTGATGCGATGAGTAGAGTTCCTATTATGCTTAAAAAGGCAGTGGATTGGCTCTCTGCCAACAATCTCCTTATGAATCCCGATAAAACTCAGCATCTTCTCTGTCCACTAAAATCTACTACACCGGATACTGCCCCTGTTAAACTGCTGGGATTCATTTAGACTCCAAGTTAACATGGAGTGCTCATATTCTATACGTTAGGAAGAAACTTGCACGAGCCTTATTTCTGCTCAGGAAATTGAAATTATATGTGAGTAAGGACTACTTAATTAATGCCTACTATGCATTCTTTCACTCACATATCACTTATGGCATTAGACTTTTGGGGCATGCATCTGATACTAAGCTAATCTTTCTGATGCAGAAAAAGGCAGTCCGTATCTTAAATAACTCATGTCCACTTGAGCACTGTAGACCTCTCTTTTTAAATTTAAAAATTATGACTGTCTACAATTTATATATATTCTATTCATTAGTTCATATAAAAGAAAATACAAGCATGTATGCCGCTAGGGCTGACGTTCACAGCCATAACACGAGAGCTAAGTCCAATATGGATTTACCACACTGTAGGCTACACAAGACCTACTAAGTTGAAGGTTTGCCAATCAAGTTGTTCAACATGATTCCAAATGCTTTGAAGTCAGCCCACAGTGCGGTGTTCCGAAGGGTGCTGCGTGTTTGGCTTACCTCCAATCCTCTATACTCAATAGAGGAGTAGTGTTTAGTGTCATATCTATGTATATGTTTTTTATATGATTGTATATTGTGCTCTGTATTGTGTCATTATGTTCCTGTAAAAATGACGACATCCACCATATGTAAATATGATTAAGATGAATAAAGTTTAAAAAAACCATAAACACAGTAATCAACCCAAAGGTCGGTTTAGTAGGTGATGGTAGAGCTCACCCATGTACCAAGCCCTATACGGCGTGTGAATACCCAAAAACACATCAGGGTAGGGGGGCCAGTTCCTTTCCCTGTGCCGGTTATGGTTTCCCAGGAAGATCTGGTACCCGAAAAATCAACTAGCTTGGGTGGAGCTGCAGGTGCCCAAAGTGCCTTGCCCGGGAATCGAACCCGGGACCCTCCGGTCAGCAGTCCAACGCTCTACCCACTAGACCACCGCGACCCGCGAATAAAGTTTACTTTTATTATTTAATTTTCACTTTCATCTGTGATTCATTGCACCTATTGAATTACCCTTTTTTAGTATGGGCAAAATCAATGATTTATATGATGTGGAACACATGATTTCTTTTGCAGTGTGAAATTGTGAGTTGTCCTCAACTGATTCTCAGACATTAAAGTAATTAATCAAATCACGCTCAGTTTTTAGTATTCTCACTTCCTATACTCTGATTAAATTATCAATTAATGTATTAAGCTTCGGATTTCTGCATAAGTGACTTGATGTGCTTAGATTCATGGAATTAACGATGATATTAACATGTCATAATTTCAATTCCTTAATTATAACAATAATTAATATGAAAATAATTAACTCCTAAATTGAATGATGGCATTAACTCCCCAAACTCATATGACTCCAGTGGTTAATGAAAAGATAGACAATTTTCTATAGTTGCGAGGTGAACAACCATTCACATGAGAAAGAAAATGTAAGCCTTAACTGTGCACTTCAGTAACACAAAAAATTACATGTAGCTAGTTTATGCCTGATCAAGATATGAACTACTGTTACTGAAAAAAGAACTTTCTGAAAAACAATATGAATACAAATGAAAAACAATATTTGTATAGTACTTATATATGTCTGTTAATTTTTTCACCCAATCAATAAATTGACATTGCGTTTGAGTACTTTGGTATAATATCAAATTTTGAACCAGTTCAGTCAGTGATTTCATTTACAGTCGACAGAAATAAATTTCCCTTTAAATTTCAGTTTTCAGTATCATAACCTAGTGTTAATTTACACTTAAATCACTCTTTACGTATTTATATTCAATGACTGTCAAGCGATGAAGTGTTCCTACATATTTCTTGAACGTGTAAATATGCATCTCGTGTGCTTTGTTTTTTTATACCAAGAAAGTTTTTTCATCTATGGTCACAGGAAGGACAACTCAGGCATGAAATTCTGTTGTGCAATTAATTAACTCGTCCCATGTGACAGATCCTCCTATTGATTATGATGTGTGCCGATCCATAGTGGCCTTGAATACCGATGCTGATTACTCGTTCTTTGAGAATATATGTTCTTCCTGTCATTGCTATCCAAAACAAGGACGTTAGATCACAGATGAACATCTGTTGAGGTTTGTAAACATAACTATTTTATCAAGACAGTTAAGATATGGGATAAAACTGTGAGCAGAAGTCGTTTCACCCACTAATTTTACAGCACTTTACAACCATATTTTAAATTTCTTGGATCTAACATGACTTACTGTGAAGGAAACAGTAGAAGACTGCAGGTTTTATTTCATATTCTAATAAATTGAATGCCTTGGGACGTATGTTGGCTGAATTTACCCTTTCTTGATCCTCTTGTCATAGACATATTAATTTTTCTACAAGTCAAATGAACATTTGGCTTGGGTAATCTAATAAATATCAACCCAGCCAAAATTGCAAAAGCACCTGCTCTTATTATTTTCATTTTTAACTAACGGTTTCAACCATACATTCATTAGACCCCATTTCTGTATTGTGGTTCTTTGACCATATTTTATGAAATCTAAAATTTCTAATTTTGAATCAAATGAAAAAACTGTACATTTTTTCTTTCCACAAATGATAAAATTTTCGTTGCAGCAAGAATAATTCTTCGAGATTACCGGAACTAGAAGAGACTAAACACTTGGGGTGGAAACTTTTGCACTGACACACATCCACTGATACTACTTGATGAAAAAAAAGACAAAAGACACACAGATGCATAATCGATGTCATTCAAAAGATCTCCTCCCAGGCTCTTCCATGAATTGCAGAAGATTTTGGGACTATTTACAACTGCAGTGCTTGATTGTGTCTGTCGCACTAATTACATTACATTGATGGGCTGGCAATCTTGACTAGGGATGACATCATAAATGGTTGAGTTAAAGAATTTAAACACTCGATGGAGGTGATTATGTAGGAAAGAGGTACAAGTGTCTATCATGCCTTTTTTATTTATTCAACAGTTCTATTTCATACACTACTTTTCCCAAAACTTTGAAAAGATGCAGTTCCATTATTTGTGTGAAATATATGAATTTGCATCAGCAACAATATTCCAAGGCACATCTTAATAGGAAGAACCACCATGCCTTGTAAAATTGGGTAGGAGAGGTACACAGTGCCTCGGCATATCATGACGTATGAATTTGCCCTAAATGAGTTTAATGTACAAACTATTATGCATATGCATTGAAAACTAATGTGGGTAATCTTTTCTCTAGACAAATTTATGAATTGGCATGAAATAATCCAGAATTATTTTAAAACATGTACGCATTATGTCATGATAAATATACAAAACATACCCAGATGCTAAGAGATCAGTTGTAGGATTCCAGGCACAGATAAAGACTTCAGATTCATGACCTCTTAAAACAGTGGCCTTGCTCGGGGGAATTTCAATGCTTCCATCAACCTCCATGTTCTCATTGGCATTTGAAGTGACTGCAATTAATAATGGGGAATAAAAATATCAAACGGGAAATATTATTTCAATTGTTACAATGGCTTTATTAAGTGCAAAAAAATTGCCCATTTTTTTGAAAATTTCCAAAAGATGACACCAAACAGTAATTAAACCAAAAAGTTTTGTTTATAAGTTATTCACTCAGAAATACTGAGTGACAAATGGCTTGAATGTAATACAATCTCTTTATAAGATGTCATTCCAAATGATTTTCTCCATACAAATCAGAAATCTTATTTGAAAAACTAAGATAACCTATAAATTGGCTTTCACAGTAATTTGAAAATATTTACCTTCTTCCCCATTTATATCAGGAGGCTCAGACTTCACAGACTGTTGCTTTTGCTGATTTTGCTGCTGCCTACTTGCAACAACATCAGGCATGACTGCATCAATTAGAGAGAGGCTCTCTACGATTCTTACTTCCTGGCCATCCTGAAAATATTTGGTTCATTAAATCAACTAAGCCAAAGGTCCGAAGACAAGCATTTAACTTTAATATAATTTAACAAGAATTTTGCACCTCTCCGATGCTTATTTCGGCTTCAGTATACTGAAGTCCTTTTTGAAGAATGCTAAGCAAGGCAGCGGGGGGGACAAGAGCACCATTTATGTTGGACTGCGATATGTGTGACTCGATTCCAAATGTGTACGCAGAATGTTGAAAACCTAATTTTTAACCAAATAATCTTTAGTTAGGAAATAGTTCATAGAAACCCAACGTCAAAAGCTTGTCGAGCAGAATGACTTACCAGACTCTTGAAGATACCGATACACTAAGAAATTAACTTCGTCGCTAGAAAAACTCATGTCTGCTAATCAATGAAGTGGCATAACACTAAATTTCTAGATGTAGGCATACAGTTAATACAAAATTCGACTTCAGAGGTGCTCTATTACAGTTTTTCAGGTTTGTTTGTACACATTACAAATACCGCTTCACGCAAGCCAAATGAATCCAACTTCCAATTCAACGGGCAACAATTACACGGCGAGAAAATACTTTCACTTATACTCTGCTTTCTTAATTTGAAATCGGCATGAATTGATTCTCACAAAAATGTAAAGAAAAACGACCCTGAACACGAACCCTGACCCGTGGCATGTATCTAAGTCACAGAGCCCCCTTCGTAAATCCGCAGATCCGTGAATACAACAACTAAAAATAGTTCTATGGGCAAATGTTATTGTCAAAGCACAGAGCTGGGTATCATCAAAGTAAATAAATGTTTATAAACGGCTAATCTATACCACTACTAATGAACATGGACTTCTAACTTTATTAATTTCGCAAATGATTAGCAGAACAACAACATCGCGTAGTAATACATATACATACAAAAAGTACAAGCAAAGTTCGCAGTCACATGTGCGCAGGAAATCTAGTCGTTTCTTCGTTTTGGTTGTTAAATATATTATTATTATTAACTTGTATGAATGAAAAGACTTTTAAAATTGTATTAGTAATCACAGGTTTTCTGCGAAACTTAACCAGATGACGTATTTATTTTATATCATTCAACAATTTTAAATCGGCCTACGCTATATATGACGGCGAGTGGTTATTTTTGTTTACTTGTTTAACTATGAGAGCCTAATTTCACAGTACGCATGCAGCCGTCTCTGGTTGCAGCCCTCTCGGCAGCGTAGTTCTTAAAAAAATTAAGATTCTTGCACTAAAGAGTCGGTCAATAGCCACGACGCGCAAGTCCGCTTCGAAAACGCAAGCGTCCCACCCCGAGGTCACCCGGGTGAGCGCCTAGTACTAATGGTTATGTCTGCTGTGTGCTCTATCGTTTGACTTATTAATGTAAAAGTTGAGATTTTAGTTTGCGAATATTGAAGATGCCGAGGATTAAAGCGTCTCCCAAAAAATGTGTGAAGACTCAAAACTCAAACCAATCTTCAAATACTTGGGTGTTCCTCCTTAAAGGTACGTTAATGTTAGAAAACAAGAAAGCGTCTTCGGATAGGGAGCTGTCAGTTGCTTCGCTGACATTGAAACATGCAATATTTATGGCCGTTAATTATCATGAAAATTAATGAATGTTGTTTACAAACAGTAAAATTCTCAATGTTATTTTCTGGAATGCAGTCATTTTTTATCGTAAATGGCTACGTTATGGAACTAGAGATTAAATAAAGAAAATGGCCTAATATAACGCGGGCTAAAGATAGGTCTTTGCAACTCGGGTCATTGGCGTACGCTGATAGGAGGAGTATTGGAGGGATGTTATTCCTATTCGTTTTTAAATTTCAAAAGATCGATATTCATAAATAATAAATAGTACTTTCCGTGGCATTCCCAATGCCAAGTACTTAAGTATCCACCTTGGAGTCGTTAGTTTTCTCAAAAATTTAAATAGGTTAATTAGAAAAGAAATACGTTCTCTTAATATTCACATTCGTGTTTGTTCTTGGTTTATTTCAATTCAAGCAGATTTTATGCTATATTTTGGTGGTTTTCTTCTCACCTTTTGCCTCGAATGTGGCGAGGCCCATCTAGACTTTATTGTTTTTGGTATCTTCATAACAGAATGCATGCAAGAAGATAAAGCTAACTTAAGACTTACAGTAACGGAAGGATGAATGCATAGATTATATCGACCAAAGTCATCAAATTAAGCATGTTATATATAAATTATGTGATATAATGAAGTCACGTTTATATTGAAGTGAGCGTTTGTTTACAGCGATCACTGCCGCTAAACAAATTGTAAATAATTAATAATGTGCCCACATAAGGATAATTTATTTTGTTTAATTCGAGATCATTCCTTGCCGAGGTGAAGAAAATTCGTCAATATTTAGTGGATTAATAGCAAATTATGCTAAGTACGTTTATTTCTCGTGTCACATATATGCATTATTACATTTTACAGAATTTGAATCTCGGCGAATTCATTTCACATGATTTTTAATCCGAGAAATCGGTCGCATTAAGCTCCGAAAATAAAAAACTAATATCATACGAATTCGTGAAAAATTTCCCAACAGATTTTCCCCATAAAATTAATGTATATCATTCCGTATTTCACCATATTATCATTCACGTTTCTGTTGGTAACCCATTTATATGCTTATTTATACTAATTTCGTCAGTTTTTATTTAATCATTGATTCAGTTGTCGACAAGATTATTTGAATCCGTAAAAGTATAAAGTCAAATTTATTATTTTGTAGGAGAGGCAATTGATAATTCCGATGGTGCTGGTCAAGGTGGTGCTGCAACAGACGTAGTTCAACTTAGGCATCCACAGACTGGTACTGGTGCGTCTTTCCTGTTCAGCCCTGGTGATGGAATAGTTCAAGAAGTTCTTACCTTCTCCGAAAACAAGAGGTAAGGTTATGATCATACCTAAAATGTGAGACATTTATGAAAATTGCACTCTCATGGAAGTTTAATGGGTTCATCACCCGTAAAAGATGTAAATTTATGGAGTTTATATTATTTTATAAGGTATGTTTATGTGTGTATATGTATATTTTGTTGGCATGATATGTTAGTAAGGTTTAGTTCACAATGTTACCAAATGAATAAAATAAAAATAAAATATGAATTTGGCTGTGGATGAATGAATGTATTTATAAGATTCTACCCGATTGTAAAAATGATGATAAAAAATACTGGAAAAGAACTGCCCACGAATATATTTTTAGACAAGTTAAAACTAGGAGCAACCACAAAGGGAAAGAAAAAATGTTCATCAATGAACCTCTGCAAACATAGAGACATTTCAAAACATCCACGTCTATGATAATATTTAATATGGGAAGTCAATGAAGACACAAAGGTCAATTTGATCCACACACAGCTTGTGTGGATGCGCGTTAGACCAGAAATCCCAGGTCAAAGCATAAGGCAACCAAACTACTCTTTAATGATAAAGGCTAGGCTGAGACTGAGTGCAGTTGTGGGGTCACTGGTCTAATGAAGGAGGATGTGCCCTCCAATTGGAAGGACAAAATGAGTGTTCTCGTGATAAGCCCTTGAGTTTTTTAATCACATGGTTATATCAGTTTAAAAATTAGTACCTTACTTTCTACTCTAGCGGAGCGAGGTACAATATTTCAAGGTAGATAGGCATTTTGTTGGCATTCCTTATTTGGCCCAACAGAAAACTTTGCCATTGGTGGAAATGAATTATGCAATACTGTTGCTGTGAGCTACCCTTCATTACACAATGGAGAGTGATGTGCGACATTGAAAAGCAAATCCAATCCTCTGAAGCATTCATGTCAACCAACTTCGGACGGTTTTGAAGTCAATCCTAGGTGTATCTATTCCCTGGGCTATTGTCAGTTCCTCAACATAAATCACAGAGCATGCCTCGATAACAGCCTCCACTCAACTTTTGTGTACCAAGTCACCAACTCTCTCTTCCAAGGTGGAAAACCTGCAGATATGTATGCACGCAGCTATGTAGAAACATTCTGGATGTGAGGTAGCTAGACTTTCCAAAGTCTTGCAGACCTTCTCTTCACATCATAATATTCCGCCGCTGAATGACTACCATGAGCCATTGCATGCTTCAGTACTTGTCCAATTTAATCAGTGTGGATCCTCTTCTCTTGGTAGAATGTAATGCTCTATTTTATCTAATTTTAAGAAAGGAATTACATATCTTGTGCATAAATGGAATAGTAAGTAAATGAATCCTTTGAACTGCTCAGAAAAGTACCAGCTTAACTGATTTGCTGCTGCTTAACTAATTTGCTGGAACATACAATGAACTGAGAAATGACTTTGTGTATGTTAGAGTCATAGACATTATACTTCAACAAGTGCTTACTAATAGATGGTTCACTGTTATAGAAAACTTTGAATTAAAAAATTTTATTTACATCCCATGTATCTCTTTCGGATGGCATTGCTAATGGCTCCTTGAATTGCACCTGGGTTAGAAGTCCTGAAGAATGTAATTTCCATTGAATTTCCAGTTAATATGCTTATATCAATTCATTTTACCCTCATTTCCATTATTCCCTCTATAAATGACCTGAATTCATTGTTTTTTGTTAGCAATGGTTTTATTAAGTGATTTCAAGATGTGTATGTGGCAACAGCTGCAGAACACAATCTGAGATTATTCCTCAATGCTGTACTTAAGTCTCGATGCATATACATTTCTATTTTCATTCGATTCTAGCAGTGTTTGTTGACTTCTGAGAATTTCATATCTGCCTTCAAGTGTTGTCTCAGTTATTCTTCAATATCGGTTATTTTGTATCCATTATTGGAAAACATCGAGGCTTACAGTGATATGCTGACTTGTTGCTTTGTGAAATAAACTATATTATTTGGGTGCTGAAAATGGTTTATTTCATTATAGTGATATTATATGTATTACACTTTCCTTTGGTTTGAAAATGTTTATATTCTCCGTAAATATTATCATGCCTGACTATCTGCATGAGTTATGTATGGGAAAGTATTGCCTAAGTAAAAGTATTGCAAAAGAGACAGCTCTGAGATTATGATATATTTTGATATCTTTGGAATAGATTCCGGCTATTTCTACCAAAATGTCTGAGAATGTACACACTCCTTTTAATGGTAGCAGTTGCTATACTATGGGGAAATTTATTCAAATATAATCTTTAGTATAATATTATGGGGATCAGGTGCTATTTCTCAAACCATCTTTAAAATGCAATAGAAAGCTATTAGAATAATTCCCGGGAAACCTCACAATGCCACATCAAGGACTGTTTTCCATGAATTAACTTTGCTACCACTCCCTTGCGTATGCATTATGTTCTTAATTCTTTATATAAGAAATAACATTGGCAACTATTCTCTTAACTCTGCCTATCATCATCACTACACCAGAGGTAGGAACAACATCCATTATTGGAATATTAGAACAAAAGCATTGAAATTAGGACCCAATGAAATGGGCATTAGATGAAATAACAAACTACCCAAAAGTATAAAGGAAAGTAAGGGAACTGCTGCGTTCAGGCATAAATTAAAAAGATATCTACAATGCAATATGTCCTACTCAGTTGATGAATATCTAAACAATATTCCTGACCAGAAGGTTCATCCTCTCTTTTTATAGCAATGGTCCGATTCATGTTGGTGATCAATCATTTTCTTAATTGATTGTGCATGTTACAGCCAATGTTCGTAGGTTTGTGCCAAATTTTATGTAACTGTGAGCACCATTTCTTTTTTTTATCTTAATTGAGCTTGTGTCTTTGCTCCTTTTTGACGTGCCTAATATCATGTACATACACCACCCACCTAATATTTTTGTATTGTGATGTCTGGGCAAATAAGAAGTAATAATAACAATAACCTATTGGAGTATTATAAGTGAAAGTCATATTCAAGATATTTTGTTTATTCTACTTTTCATGCTTCAAACCTCATAGATAGAATGGGTTCCAGTCAACAGTCCTCGGCAATTTATCCCGAATGCAGTGCATAAATGTCCCATTGAAGATCTGTTATTAGAAAATATTAATGCCTTCTACTTTTATGTAAATATTTTTTTTACAATGTTTCTAATTTTTACTATGTTGTATTAAACACAATCTCCCATGCAGGAGGAACTTGGAAAATTTACTTAGTGTTGTAATATCATATTTTTTATATAATATTTCAATACATGCATTTGCCATTCCAAGATTTCAAACCCATAGCGGTCCTTCAAGTGACTTTCGGAATAAGTACGAATGGTGACTGTGGCCGGTGTGGTAGAGTTGAGGGTGTGAATGGTTGAAATTGGGGATTAGGGTTGGATTAAGTCAAGCACCTAAATAGTTGAGGGTGGTGCGGGTCCAAGGGAAGGCAAAAAATTAGAGGGTCTTGCAGCTATTCCATTAGAGGGTTTCTTGCACTGCTGTCTGTCTGCACCAATGGTGTTATTCTCCTTGAATTTCTATGATGTGGTTACCTTTACAGCTGTTCACATACGGTAATTGGCATATGTTCAGGGATTGAAAAGAGTTGACAAGAGTTAATCAGAGGTCATTTTTTTGGCAAGATGTTGAGAGAAGGCTGAATGGAATTTTGTAGACCGGGAGTTAAAAAGAGGAATAAGATCCTCTCTCTCTTTGCCTCACCTACCTGTCTCTCCCGGGGTAAAATCCAGCCCATGAGGTATTGTGGTGTGGAGTGAGTGCTAAACAGGGAGGGGACTAGTGGGGGATCTTCAGATATTCCTTCCCTTGCCAGAAGCTTCAGGATAATCTTTGTTGAATGCCAGGTGATAAAAATTTAAAATTAGTTAGTTGTGCATTGAGCATGCTTTCCTTCCTCCTTTGTTGGGATTTTTCCAGTATATTCTCAGTCTTACACCACATTGAGCAAGACACACTAAAAGAGGTGAACAGAAGCATTTGTCATCATCAAAAGGAAATTTTGTTTGAGTACTGCCAGAGGTGCTTTCTTGGACCAGTTGTACCTCACCACCTCTATATGTTTCAAAATCCTCAACTGGTAAATGATGCCCGCAGTTTGTAAACAGGATCAATGAAAGTGAAATGAAGATGCTGGGAAGGACGTTCATGCATCAGAATATCATTTGAGTATTATTGACCCAGCAAATGAGAAGAATTATTTTGTCCTTAATCATGGTGCTCATAGTGTCGGAATAGGTTTCCCCTTATTAAGCTTCATTGTTCACTAGACTGCTGTTAAAGTTTCAGCTGTATCTATTAAAGGAGCAGACTTTTGCTTGTTTGGAAAAATAGAAAAAATTAATTTCGGGCAATCATTAAACACTTCTATTTTAAAAGTTTAAGACCAAAAGAGATCAAAGCCTAGTTGGATGAAGTTTATGGCTCCTGAGTTTTGGCTGTTTAAAATTGGTAAGATGAGATTAAACATGGCCATACACCCACAAATGATGAACATCATTCAGGATGTCAAGTGGAAGTGACTTCCTAATGATTAACAAAAATCCACGATCTGGTTTTGAGTGATCAATTAATCAAAGTTGGCGAAATAGTTAAGACCACAGAGATAGATGTTGCACTATTTTCTATGGAACATATTTCCTATTACCACCCTTTGTGCTTCTGGAACTCCTTAAACCACTAGATTATTCTGTCTATTTGCAGTGGTGGTAGGTTCATCATGTGTGTAAGCCAATCATGATCAACTTTGTCAAAGCTTTGATAGGTCGATTTTTAATGCATCCTCTTCAAATCCCTCATCACTAGATTTGGCAATACCTTGACAGAAACCTAATACTTGTTAAGCAGGAGTGTCCTTTTCTGAAACCATGTTGGTCAACGATAAGTTTTTGCTCTCCCACAAATCCCAGAGATAATTACAACCTTTTTATAAAATAACTCGCTGATCACTGATGGTCTATAATTTTTGTACCTCGTCCCCCATTTTGAAGATTGGTGCTGAATGTGCCTTCTTTCAGTTGTTAGGTAAAGCATTATTATTCATATTGTCATCGAATAAATTGTTTATGTAGTAGGAAATAGCACTGCAAACCCATTTTGTTTAAGTCAGGTGAGATGCCATATGACATATTTGTCCTCATTAACTTTTTGTAAATTTCTGTGTTTAAATTTGTAATGCTTCTAGAATTTGGAATGTTTGCACCTCCATGACATCTCAAAGGATGTAATGCTTTTTCCAAATTATCAATTTTATTTACCGTCCTGACGAACACGTTTGTGTACCATTCGTTAAGAGCATTAGCCTTTTCCTTAACATTTGTGAGTAGAGTTCTGTCCTGTAAAACTGTAATTTTTTGTAAACATAAAATGAACATATCTACAGCTATGAGACAATGGAAAAACGAAATAGCCAAGGCCGCAAACTCGACTGGCACTGGGTTTGTTTAAGGGGGAGAGATAAAAACAAGGTGAGAAGTAAGAGGAAAATTTAAAATCAATTAAAAATATTGATTTGCAATTTTCCTCTAACTTGTCACATTTACCTATCCCCATAAACAAACTCGGTGATAATCAAGTGAGTGGTCTTGGCTATTGTTTTTCTAATGTAATTTTGTTCCTATTCCCCTTCATATGTTTATAATAGTGGTTGCTGTTAGTCTTTTAGAGAATGTTGTGTAAGAGTATTCCATTTGTTGTTTTCTTTTCCCTATTCAGTTTACAAACTTGTATTTTATAATTTTTATGCAACTCCTAGCTCTCATTCTACTTTTTGTACATTTCCCTTCTTTTTTCTGAGGACTTTAAAGTGAACTTTACTAAAGCAAAAGGGAACGTACTACGGCCGAATGAATGCAATGAATACAAGTTACCCAAAGCCGTACTTTACTATTGTAGAATTCCATTGTTTTGGAGAATTTAAACTGAGAACTTGGGTGTTTGATCCTTCCCCCACTATCCAAGTTTCTTCTACATTCTGACCAATGCTTACCCATTCGGAGAACTTTTCCTTTAAGAAGAATTGGAAACCTTCACTATCTCATCTTTTCTAGCTCCTTGCATTGGGCACTTTACCAATTGAGATAAATGCACACAGCTGACATTTCAGAGGATGCAATACCACATCCTAATTATCTATCTTACATGGTTGCTTATTCCTGAGAAGACATTCACTTTCTCCGCAACCCTGGTTCAGTATGAAAAGAACGATGCCAAAGGTGTTTGCCTCACAGGTAGGTTTATCCACCACTGGCACAAAGTCCTCCTTTTTATTGAGAAAACAAAGAATTTCTTGGATGAATGAAGGAAGAATTGTCATCAGGAAGAGGAAAGGAAGCATGCTAGGCAAGGGTGTTCCCTTACCCTTGTCTAGTGTGTCTCCTTTCTAATTATGGTAGAACCCTAGTTGCCCTAGAACCTTTATGGGCTGCATTCAGCATATTATTGGGGACTGATAAGGGATGATTATGTTAGTTATAACACCATCATGATAATTAAGCCTGATGATAACAAATAATAGTGTATTTAAAAAGTTCTAGGGTAATAAGGAATATTTTAACATTAAAACGTTTCTTCTGAAAGAAAATAATTCTGACTGATGCATATTATACTTTTGAAATTAAATTTGTAAACTCCTACCAAAATTTAGATTTGAAAAATTATGATATTTTATGATTCACAAAACAAAATATAAGGTATGTGGTAATTCTGAAATACAATTAAGGACAAAATATGCATAAACTTAGTTTAAATGTAAATATTCTACAATTATTTTGAATTTGTTTTGCCTAACTTATTATTGAAATGTAAAGGTAATTCCGTGAGTAGAGTGCTAGACTACTGACTGAAAGGACTCATTCCTAGGGAAGTCTCCGGGCACCCTCGACTTCACCCTAGCTGGGTGATTTTTCAGGTACCAGATCTTCTTGGGAAACCACAGGTGGCACATGAAAGGATCTGGCCACCCTTGTTACCCTGCTAAATGTGTGGATTGCACATGCTGTTGGACTTAGTACTGTGTGAATTCTACCATCACCTATCAAAACGACCTTTGGGTTGATAACTTTGATAGTTGTTGACAAATTTGAAGAGGGAACATTTGTGCAATTTCAGTTATAATACCTGCACCTGGCATATCTTTCCTGAATATCTATCCATTACAATACCCAAGGAGCCTTGATAACAAAAACCTACCAATATTTGGAAAGTCACTATGGCTTACAAGTGACTTCATGGATAAAGGGTCACTCCTTGTCCCTAGCGAGGAAGACGGGAGAAAATTATGTGAATAAACAATAACCCAGGAATAGCTTCTAATGCCAAGGAATCTGAGAAGTAAAGGGAAGGAAAATGGCTTAAAATTTCATTTGAAGATCTGAGATCACAGGCACAAAAAAATCAGGATCTTGGGTGACTCCCTGCTGAGGGACACTGTTGATGGATGTGTTGGATAAGGTAAGGCAATGGAATGTTTTTCTATTTTAAGAAATGGTAAGTTAGAAAGAAAAACTGTAAATCCAAGTGTTGAACATGATGAAGAAGTAGCACTAATTCATTTAGGGTCAAATGACGTAAGATCGGCTATATCAGATGATCATGTAGGCCTTATTAGGGATGCAATGGCAAGGAAGGAGGTCAATCATGCTAAAATTCAAGTGAGTTGTATAAGTTCATCACTAAAGGACAAATTAAAAAGGAATTGACTGAATAATGGGATAAATTGGGTGTGTAGTATACAAGGGCAATTATCTATATTTGAAGTGTTGGACTGATGAAAGTGACCTGGGCAGAGGTGGCTTTCACCCAATAAGAGAGATGATCGATGAAATTCGGAAAAGTCCAGCATGACGTGGTACAGTCAAACACACTCGAGAGTGGAAGAAAAGTGTCATGGATTCCGTAGGTGTATTTCAATATCTTGAAGAATGAGAAGTCAAGGGCTTAATAGTTTTGCAGTTAAATTTCCAAAGTATTCTCAATAAATTCAGGGAATTGGAGATTGATTGGTGAATGCAATCATGTTATTGCGATAGGCATGAAGTTGTGGCTAGGTGAGAACATTGGGTCTACCAAGATCTCCCAAAATACTGCCATTTATAGAAGAGACAGGGATGGTCATGGCAGAGGGATATTCACACACAGGAAAAATTAAGATTGAGTTTGCAAAGAGTTAGAAAAGCTTATGAGATTGTGTGTGTGCACATCAAAAGTGGAAATGGAATAAAAACTTTAAAAATGATTTCCTTTTGCAGAAGTCCCAACAATGGGATTCATGCAGTCAAAAGTTTTAGCAGGTGTATTCTTAAAAAGCTCAGAGGATGATATGCTGATATCAGGGGACTTCCTGGGAATTAAGTGGTCAGACAGAGTGCAGCAGGTGTAAGCATTCCCCAAAACTCCGGTGCCTAATTCCTGGGACTTATTGAGCATAGAAACATATCTTGGGAGGAATACATTTTCAAATTATGTAGAAAGTTAAGCTCCCTATGCTTCCTCATTAGAATATTCGATATTCTGTAAATTTAGAGGTCCTACTATCCATTTACTTTGGTGAATTTTATTCTCGTTTTACTTTTAGTATCCTCTTCTGCAGTTCCTCTCCCCATGTGGGCATAATTTCAAAATCCTAAAGAGGATTATCTGTATTATGAGCTATGTTCCTTACAATGCACCATGTAAACCTCTCTTCAAAAGATTTGGTTTATCACAAGTACCTTGCATATATATATTTAATGTCATCTTGCATGCAAAGGATAATATTTTTCAGTGCAGGTCCAAATGCGATTACCATAGTCACTATACTAGGACCTGCACCATTTGTCAGAACACAGAATACTACTCATGGGCCCAAAGCAATGGACTTATGGTTATTCAACAAACTTCCCCATGAAATCAAATATGAAACAAAAAATACCTGTTTTCAAGAAAACTCTATTCAACCTATTAAAAAATAAAATTTGTATTTGAAAATAAATTGCTGGAATTGTCACTACACATCAATTCTAGATTAACCAAATAATATGTAAATATAGTAGTGTATTGGTGTGTGTGTATATATATATATATATATATATATATATATATATATATGTATATATTGGTGTGTGTATATGTATTGTTTTAAATTGTGAAGTTTATATCTGACGTCCTATATTTGTATCTATATTTGTGTTTCTATGAATATGCAACAAATCTCAGGTCATGAAAATTCGTTATTATTATTAGGTATAATTTGTGAAATTAGATGGAGGAAAATGTATTTCTATGAAAATTTATTTACTGGCCCTTCAAAGTCGAACCAAATGAATTTTTTGTTTCATGCCTATCTTCAAGAGATTTTGCCTATTAACTTTCCCAGTTTTCTCAAAATTTTCATGATGCTGCATGTAATCGTTAATGCTATTACCATTACTCTGTTGGCATATAATCTAATGATGTGTTTTATGAGTGTATTTGTTATCCTTAAAAGATCATGATTTTCTTATTTGATCCACAGGTCATGGTTCATTGAGGACAGTGTGAAATCTGAGGGAAAAATGCATCTATCAACACCCATTGACCCAATCTTCCTTGTCCTGCCATATTTAAGGAAGGTGTGTTTTAAATTTATGGGCTAATTTAGACGGTTGGCCTTTGAATCAATAGGGATTTTAGTTTGCTGGATAATAATTGTTTGCAAAAGGTTCACTGAACATGCTTCATATGTGGAGCACTTGTGGTGGGTCATCTTATAATATAAGAATAAATAAATTATGATTCGTGATACATTAGAACTCATCATGGTATCAAAGAACTGTGGGAATTGCCACGAGAGTGACTTTTACCAGTCACCTGCTGTATGCATTAAAATGCAGAAATTTAAAGTTGTAAAAATCATTCGAGTAAAGCACTCTGCTGGACATCAAAGGATCCTGTTTGGTATCCCAGACAAGGTGAATGAGTTTTACCCTTTGAAATTTCTCCATTTACGTGTAAGCTTTTATTATTCCTGAAAAGAACTAAATTATAAAATGATCTGGTACTAACCTATTGTTAGTTAAGAAAAAATATAGACTTGAATTTAGCCCTTTTATTAAAAATATTAAATGAGTGTTTGAAAATGAATCTCTTCATCTTTAAGCTGAAGATTTATTTTCAAACACATTTTCTCTTCTATGCTACCTAATTGCAAATTTTTATTTCTCTACTTATTTGATTAGATTTGATTTTGTATCCATGGACTACAACCTTCATTTTGTGTAATATCTAATTTTTCTTAAATAACCACAAGGATATCTCTGGCATTGCATCTTATAATATGGTGGCAATTTTCATGTTGTTTTCACAAAATGACTGCTGGATTTTGGGTTTCTCTAAAATGCTAAAAAATATGTTTTTTAACATAAATACAATTCTGGGACACATTATTTTACCTAAAAATATGAAAATTGTTTGCTTTTTATATGAAAGATTTGTCTGTCATTGATTTTTTTTCTGCAGTAATTGTTGGAGTCATAGCGAGAAGGTTTTTCTGACCATTTATTACTTGAAAGTTCAGAAATAAATAGGATAATTATAAATATGTTAAAAGTACAAAACCTCCTTATCAAATTAAACATGTATGAATATTTTTCAACATGTTGGTCCACAAACATAATTTTTAGACCATAACAAAGTTTCTATGTGGGCCTTTTCATCCTCTGTTAATATTTGATGTCCTCCCTATGGACTTAACCTTCATATGGTGGAAGAGCCCCTTGAGCTGTGCCGGCAGGGCAATGACATTTGCTCCTGGTTGGGTCACCATATCAAGATAAGTCGAAGGGTAGGAGCCAGATGGAAGGTAGTCCATTCAGCATCTGTTCCTCAGCGAGGCGACTGCAAAGGCATTTTGATCCCAGGGGGCATGAGTGATGGTGTCACTTTAAAAATACTCTGGAGGAAAGCATTGGGAAACCACTTCAATTATATATATCAGAATAGAAGACACAGTAGAGGACCCAATTCATTAAAATAGGGGCTTGGAATGTCAGAAAGATGGCAAGGGCAGGTAAATTAGAGAATATAGGGATAGAAAGAGTAAATATAGATGGATGTGCAAGGTAAGATGTAAGGATAACAGGGATTACTGGAATGATAGTTATAAAGTAGTAGTAGTTTTATGGGGAGGTGACCGACAGCTTAGGTAATTTGCATCATTAGGGATGGATGGGAAGGGATAAAGGTTGGAGAGAAACCCGGCGTCAGCATTAGCCTACTCTTAACGAAAGGCACCAAGGGGTCCGCAGTTTAACATCCCATCCAACGGATGGTGTACTCACTGATAGTGCCCTCCACAAAGCACTTCAAGTAGGGATCGGGATACCATTGAAAAAAAAATCTGTCGCCTCCGGGATTTGAACCCAGGCCCTCTCAGTGGTAAGCCTGCACATTAGCCACCACACCATGGCAATCCTCGATAGTTATAGGGAAACATACAGTGGAGGAGAGGAGTGCCAGCAAGGGGTGGCAATGTGAATGGAAAGGTAAGAAAAAGCATATTAAAGAAAGGGCAAGCAGCTGATTGAATGTTTTTTATTTATTTAATGACTTTATTATGGCGAGATTGAGACTCCGTAGTCCCGTCTTCCACCTGACCCTTAAACATTGTGGCAAAGACAATCACAAACATCCATGCCCTAGGTGGGACTTGAACCTGCGTCCTCTGAATTGGCTGGTGAGAGTGTTATCCCGCCACCACCAGGGCCAGTATTATTATTTGTGTAAGTAAAAGCTGAACCACCAAGCTTGGTCATTGTTCAGGTCTAAATGCCACCGAGCAAGCAGAGGGTGGAAGAAGTCGATAGGATGTACGATCAGTTAGAGGATATAGTCATTTTTTTTGATAAAGCATTAAACAGTGATGGGGGATTAAAGTGCGACGGTAGGTAAAGGAAGAGATCATGATGAGGTGGGGGACTTCGGTTTAGGTACGAGTAATGATTGTTGGGAGAAAGCAATATAGGTCTGTAGGAGACAGGGGTTAATCATCCCGAACACTTGGTTTAGAAGCCACAAATGATGTAGGGATATATGGAAAATACCAGATGACTCAGAAAAGTATCTATTAGATTATATTATGATTAGGCACATATTCAGGAACGGTATGATCAGTTCACACAGTTGGTCAGGAGGGGATACAGATTCAGGTAATAATGTAGTACGAATGAAGTGCGATGTCGGATTCAAAAGGATAAAATAGGAAAGACAGGTGAGGAAATTGATGATAGAAACATTAACCAAGATGAGAAGAAAGGAGTTGTCCGTGGCATAAGAGAAAATAATGAGTGTGGACAGGGAGATAGGTACAGGAGAAAAGATGGGAACATGCCAAAGAGCAATAATATTGAAAGCCGCTGATGAATCCATAGAAACTGTTATTAGGAATGAAACGAGGAAACCATGGATGACAGACTAGATGATGAGAGAGGTACGTGAAATAAGAAAATGGGAGAGCATACTGAATTGGTAGATGAAAGTATGAAGAGAGAAATATTTTTTTTCAAAGGTATATGAGGCATTGTGCGGACTTGGGGAAATCCATACAAGTGCACAAGGAAGAATCAAAGTACTTAGCATTTCCACAGCATTAGACTGCAGTAAATTCTATCTTGTGGAAATGCTAAGTATTTTGATTCTTCCTTGTGCGCAAAGAGCTAAGTACTGAACTGAGGCGGAAAACAAATAGAGTGACAGAAGGGTGGTGGAAGACTGTTTGTGAGGTTATGGAATGTTTACAAAGGAAAGGTGAAAGTACTCTCAGAAAGTAAGAAGGGTAAATCGGTGAATCCTATTAAAAATATTCCAGCTAAATTATTAATTCAAACCAGGAAAAAACAGGGTATGTGGGATTAGTACAAAGAGGACCCAATAACCAAAAGATAATGTGCCGACAAACTGAAGGCATAGAAAGAGAATATGATTTAGTTGAGAATATCTTAGGCTCAGGCATACTTGATTGAGAGATGGATAAGGCATTATGGGAATTTAAATCAAATAAGGCTGTTGGGATAATTAACATTCCCATTGAACTACTTAATTTATGAAAATGGGTAGGAACCATTTTTATCGATTAATTCATGCCACTATGAGAGAGGAATTTGGTCAGAAGATTTCATCAGATCAATATTAATTCCTATTTCAAATAAGGGAAAAGCAGCTGTATGCTAGGATTATGGAAGAATAATTTGAATTTCCCATGCATCTAAAGTGGTACTTAGGATTATGAGCAATAGGATGGACATTATAACGAGTGATTATTTTGGGGATGTTTAATTTGGGTTCAGAAAGGGAGAGGCACATTAAATGGAATTTTAAAAATTGAAGGTAGATTATAGTAATAATGTCGAAAAAAGAAATCTCTTTGATATTCCAAAAATTTCTTTAATTTGGTGTTAATGGAATTACTGTAATTCGTGCATGTTGGAAGTGTGTGGATATGGGAAAAGTGGCCTTCAACTCCTGGGAAAATATGCAGAAATCACCAAATTTGGAGGATGTCCCAAAAAGATTTTCTTAAGGAAAGGTTGATTTGTTCCTGAAAAGTATTCCTTGGAGAGTTGAATGAAAAAATGATTGTTACTAAATTAGTGCCATGGAAGCCATGGAAAATATATCTCTGGGCTGAAATAATGTATTACCCAATTCTTTGTTTAATATTATAAAACAATAATGAAACTTTTGTTTCAATAGTTCTTGTCTGTGAATGCAACAATGGCCTACTAATTTTAGTTGATGATTTAAAGTTTTGTGCGTGATTAATATATGAATGAGATAATGATTAATGAACAACATTTTCCTTTTTGTAGATGAGTCAGTGTGTGCCATTGGACCAAATTTTGAAGGATGATGAGTTTCCAGAGACAGCTCGCTTGTTCCATTCCCTGGGTTTCAAGCACTTGAATCAGGTGGCAGATCGAAAAGGTGACATGCTTCCCAAGTTTTTGTGCAATTCTTATTTCACCCTGTTTACGTGCCCCATTGCAAATCAGAAGTTTATTTTAGGAAGAGCAATCTTGCATTTGTGATGGGTTTTGGTCAAAATTTCATTAGTTGGATTGGTTCAGTTCTTGTGGCTCCCAATTTCACTGGGTCAAGAGGATCAAAATGAAAAGGATCCGTTCTGGAACTGGTTCACATTGGTACTAAGTTATGTGGTTTTCCTTAATGGACTGATTCCTATTGGTGGGTGGTTGCATCCAAGAAGAGGGGAGTAAAACCAGCAGAGGGGTTGATGAATTTTTTTCCTGGAAACTACGACAATTCTGTGCAGTCATTGTAAATTTGTGCATCACTGAGATTTGAAATGAGAGCATTGTGGCAAAAGAAAGCTCTGCACTAATGAATCTGTAAATGTTATGACAGTAAAACCCTTAGCTGCACTTTTCTAGGTACCCTAGAATAGTGTCAAATGCAAACAGTGGGTGAAGGAGAAAACCCACTTTCACATGCTTAATTACTGAAGTCATTGTCCACAGTATAATCATCATCATTACCGATAACATAAGCTGGAAAGTCTTCATCTCTATCAAAATAAAATTTTGCCTTCCTAAAGGAGTTGGTAAATTCCTTAACTTTCTCCCAAGTCCATAATATGTAGTGGGAAATATCCAGTACATTCAATTTAATTGCCTTTATATTCCTACCACAATCATGTAGAGATATCAATTTCTGTACAATCACTCTTCAATAATGCACCATAAGGGAATGAATTTCAGCTGAATTCAGTGGTTGGAGCTTACCATTGCAATTTGAAGGAACAAATTGTAACTTATTCTCAAGTGTTCATTCAATGGATGGATGCAGGACACTGATCAATAAATGACTGAATTTTCCCACTCCAAGACATTATTTTAGCATCCAGCGCAGGAAGCTCATCCTCAAATATTTCAGAGGTCATCCATACTTTTGAATTTGCTGTACATCTATTGGGCAACATTTTTACAAGGCCTAGGACTCTAATTTACCAACCACTAGTGGCTGAAGCTTCTTTCTTCTTCATGGCATTATTCCCCTCTGAAGCAGTTTATTTTGCTCGCAGTGCGTTAAAAATTACATTGTATGTCTTGTTTGCATGGAAAAAATCTTTTGAGCTGTAGCCTTCAAGAAGTTTTACTTTATTCTGACACCTTCTACAGAGTTTGTTTCCACATCAACACTTCTACTTTCACCACCACACTCAGCCTTGTATACAAGACTGCACCTATTTTTAAAGCTATCCAACCAACCATTGGGTGCAGTGAAATCTTCAATTCCAATTTTGTGCGAATGTGCGGCATTTTTCCTCTTATGACAAAGCCATCCATGATATTTGACAATCTATCACTTAAAAACCACTCATTCAGTAATTTTTCCTATGGGTATTCTGGGCATATTCTCTCTTTCTAGACAAAAATCTGCACTGGTGTGCATGTTTCAGAATTGGATTGCAAATTATTCACAATGGCATTCAGTGTAGGGGCCTGCAATCTTAGACGTTTTGTCAGAACATACAGATTCCATCGCGAGATTCAATTTATTTCCAAAACTTTTATTTAGCCCTCTAATTAAAAATATTATTTTCTTACCTCATCTTTCCATTGGCAAGCAGGATAAAATTCACGTTTTCGAGTGATCAAGGAAAACTTTGAACAAGAAAATCTGAGCTGCCTCACCATTCAACTAGTGCAAGACAATTCGAGAATTTAAAATTCTTCAAAGAAAATAAAATTATTTTTGATTCAATATAGTTTTCATGCAATTAAGTAAGTTTTAATATGTTTTATTATTAAGATTCCCATCACTATTATATCTGTTACATCGAGGCAGTACAAATGATCCCAGATGTCAGTCACAGTCCTTGTATTTTCACCCTTCATCATGTTTAGGTCAAAGTCATTTTAATTCCTCATTATTTCAACGTAAGTGCAATTTGAATAGTCTCCCTCGGGTGATTTTACCATGAAAAACTTATTATTAAAACTCCTAGTCCTGCAATGCATTCATATGAGAGCTGGAATCTTTTCCTGGGAGATGTGACATTACAAGTTTAAGTAGTTCACAGTTCCGTCACTTGCGCTGTCCTGCAATATTCCTATTCTTTGCTAAAACTGTTCTCATTACTGCTTTCTCCCATCTTTTTTTAGGGGAATATGCACGAAACAAAGTCAAAAAAGTTTTTACAAAGGCTAGTGTACATAAATAACTTTGTAAACATTTTTTTAATGCAGCAAATAGTGCGAAAACTGAAAATGAGATGGTTGTGTGGGATGTAATAATAATGTTGAAAATTTCAGGAAAATGTTAATGAAATTATGGGGTTTCTCTTTATTTACACAAAATTGACTGTGTAAGTATGGTTTAAAGAAGAGAATTTTTATCCAGAGCACATACTACCTTGATCAAAAAGTTCCCGGAATTTATTCAGAAAATTAAAAATACAAGTTTATTCATCTAAATCTATATTGTCCCCTTCAAAGTAATCCCCATCGACTGCAACACACTTATGCCAGCACTTGATCCAATCCTCGAAACATTTTTTATATTCGGTTTTCGGTATGTCCATCAGTGCTTCCTGCGATTTTTCCATTACTTCCTCTCGGCTGCTAAAACGCGTTCCCCGTAATGGTTTTTTAACTCGATTGAACAGAAAGAAGTCACAGGGAGCCAAATCAGGTGAATTCGGTGGCTGTTGGATGGTATTTGTTGCATTTTTCGTCAAAAAATTACGAATAATGATAGCACTGTGCGACGGTCACGACGCACTGTGCGACGATTTCTGGTCTCTTTCGGCGAATTGCTTCACGCAAACGTCTCATAACGCCCAAATAATACTCTTTGTTTACTGTCTGGCCTTCTGGCAAAAATTCATGATGCACTACACCGTTGTAATCCATGAAAACCGTCAGCATTGCCTTCTTTTTTGACTGAAAACGACGTGGTTTTTTTGGTCTCGGCTCATTTGGTGAACGCCATTCACTTGCCTGATGTCTGGATTGCGTGTCGTACTCATAAACCCACGTCTCGTCTCCAGTAATGATCCTTTTGATGAATGTGGGATCGGATTCAGCCTCGCAAATCATGTCTTTTGCGACGTCAACACGGTCTCTTTTTTGCATGAAATTGAGGTCTTTTGGCACCAACTTTGCTGCTACACGACGGAAACCTAAGTCATTAACCACAATGTCTTGGGCGGATCCATAGGCAATGTTCAAGTCCTCCACTATTTCTCTGATGGTTAATTTGCGGTTATTGACCAACATTTCTTTTACTTTATCAATTTTTTCACCGACTTTCGATGTCGATGGTCTGCCACTGCGTTCATCATCTTCGATTGACTCACGACCACTTCTGAACCGCTCGTGCCACTGGTAAACGACCGTTTTTTTTAGAGAATCGTTGCCGAAACACTTTTCCAACATTTCCAACGTCCGTGCGCCACTAAATCCGTTTTTTTAAGCAAAATTTAATACAAGTTCGTTGTTGCAAATTTAAATCCATTTCTGCAATTGTAAAAAATCGCCAACACACACAGAGATAGATGTACTCTTGGCTACGTAACTTTTGAAAATGTCAAGTTATGACACTCAGATTTAAAGGGAATATCAACAACAGATGTACCAATTTAACAAAAAAAACAGAACTCAAATCGGAACGATGGGAGCGCCACACGGTGGTTATTCCGGGAACTTTTTGTTCAAGGTAGTATAGGCTTTAAGCCAATTAGATGTTTATTTTATTTTTCTTTAAAAATTCGCAATCAGTTTCAACACGTTCAATCCAGTTGCAATTTTCTATGCATGCCCAGATGGGTGCAGGATGCCAGAAATTATGGAGGCAGGTTAACCCCTTCCACTTCAATTTATTTTCTGAATATCGTGCTTCTATCATCTATTTAATTTTTCTGTGATTCTTTTTAAATGGAATGGTAGGCAATGAAATGATATTTTGTAGCTTGTAATCAACGTAGAACAGTGAAATAAAAAGTGATTATTATTTTATATTGTAAAGTGTCTAGTTTAATACTTCATTTTTTATCAAGGCATTTTTCTTATAAACTACGACTTAAATAATAATAATATTAAATTGCACTGAATGGTTGAGGCCTTAGAAATCCATGTTTAACTTAAAAAATTAAATATTATCTTTGCTTTCTACAGAAATAAAACTTTATTTGTCGTCAAATAAAGTTTTATTTCTGTAGAAAGCAAAGATAATATTCAATTTTTTAAGATAATATTAAATATTAAGAAAAAAGAAAATTACATATATGTAATTGAAAAATCTATACATTTTGTTAAAAATTGGGAAATATCCATGTTCAAAGTAAGACAACATAATTATAGAATAGATTGGAATGCATAATATCATATGCATACATATTATTAATAATCAGATTATCAGTAGATACTTCTCAAAACACTCTCGCAAATGTGAGGGTACCTGGCAGAGTTTACACTGCCAGGTTGTCTCACTTCTGACATTATTCTTGAAGCATATATGACATCTTTTAGTTGGATAATGTTTCTTTGCTGTTTATGGGATGTGTTTAGGAAAATGTGCCCAATTTTTAGCTTGCAGTTGGCCAGGTATGTCACCATGTAAAGGTTGTCCATGCACATTGTAATTTGGCAGAGTGACCTTTGCCAATAATGCCTCTGCAACATCCAAACGAAAACTAGTTATACTTTTCTTCTTTTTTTGTTTACTTTCGAGTATAATATACACCTGGAACACACTCCGTCTAATCACATGAATTATCGCATTCAAACTAAGCCTATTGTGAAGGAACTGCATAGCCACCACGAGAAAAGCTGAGTTGACTTATCGTGTAATAGGAACACCCTTTTTGAGAAGGCAAAGTCAGCATACACCACTGGTAGACATAAAAGAGAGTGGATAGGAAACTTGATACTTTTAGGTGGACACCCAATACAAAAACAAAAGAAAATAATATTACAAAAGAATGGCTAAACTAACAGTTTGTCAAAGATTCCAAATTGTAACAGCGTTTCACAAATAATGTTACCAATAGTATGCTGATGAAAAATTATTTGTAAATTTTTCTGTGTAAAAATAACATAGTCTTCGAATTTGTAATATGTATGGAAGAGAACTCAATTTATTTCAAGGCGATCGGGGATGTAATTCCTGAGCAAGTGTGATTTCAAATCTACTGCCCAAAGTAGGATTTTAAAAAGTTGACGAACGGATCATCTTCCCGTAAGAACACCGAGAACACAGCTATCGCTACTCGTATAATATCATTTTATTACTTCAAATGCATCATATTTCATGAAATATGAGTTCTTTATGTACATTATGGGTGTTTTAACATTGTTCAACTTTCAAAATATTTATATTGTTCCCCTAAATAATGCTAAGATTATGAAAATCTGATGACGAGCTACACTCGTCATTGTGCAATTTGGCATCGGAAGTTCATGATGAGCTAGACTCGTCATTTCAGGGTAAGGGGTTAATAATTTAAAAAAATTATATTTTCCAATAATTTTTATTTTGCTTTTCACTAATTTATCGTTTATGTACAGATTTAAATGTCACATCCTAATGGTTTAGTCATGAAGCCGTGTAGTCAAAATTCATCAACGCTACCAAGGCATCCTCTTACACTCCCAAAATTTGATTTTGGCACTGGACTGAGACACTACATGCACGACTACAAATGCCTGTGATATTGTGTGTTATTTTGTCATAATATCTATTTCCTTTAAAGCATTTAAAGGTTACTTTTAATAATCAAACCACTTTACTTTTCCACATAAACTCTTGGTGGTAAGGTAATAAAAAAACAGTGGGTAAGGTAAACATAAAGTGGTTTGATTATTAAAAGTCAGTATGAAGATTTTCCACCAAGTTACACCAGAAACTGTTGCATTTAAAGGTTTTGAAGTGTAAGAGGATGCCTCAATAGCTTAACTGGCTAAAGCACTCAGCCAGACATCAAGGGATCTGGGTTCCAATCCTGGTCAAGGTGAATGATTTTTAAACTTTAAAAACTGTTGCATTATAATGTCTATTAGCGGATGACTCCATTAAAAGTTACTGTCATGGCATCTCAGTTGAATTCTCGCAGTTTCTTTGAATTTCATGAACTAAGTCTTTTGAAACTAACATGAGAGTCATTGATGAAATTGAACTGGTTTATGTAGTGTTGCATTTCATGTGTTATGACCTCATTTGAATTATTGTGAGGTATTTTACTGTAATTTTACTATGCTTGCTCTAAACTTTGCAACATTTTTGTTTTACTCATGATTTTGCAGTTGAAGAGGCAGTTGAATGAGGCTTCTATCAGTAAGTGAATTGAGGCCTCGGAAGATGATCTGAACCAACCAAGTTGTTCTCTTAGATTGGGGGCACATGCAAGAAATCTTTGTTCATCTGAATCTGAATCAAGTAATTTCAGTTAAGAGACATCTGATTCATCTATCTATTGATGAAATTGAAAAAGTACTTAACATTGTGTGGGATCCAGCAACTAAGCAATCTTCCTTCCTAGAATGCTGCCAATATATATGAGGTGTGTTCAAAAATTAACGGGAATTTTAATTTTTCGGACAATAATATTCATTTATTCTTAAACATTGATGTTGTCACCTTCAAAGTAGTCCCCCTTGGAGATTATGCACTTGTGCCAGTGCTTCTTCCAATCCACGAAACACTTCTCAAACTCGATTTTTGAGATAGCCTTTAGTTCTTTCAGCAATGCGCTTTTAATGTCATCTACGGCTGTAAAACGACGGCCCATCAAGCTTCTCTTAATTTTTGGAAATAGGAAAAAGTTACTCAGAGCCATATCTGGCGAATATTGAGGCTGGTGCATTGTTACAGTATTGTTTTTGGCTAAATATTCACGAACAAGCAATGAAGTGTGAGCTGGTGCATTATCGTGGTGCAAAAGCCATTTTAGAACAAATTTTGCTGCCACGCGCTTCATACCAAAAACAATGGAAAAAATGTCATGACATGATCCAATCGATATGCCAACATCATCAGCGACCTCTCTAATTGTCATTCGGCGATCGTTCATAACCATTTCTTTCACCTTTTTCCACGTTTTCATTGATTGTTGATGTGCTGGGGCATCCAGGGCGTTCGTCATCTCCAAGGTCTTCACGGCCTTTTTGGAAACGCTTATACCACTTGTAAACTCTTGATTTACTCATAGCAAAGTCACCATAGGACTCTGTTAACATTTCACACACTTTGTCACACTTTATTTAATTTTTTACGCAAAATTTGATACAAATTCTTTGATCCATTTCTTTTAACAAACGAAAATCGCCAAGCTCATAAGACACCTCTAACCTTAGTGGCTGTCACAGGCAAAGTCCACAATGAAAACAGCTGAAAGTATTATCATGCTTCAGGGGCATGTATACCAACATAATAAATGAAAGTTTGACAATTGGCTCTCCGATCCCACGAAATGAAAAAATTCTCGTTATTTTTTGAACACACCTTGTATAGCTATTGGTGTCGGAAAATGACTGAACAAGTCCACTTGCTCTATCTAAGTTGTTTCATGCAGATGGTATGCTGGAGAATATAATAAAGGAAATTGATAATTATGTTGGAGAAGTGATGAACCTGCACCCTAAAAAGGAAGCAGGCACTTCCTGAGGGCATCAGCAAATTTGGGTACCGGTTACCCTTTGAGAAATGAATAATTTATGGATATTTTACTAATTATGGGGTGTAGTTCATATCCCTGAAATTCGTCTGTATTGGTCAAAAGACCCTGTGTACATCAACACCCTAGTTCAAAATATTATGCCTCAGGATTGTTTTCTAGCCTATTTAAAATATTAGCACTTGTGTGATAGTAATCGAGCATGATGTGAAGGTCATTTGCATAAGATAAGCTCTACATTCTTTAAAAAATAAATGAGAATTTTAAAAGACCTGGCGTAGTGATTGATGAAAGCATGGTACTGTGGCATGGTCATCTTCTATTTCACCAATATATGCAATGGGTAGCGACGTAAATTTAAATAGATTGAAACTTTATAAGCTTTTCCTTCCCAAAGGCTACACTTGTAATGTCGTTTTATCCTCTGGTAAAAGAGAGTATTCACTTAAGAAAGGATATGCACATGACATGGTAATTATGAATGGACTCTTATATGAAGGTTGTATATTACCCATGGACAGTTCCTACATGAGTGTTCCTCTAGTTAGAGGGTTGTTAGAGAAAAATGCATAACACTATGGTACAGTACGCACCCACAGGAAATAGTTGCCCATGGTCACAAAAGTTCAAACAAATAATGGGTGATATATGAGGCCTACAAAATTCAGACCGAATAAAATTTGTTAAATTGACTGGCAAGAGGTCTGCACTCATGTTGACAATGGGCAAAACTCACAGTTTTACTTTAGTTGACATAAGCACGACTCTTAGAAAACCAGTTCCTGTTGTAAGTAACAATGAGCCAAGATAAGTGATGAATTATCTGATCAAATGTCTTCCAATTACAGATTGTTGAGAAAGAAAATAAAGTGATATAAAAAGTTTATAATTGATTGAATTTGTGGATTCCCAAGAAGTTAGCTAGTCAGAAAAAGCTAAGAGTTTTACAATTTCATGAAAACATAATTCCTGTTTTACTTGATCATCCAATGATTGCTGCTACATCTCAAACATAAAAGGAAAAACAACATTATCTTGAGAAATATGAAGATGCACCTGGATTAAAATGAAAAAGATGTAAAGAGGGCTCTAGCACGATAGCCAAAAGAGATGGATGATGAGCGGTGATGGGAAAACTGAAAATATTGCAACTTATTGCATAGATTGCAAGAACAAACCAGCACCATGTCTGGAATGTTTTATCAGTAACTGTATAATTAGTGTGCTTTTCTTTTTTTGTTGGTACATAAATAAAAAAGTCTTTTTATATTCCTTTTTTATTACTGTCTACCATATAAAGGACAAATAATTATCCCATTGCTGAGCCTATTTCACTTTTTCCATTTTGTAGTTTTGTGTTTATTAAGACAACCCATAAATTATGAAATGAATGCTAAAGACAACCATTTATCTGTTAGGGAACACTTCAATTTGCATTGCTAACGGCTGCTCTCAAGTATATTATACAAATATTAGGACAGCATGACTCACAAGTAGGTCACACTGGGGTGGACGTGTTAATGAAGATGTAATGAAAGAGAACTTAGGTCCCAGCATGTTTAGGCCGTGGCTGCAAAATCCTGGGGAAATTGAAATAAATGCGTGACAGCTAGGCCCAGTACAGAGAATTAAATATTGTGCCTTCAGAGTTGCAGTTTGATATATTTATTTGCAGCGTCTATCAACCTTTTCAAGTATGACAGATTTCTACAGAGTTAAATGGAAGACTTTTTTATAATTATTTATTGTCCGGAACATTACATAATTTTTTTTTCCTAGGGGATGAAGAACTAAATGCATATAAATACAACGAAGAAAAGACCCTGACATGGCTACAACGCAAGACAGAGAGAGTTGCTGAAATTTTGCGTCAAAAAGGTGTTCATGTTGGTGGTGGTGCTGTATCTTCTACGTTCCTGAAGACTGCAAAGCAGCAGCAAACAGATTCTGACTCCAATGGTGAGATTTACACTTTTGCATTTGCCCTAAGGTTAAACTGGTGTATATTAGTTTGAAATTAACTATGTTTTACCTTCCTAAAACAAGTTTTTGTAAATTTAAATTTGCAGGAACCAAAATTTCATTCATATGGTTACAGAACAGGGCTAATGTTTTGACTCTTATTAGTTTCAGGGTTAGACTTTGAAAATCAGACCATAAACAGTTTATTATTTCTCTTTTTTAGAAACTATTAAAGACCCAGTTTATTTAAATTCAGGGCGAAGGCTTTGCAAAGGTTCCCTTGAAAGTTAGTCTGATAATGTGGATATGTTCCACTTAAGGAAGTTTAATATCGTATACTCAAATCAATATGTGTAAGGAAATTGGCACTTAATGATGGTAATATTTCAGTTTTGCCATTATAATCACAGATTTTGAATATAAATATGAGGTTAAATAGAAAAGTTCTCAGAATGAAATAGAAATAAACAACTTACCTTAGTGAAACTTTTTCATTTTTTAGTATAATATCCCTACAATACAGTAATGCACTTGGTCCAGCAATGTGATAATGTATTGATCCCATATCGAAAATTAGAATCCTTCAGCTCTGCAAAAATATCCACCTACTTCGGCTGTTAGTTCTTTGTTTGAAGTGAATTGCCTTCCACAGAGGAAAATGTTGAGCTTGGGAAAGAGATGGAAATCTGATTGAGCCAAATCAGGTGAAAAAGGCGGGTGTGGCAGCAATTAGTATCTTTGTTCACGTATCTTGGCCATGGCAATGACACTTGTGTGTGGGCGTGCATTGTCTTGATGAAATATGGCTTTTTTCATTGCCAAACCTGGACTTTTTTTGTGGGTCTTTTGCTGTAGTTGGTCTAGGAGGTTAGCTTAGTATTGTCCAGTAATTGTGTGACCAGTGGAAAGATAATCTATCAGCAGAATACCACTTACTCATTAGAAGACCCTTACTCATTGCATATGTCTCACTCTTATTGTTATTATTAATTCTTGATGAACAATTGGTTGGTGTAGATACTGTCTTGTGTTCTCTGACAACAGTTCACTCTATTCTCTGACATTCTCTTTCAGAGGCATATCTCAAATATGCCCATGGTATAGTGTCCGAGTACCTCTCTGATGATCTCAGTGCCAAGTTGCTCAAGTATATGGGCTTCTCAAGCCCAGGGGTGCAGGTCCCCTCCCCCCCTGTCTCGTCCCCCCCAGGGGTCGAGGGGGGGGGCATGGGGGTTGGGCAAGTTGGGGGCGGTGGCAAGCGGAAGGCTGTGGGGCCCCCCCACTCATCCCACCACCAGCAGCACCCGCCCCCGCACCTTGGCTCCCTCCTCCCACCCCCACACCAACTCCTGCCCACGCACCAAGAGAAGAAGCCTCGGCAAGAAGCTGTGGAAACCGAATCTTCACTTGATGACCACTTCAAGAATGGCGTCCTGGATCTCACAAAGCCAGAAAAGGTGGGCCATCGGATTTGAATTGCACTTTTATGAAAAGAAGTTGGCCTATTTTTTTCTTCATAGAAAGGATGATGGTCATTGACTTGTGGTGTGCTGAACAATGGTTTGATATCCCTTTATTCGTGAACCCTTGAATCTTCTCATTGCTCAAATGTCCTTTCATTAAATCAATTTTATGTCCGTCCCATTATGTTTTCTCATTCACCCATTCTAGTGTGTGGTAGGCTACAGAGCTTTGACATTTCTATTATTTTTAGGTTGAAATATTTTTTTACCTTCATTAGTGTCTTTTTTTGACTTATGGGTGCCAACAAGGATGGCAGGCTAAGGAAGGCTATTTACGTAGTTGAATCTAATGAATGCTTTCCTATTAAATGTTTTATGCAGTCATTTTTATCATTATTTTCCTTGGCTGTGATATGGATTTCTCTGGTTCGAATATATAAAATAATGCCTAATGTATGAAATGTTTGTGCACACATTCTGTACTGAGGAAATCATGAGATGTGAGAAATTATTTTGTAATCTCATTCACTTGAATGATAAGAGCACTATTTAAAGAAAAAGTATTGTTGTGATATCTTCATCATGTGTTTATAAATTCTAATTGGATCACATTACCATGGATGACATTGTAATTCATTAAGTATTGGAATGCAGGCATCTGTTACATTTGCAGGGCAAACGGGAGACATAATGGATGATAGGTCAGCAAACACTTCAAAATGCATTGTGGCTGAGGCTTTGTTTTATTACAACAAATGACAAAAATGGACAGTCACAGCAAATTTGGCGACCAATAGTGCATTTGAATATTTTGGCCTTAATTGTTATTAGGTTTATTATATTTCTCTGGCCTGTTTGGATAATTATGAAATAAATTTACAATAGGTTTATATTTTCAAAACGTAATTGTAATCAGACATAAAAATGGTGTACCTAAAAGAATGCTGAAGTTAAGGAAGTGCATGGATTATGTTATTTGAGGGAAATGGTGTAGGGAGACTTAGGCTGGCACTTATTTATTTGGTGGCACTGTCTTATTTTATATTGTATATATTTGGCAATTCTATTTATTACATGGGATTGGAGGTATGACCTTGGTTTCCTTTGAACCTGCTTGGAGACTGTGATTAGAGTGTGCTTTATTTTTCACCTCATCACATATGCCCTGTAATGTCATCAGATGTTGTGCTTACAATTTGTCCTTGTGTTATGCTAAATCTGACATTTTTGTTAGTATTATTAAAATCTCTAGCTGTTGGGTGACTACAGTGATTTCAGAACTATTTATGTGAAATCATTATCTTTCAAAATGTATTAGAGTTGCTTTGTGGTGTTACCTTCTAGTAAATAATCTCTTCTACAGGGTTGCATTTTGTTGCCCACTAGTATACTTACATGTGTGCTGTGGTTGTTTGTTCAAGTGCTCTCAAAGATTGTTTGATGTTTTAAACTAGAGTTGGTTATTGTTGGGTGTGATTAGCTGGAGATCATTCAACTTTTCCTAAAGCCGTAAACTTGTGAATTCATGTGCTTTGTCAAATAACATTAACTCGCATTTACAGTAACTTACTATTTTCTGTTGGTGAAAGTTATTCATTTGAGGGTCAAGAGTATCTAATTTTGTGGGCTGTATGCTGACACCAAATATCAATTGTGATAATTGATGCAATATGTTATCCCTATTTCTCAAGGTCATAGCTACAGTATACAGACCTGTATAGATATCATTTTGCTACCTCATTGTTATCTGCCTCAGTATTGGCATGCACTCTGGTGAGAGCAAAAGCATTCACATCTTTTGTTTTTTTTTCGTTATCATCGGAATGTACAAATGCAGTTATTTAGTAGCATGTCAAGAAAAGTATTTCAGTATTTTACTCTGTTAGTAGAGACAGCAGATTATTCAGAAAGTTTGCATCTGGGATCATTAAGTAGTCGAAAGGGCATATAAGTTACAACTTTTGTCCATAGTGAATGTAATTGCCACTGATGCATAATGTAGACATTTTGTATGTCTCTGAGCCTACCATTATTCCTTAACTATTTTGTTTTAGAAATAACTTTTACATTTATCTCACGTGAGAATATTCATGTTTTCATAGAAATAATACATTAAAAAAATATATATATATATAGATTCATCCAATATTTGGATAGATACTGTACATAAAGCTTAAGCCTTTGAAATACTGATCAACATAGTTATGCATGATAATTAGATCAATCAAAATGTTTGATTTTCGGATGATTTAATTATAAATGTAGATATTGTTTCCAATCTGAATTGTAATAATGATGATGTGGATAATGTTTATTTGTCCATGGATTACAAGCATGTGATACATAGTACATAATATAAGAGAAAAGGAATGATGTTATCCTGATTTTCATTAATGAGATAAGCAAAGCAGACTAATTATTTATGTAGATATTGCTGATATTTTTTCATAATCATAAAGATTTTATTTTAGAAAATCATTTGGGTTAATGTGTCATGATTTTCACCTTCTGACTCGGATTTCATTGTAATTTTTGCTGAAGTGTTCATGACATTATTAGCATTATTGCAGTTTAAATTTAATTATGTGGGCAATCGTTGTTTTGACCTGAAGGCATAGTTTTTATCATTATTCAGGCTTTCAATTCTTTTATTTATAATGCCTGCATACATTTTCGACCCTAATTTAAAATTGGGAGTCACTAAAGACGCCATCTTACCTTTTGCATTACCATGTCATTGCTCCAAATTGACTTCATTTTCCTTGTGTTTTGCTTGCACTATCAATTTGTCTTTAGTGAATTCAGTTGATATAACACACACTGATTTGATGAATCCAGAAATTTTTTGGTGTGTCAAAAATTCTTACTTTCTTGTGAGGAAAATTCAAGAGGACCTGCATCTTTTCAAAGGCATAATGTTAAGGGACATTCTAAGTACGCGATTACCCACTTACAAGCCAAAGCAAATACCATCTGCCAACTGTATTTATGAACATCCAGTGAGCGAGTGAAATTATGAAAAAGCCATGTTGGTGCATATAGCATGGGGTAGGTGTTTCTTTAATTAGAGCCAGCAGTGTGCCATTTGTGCTCTGAGCTGAAAGAAATTGGATGCTGATGAAGTGGAATTTGCCACTGTAATAGGAAATAGTAAAGTCAAATCTCATGTTCATATTAGGCCAACAAGACTGACATTTGTTAAATTGCAAAAAAACTTGTATTCTAGCTTGTGATGTTGAAAAGATGATCATTATTTTCCATACAATGTCTCATCATTCACTACTCCCTCTCATGCTGTCCAAAAAGCCTGTTTTCTGTGTTCTTCCCACATGAACAGCAATCTCACTACCAACCCAGACTTTAGCACTCCTCTCTCGTCAATCCACTTGATGTAAACTATAATTAATCACTCTCTCTTCACATGTCTTTTCTTTACATCTTTGCTTAAGAGTTCCTATCATCAATTCCATCCTTTTTGTGTGCACAAGTTTGCTGATGTGATTCTTCCCTAGGTCCTCTTCGTACTACAACCATTTCTCTCTAACATACTGACCAGATACATGTAGCATTCTATTTGCCTAATTAATGAGCTCACATCTTAGCCTTCCACATAGCAGAGTAGCTCTAGTTTGGGGTGGAATCTACCACCAACTGTCAGGACCGACCTTCAGTTTGATTACTCTGATGGTTACTTTGGTCTGCAAGGACATCTCTCAGCTCTGTTGTGTCTCTCCTCCATCAAAATTTTCCATGTGATTTTAGATGTTAAAACTCCTCAGGAACTCTCAATGCTAGAAAATTGTTTGGAAAATTTTGATGCCGGAGACTCTTTAAAAACTCGCTAGAGAGCTGGGAGACAGCTATTAATATGGTCTTAGTCTTCTTACACCATGTGAACCTTATTACTGTTATTTTCTTATGATGTCTTCATTTTAAACTGCCCACTCTGCTTGTACATTGTGTTGAAGCATAATGACTATGCTTTTCTGGCTAACTATAGTTAATCATTGGCAAGTCTTAAGTGATTTTTCAATTTTGACTACTTTGTACAACTATGACTTAGCTAAACTACTAGGCTTATTACATTCTTTCCACAGACCTCACGATGCTTCTCTTACCACCTCTTCCTTATATAAACTTAAAAGCCAGGAACATTGGCCCCAAATTTTATTAATTAAAATTGGCAATTTTCCACAAAATAAAATATTTTATTAATACGACCGGTTTTGATGTAACTACATCATTTTCTGGTAACAGTCATAATTCAGTGTCTAGTATGTATGTTGAAAAGCAAGTAAGGGGAGTGTAGTGGGAAAAGGGGGAAGAGGGAGGGGAGGTGGAACGTGGGCCATGTGGGTGACATATGAGAGGAGGAGGAGAAAAGGTGGGGGGGAGGAGAAAGGGGTGGGAAAGAGTTACATCAAAACCAGTCGTATTAATAAAATTTTTTATTTTGTGGAAAATTGCCAATTTTAACTAACCATGATATTCCACCATATCACTCCTGAAACGTCTCTTTTTATTGGCCCCAAAGCCTGCCTTTTAATTGGCCATCCCATTTCTTTCAACACTTGATTTTACAGCCTTATTAACATCTACAGAATATACCTATAATTTTCTATAAGGTTTTGTTTCCAAGTGAAATGCCTCCAGTTTGCTCCTGTATTCCTCAATACTTGTGAATTAATTTTAAATGGAAACACTTGACCACTGTTTTTCATCATTTTTTAATGACAAACATTTTTCATACATCATGAGTTGATGAAATAACCTAATGTCAGTCACACAGGAACTGAAATGATAGTCTTAAAATGTTCTACAGTTTATACCACAGAAAAGTTATATTTTATGGTTTTCTGGAAATGTGTCTGTGGGATTTGATGTGTTCATTGCAAGGAGGTCTTTCTCACCAATTGGAAGTCACAATTACCTAGAGAAGCAAGAATATCATGGCAAAACAGTAATGGTGACATTCAGAGTTGGGAATTTGTGAGAAATATCATTCTGGAAATATTCATTAAATATCAATATCTGTCTCCCATGGGTTGTTTTCCTTTCTGGCTCCATTTAGAAGATTTTAAGTTAATTTATCAAAGTAAGGCATTGCATTGCAGATGTGAACAGACCGTAATGTATTGTTTGCTATTATAACAAATTTTCTGCATTACAATAATTAAACTAGAATATGCATTTTATAATATCTCCCTTTAATCACAATCAAAGTAAATTGTATGAATTGGAATAATGAGCATTTCATCCATTGTTACTATCTTTTTTTTTTTAAATGTAAATGTTAATTGGTGTATGCTGTAATAATCTAGGAATAAATTAGTTTTAAGTCTTTGAGCATAACAATAGATAAGCCTAAAATGATTATATTTTCATTAATATTTTTTTGAATAGTAGTTATTGAGTGAATTATATTGCTCTACCATACTTTGAAAAGAAAACAATTAAGAGCTTACAACCAGTGGTCCTATATGAGTATTAAATGAATAAAAGTGACACATTTTCCAAGGCTGGAACTTCATGATTGTTGGTATTTCACAAGCAATATCAATGTTGTTACTCTACTCATTCAGGAGTTAATTGAACTTTAAAACTATACTGTTGCAGGTCTGTAATTTATAGACCTCATTTCATGGTATGTTGTTATACTGGTGTTCGCGTGTCCCTGTGCCTCCAAAATTCTTACTCAGTCATGCTGTGAATTTCCACTATTTATGATTTAATGAAACACTTCCATAAAAGTTAAAATGACATTTTCTTTGTATTCCATTGTAAGGTATGTGAATCACATAGCAAGCCAATTACAAGAGGATAAGCACTGCCAATCCTGTTGCAATAAGCTTTTACTGCATTAAGCTAAGTATCTTTTGAAAGCTGCAAAATATTGTTTGGCATCACTGCATTTTTCTATATTTGCTTGAATCACTTGTATGAGTTACCTTTATATGCATTTTGGAGTAGGGCAGTCGATGAAAATATTACAGCTATTGAATGTGTAGTGCATACACATTTTATTCTCGAGAGATGCACTCCGCAGTTTTTCCCAAAAATTCCAATGAAATAATGTGTACTCCTAATGCAGCACATCGTATTGTCAGCAATATGCTGTGAAAAAAATGTTCAATGATGATATTCAAGAGATATCTTCTAGTATGTCAGTGTAAAAGTTTATACAAATCACTAGAGCTAAGAAATTGTGGTAAATAACATTCACTGGATTCACGACCATTAAAAAATTCATCTGTGAGTAATTAATGAGATATTCCGTAAATGTGAAGTATTATCTTGACCAAATATGATCCAATGTTTGCAGATTGCCAAGGTGGTGGATCTAGGGACATCTTTGGTCTTGGCCACCACTTGATTAGGTAAAGTCAGGAATTACTTGATTCATTCCAAAGCTATGGAGAAGGTCCATAAAAGGTTTTGAAAAAGTGGGGAATGTGTCATGTGAATAAAATAGGAAATTTGTGGCAAGAATGTGTTCTTTTTGATTTTGAGGAAAGTTTTTGGCAAAGACAAATGATTGTGTGTACAGGCCCCAGCGAAATGCAAAAACTACAGTAGGACTGCAGTATTCCCAGTGGCATGTAAAGCAATGAGAGGTGAGTCACTTCAAGTGCCCACCGAATTAGGTTCCAACCCCTCGGCAGAAATCAGGTTGGGGAAACAATATTGGCATGTTTTTTTTGGGATAATTTATGTGCAAGAATCTATAAGCTGAGTGGCCATGTGGGATTCAAGTGTTGTTTTTTAGAGTTTTGGCTCATCAAACAGTGTTCTCTTTTTACTTCACCAATCCCAAGCGTGTTAAGTGGGCCTATTATTTTATGCTGACTCCAGGGCCCATATTACAGCAGCTTGGCTCTGAAGGGCATTCATGAGAGAGTCAGGGTGGTCACAAGGGGTTTTTGACATGTTTTAAACAAAAATCAACGTAAATTTGTTGTCAAAACTACATTTTAGATTTTCATGCTCAGATGACTCAAAAATGGAGGTCAAATTTGTCCACTACTTGAGATTTCACAAGCTTTTTTTACCAAAACTTAAAAATGCTGCATATGATAAGAATGGTCCTAGATTTTGCTTATGCATTAATGTTATGTATAATAACTGATACATCGCAAAACAATCATGCACCTACCCATTACTCAATGAAATGGGAAAAAACACCAATGCTTGGCAAAGTTTTGATGTTTATAGGTTGTAGATGAAAATATTGCACATGGAATAATAAAATTCCTTCGGAGTGATTTGGGCAGTGAATAATTTCCAAGAGTGAGGTCAATGTTTTCAGGGCTAATATACACAGTTGTGTCCTTTGTGTTTGGGAACATGGTTCTCCGAACAATTTATTTATTAGGTAATCTACCGGTTAGGGTAGGTTTTTGGATGGACACAACTATCACATAAATATTTTGTAACTCCAAACAAAACCCAATCCAGCAACCTAAACTATATCAGGTCCCTCTTCATCTCTGTTCTCCGAACAATATATTTAGAATAATAGCCAGATTTAAGGCCATTATATTTATTTCTGCATTGTACCTTAATGCATGTTTCATTTCCAAAATTCTCTCAACATGCGTTGGGTCTAGCATAAGGAACAATAAGAAATGCATAAAATCCTTCAACTTTACAAATAATTGTTTTTTGAGAATTTCTTATACAACTTAGGAGGTTACAAATTCACATGGAATTGATTGGTGAAAACTTTTAGAGGTTGTCATGTTTTTGAGTAAATTAAAGGTAGGAGTTACTAGTAATTTAATTTTTATGGAAAATTAATAACATTTTGCTTTGACATGGGGCAGAAATTATGTACATAATTTTGTTTGGTCATTAAAATGTAGGGCAGAAATGAGGGAAGACTAACTTGGCAGATTCCAGTAGAATTTTTATTTTTCATGGCAATGATTTTGTCACAAGGCAGCATCATCAGGTGATGTATATGTATATATATATATTCAAACTTGAAAATCCCACCATACGGTGCACAAATATTCATTCAAACAGAAATAGGTATAAGGAAAGTGGATAGGAAAACACATAAAAGGCAAACACAGGACATGTGGGGAAGGTGGTTTTTGAGCAGATCACGAAAGTATATATATATATGTATATATATATTGGAGAGGGTAGGTGGGGGTGAATTGAGGAGGGGTGGTTGCGGGTGTGCCAATGGGTGGGAAATGGTAGGGATTGGGGTGGAATCAGAAATGTTTAAGAGGAGGGACATGTGGAATACAAATGGATATTAATGGGTTGTCAGCACTTGGATTTCAGATGACTTCTACAGCTCCCTTGAGGGTGTCTAATCTTGCTCCCTTCTCCTCTAGGACTAGAAACTTTGGGTGGAAATCACTTGTGTGACCTTTGCCAAGTACATGTTTGGCAAAGAATGAGTTATTCCTGCCATTGATGAAGCAGCCCAAGTGTTAAGCTATTCTCGTGGCAAAATTCCTTCCTGTTTGCCTGTTGCATATGGCATCGTGGTCAGAACATTTCAGCCAGCATATGCTGCTTTGCTGTTCTATCTTCTCCTTTTCTTTCATGGATCCGAGTAGATTTTTAAAAGTCATTTCAGTGTATGAGGCTACTCTCACTTCCTCCTTACTGAGTAGCAGTTGTATTTTAAGAGATAAGTTCCTGAGGGCGGAGACTGCCATTTTTTCCATCATGATGTATGCTAGAGGCCGAGTATATCTCAAGGATGGCAATCCTTTTTGGAGAGAAAATTCACAAAATCGTAGGAATTCTTGATGATGTATCTGGGGAAAAATTTAGTGTGGTATCTAAGCAACTCATTCACCTTGTGTGACAGTAAGTGATAGTGTGTGAAGACACTACAAAACAATTGCACTATATGGTGTCTACAGGCTCGTAGACACTACTGGGTCTTATACTGAAGTCCTTTTAATGAATTTTAGGAAGGCCATAGAATCTTGGTGATTTGCCATTCATATGAATCCTCATTTTAACCTCCACTTACCCTCCCCCATCTTTCCTCTCCGTCCCCCACCCCATTGCATATTTGTATCCTCTGTATTTCCCATAAGTTACCTGATTATGTGGTCTTTCAATGAAACCATGGTCATGAAAAATAAAAACTAGTGGAATCTATCAAGAGAGAATTTCCTCATTTATGCCTTGTATGAAAGACTTCTACCAAGTAACACCTGAGACAGTGTCTAACATTAATATGCATGTAGTGTCTTTTGCAGATTTCCCTAATTATATAATGTATTATATTTTTTCTTAATTATTTAATTATTATTCAGTATATGTAATAATATCCAATGATGATGTGAACACTTGTCTGGCCAATGCTTGTGAACAAGATAGCACGTCATCCCTAGTTTTAATGTTAAATAAATACACAATTAGGTCCATGATAGAAAATCCAATTAAGTGAGGTTTTTTCATAGTGAATTTCTACTTAGGTGTGATTAGTATTATGCTGAATTATTTATCAGTATTCCCTGCAGTGGATTAGGTGTCATGAACATTTTTGATTTTCTGCCAAAAGTGTACAGGTGAGATGGAATATTGGCTATGGTGTACTGAAATCCGTTAAATTGTGGATTTTGCTGCTTTGCCTATCTCCTTATTGTTATTTGCCAGCCTTCTTGTGGCTTAATTATAATTTTTTAAAGAACTCAGTGCATTGAACTTGTGAAGGATTTGGTAAACTTCAGGGTTTTGGCTGGCACTAGTATGAACACATGCTCATTGGTTTGAGAATTATTAAAGTCAACTTTTGAGGGGGTTTATGTTTCTCAATTTCCTTGGGAAAGAACTGTGACACTAATTTATCTTGCGTGATATATCATGGTGCAAAAAGTGAAATGTGGCATGAATAGACTTTTGGGCTGTTTTAAGTTGCCTTGCTCTGAAAGGCATTGTTCCCTTCCATCCGATTTCAGGCAAGCAAACCAAATCCTCTAACTGCAAAGGAGAAGGCACGAGCCAAGTCTGCAAGTGGATCTAAAAGCATAGCGACGTTCTTCAAGAAGAAGTAATGGGAGGCGAGGGCGTTGGGGGAAGGTGAGAATCTGTGTTCCTATTCTGTGGGATGTGCTGGTCAGTTAAGAGGCAATGATGAAGAGCTTTGGGGCTCCCTCTGGGGTTCACGGGACAAATGAGAAGGGGTGGACCTCTCCTCCCATCTGCCTCACCTGCTTGTTGATCTCTTCTCAGTCGCTGGATTGTGGCCCCCTCTTGATGGATGCGTTTCCCACAGGTCTCCCTCGGTTGGAGATTATCACTTGGGGTCCTATGTGGATTAAAAATTACAATAGCGTAGTGCGTCATGTTCCATATTCCATGTTGACTATCTAAAAAGAATAAAGAATTAGGGTAGCGAGTGTGGTGCAGACTGTTAATACATTTGTGTTGTTAATTTGTGTAAGGGGGATGGAAGAAGAGGAGTAAAATGTGATTTTTTTTAAATGAGAGGGTCACTCGCCATGGAATGAAACCATGGATGGATGTATAGGAATTAAAGTTGATTGTAAATTGATTGGGAAGTGAATATTATCATTTGATTTCTATTATTTTAACTGGGAAATGTCTTCATGGTGAAAAAATTTTAAATCCCTGAAGATTTGATTTTAATGTTATTCCTGCCACTCTCTTGATTTCGATAAAATTCAAGAGGAGGAATTTTCTTTTGTAAACTGTTTGTTTTTACATTGTGTAGTTTTGGGCCTCTTGTGCTGGAGCACCTTTTCAATAAGCTTGATAGTGAACGATACAGGAAATGCTTTCATAAACCCCATGAAAGTGAAACAATTTAAATAATAATTGAAATGGAATTAAAAGTCTTATCACTGCTAAAGATGCCAATGCGTCCGATTTAATTGACATTTGTCATTTTTTAAATATGTGAACCTGAAAATTTATTTATTTTGAATAATAATTGTACAACAGTTTTGAATCAAAGGTAATTTATGTGTTGCAGATAACCAAGAATTTATAAATCTTAACTTGAGTTCAGCAGTCCAACGTGCACTTTTAAGAAATTATTCCTTTTGAAAAAAAAAAGGGGTTGAAGTACACTTGTGGTATATTGCTATTTTTAGCCAATAAATTGATAACGGCCTGATTTTCTCAATCTGGAACGAAAACCTTAATTTGAAATTAGAAGTACTTCAGAGATATTTGTAATTTTCTGATTAATTGCAAGTATGAATGATGACATGGATGCTTACTTTAAGAGGTGGTTGTAAAACTTGGAAGTGGAGAAGAAAGAAAGTTGAGACCTTGGTTATCCCCTGCATAGCTATTAGTCCAGTGTCTCTGTAATTCTGAATATCTGCTGGAGCATGGGCTGCTCTATGCACGTATGACAAGGCACTTCAGAATCTTAATGAAGGGAAGCCAAGCTGGTGGCCAAGTAAACCTTTGGTGTTGCTAGGACAAGAATAAATAATGACATCCCTTGATGGTTTGCAATTGACAAGAAGCAACTCTTTTAAGTGTTAACAAGCATCTGCTTCCCACCAGGTGTTACTGTGGGCACTCACCATGTGTGTGAACATACAAATTGAGTTGTGGAATCAACAAATATGGATCAAGAGCATTATTGCACGAGTGTTCCATTTCATTCCCTTCTGTTGCCAAGATGGAATATCCAAGTTGTGATGCCAGGTTATCAGTTCATGAGCATTGTCCTTGGTTGAGGTGGAGTTGTTTATTCCTGTCTGTTCCCACACTGAATTGTACAAGTGATTTGCATTTATGAACTAAGTTCAGCAATTTTGTTTTTGATGATCGAATTTGTTGAGCCAAAGATCTAGGTGCCCTAAAAGTTTGTTATCATGTGAATTTGCTGTATTAGGAATGTGATTCTTGAGAGTAATATTGTCTTCAGTATTCATGGATTCCTGTAAAATGATATTGTTGATGGAAATGTAACTTTAGAGAATTTTGTAAAACTGGTTATGTATGTAGTGAAATAGAAAGGAAAAAATAATTCTTTATCATAGTATTTTTTTGAGGGCCTATCATTGTGTATAGGTGTGAATGTGTGTTCATGTGTGATAATTTTTTCACAGAAAGCTTTATGAAAAGCAAATGATCTGGAATTTTTTTAAACAATAAAAGAACATCCATACATTCCTTGAAGAAATTTTATTTTGCATGGAATTGGCAGTTATTTTTCATGTCCATTTGCTACCTCTGGGCACATTATCCTTTTATTCAAAAGATCACAGTAGGATATATGTATGTAGCTTTGGTATATAAAATACGTGCAGTATACAAATTCATTTTCATAATTATTACATTGCCTATAACCCAGCTACAAAAGTGAAAATTTTGCTTTGAAGAACGACATCCATTATGTACTTCATGAGATAGTAAACATTTAATGGATTGACTGTGGGATGCATGGAAAGCAAAGCACATAACCATTGTACAGTGAACTGTTCTGTTTCACATTTCCATCTTGAGAGTGAAGGTGTGGTCTGTTGTTCATTTTGTTGGGCAGCTGTCTATTAGCGCACAGGGAGAAGAACAGTGAGGTTACTCCTTGGGTGGGGCGTACGCATGAATTTTAGAAGAAATTTGGATAAATACTATAGGAGTCAATTAATTCTAAGAATAATATATACTAACAAAGCTATACCACTACGTTGCAGCTAGAGACGATCTCTCCTCAACTGCTGTGGTAAATACAAGTTTTAACTTTCCAGAAATCAAAGATCAGTCCAATTCTCAATTGAATTTGAAAACAATGTTTGGTATCATGTGATGAAAGTGGGAGAATAATAATGCTATTAATTATTTAAGCTGCTATAATATTTCCATAATTTATGAAATTAAATCATGTTCAGTTGCGGAGTAAAATATTTATAAATATAAGATAAATTGAAACTAGAAATAAGGAAATAGCTCAGCCTATTAAAAATCTCAGCATACAATAAATGTATCCATAGAAAAAAATAGTGAAATAAATCTTTAATCAACATTAATATAACCTTGCCTATTATAGCATGTAAACAAAATTTAACAAAAAGAGAAATTATCAACTCTTAAGACAAAGTAAATCCCTAATTTAATCAATTAGGTTAAATATTACTACACAACTAATCAAACTGTTAAGGGGATGTGGTAGTCCAGTGGGAATAGTGCTGGGCTGCTGATCAGAGGGCCCAGGTTTGATTCCTGGATACTGTCAGCTTCATGCAAGTATTGTGATTTTTCGGGTACCAGATCTTCCAGGGAAAAGAAGTCTCCCTACCCTGATGTGTGTCTTTCTCATGCTGTATTGGACGAGCTCTGCCCTTGCCTATGTAACCGACCTACGAGTTTACTGTGCTTGTCTATTGCATTATTGATGGAGTTGTGTTAAAAACACTGTTGAGGAATAAATGTGAAATCACCTGAATCATTTATTCCACAGCCTTATCATTGACAAAGATATGAAGAATCCTAGCAACCATATCTTGCTGAGAGTAAATTGTTGACGTATACATCAATGGAAGTTCTTGTACGATGGACATATAGATATATGAGAATTTAGAATAAATTCACCATTTGAATGTAATAGGCCATATTTTAATTTAAAGATATGATTTACAGGAGAAAATTTAATTTTAGATTATAATGGTAAGACATTAGTCAATTGATGATCTTCCACAGTAGGTATTAGGAAGTTGAAACAACATAACTTTGAGGGCTCTTCTCTGTAGTATTGCTAAGACATTAAATACATTCTTTCTGCACCAACCCCAAATGTTAATTTATAGCATAAGTGGTTACCAAATGGGGCAGAACCTTTGGCCTCTATTTGTCTTTAATTGCCTTCGCAAAATATGCTATAGCTGAAATAGTCCTGCAACAGAAGGCATAATTTTATTTTTGATACTAAAAACATGGTTTGCCCAGGATAAACTTCACTCAAGATATTCAGAGTTAATAGATCTGATTGCAGGTTCTCTTTGAATGTCAAAAGCCTCTATATACTAAGATTGTGTGCTTGTTTATGAAAAAGTATGTGATTGTTTTTAGAAATGATATTTGTTGATAGTAATGAACCAATCACCTCATCTATTCAGATCATGTTACATGTTAGCATATAATTCTTTTTCTCTTAAGTTTGTTATAGTAAAAGCTTGTATCATCAGCAAAAAGATACACTATTCCTAGAAGTGTGACAGATGAGCAATGTTTTTGATAAAATATGCAACAATAGCAGTCCTAACACAACCCTGGGGTATTCCTTGAGATATAGGGAAACAGCAACATCTGGAACATACAAAAAACAAAAGCTCACTTGTTAAATACAAAAGTCAGTGAGTCTCTGATGGAATTCATTGGCTTCAAAGAAAGGGAAAGATGCAGCTATTTATTACAAAAGCAAATAAACCCAGCTGATCATCAAGAATATTCAGTACTCAAGAAAAGTTATTGACAAGCCTTGAAGTGTGCTAAAAAATCTTTCAACAACCATAGACTTACTAATGCAGACAATAAATCTAGAAAGATCTGGCAAATTGTTAACGAATCTAAGGGGTGGACATTATTTACCACAAGATCTTCAACTGCATGACTCTGCTGGAAATTCTATTCCAGAATACTCTAAAATGGACTCCATTCTGAATGATATCTACCTATCCCATCAAAAGCCCACAGTTTCAGTCACTTCAGCTAATTATTATCACCCTTCTAATACATGCAATTCAATATATCTATTCCCTTGTTCAGCCATGGAACTGGCCAACATATATCAATAAATTCCCCAACAAATTTAGTCTTGGATTAGATGGCATCTCAGGGATAGTCATAAAAAGGTCATTTAATACAATTAAAGATCAGCTGTTATTCTTAATTAATGAATCCCTAAAAACTGGAATTTTCCCAAGCCCTCTTAAATCAGCCAAAATAGTGCCAATACACAAAGGCAAAGGTTGCAAAATGGCCATGAATTCTTACGCAATATCACTGTTGAACCAGTTGGGGAAAATATTTGAAATAGTTTTCTATCATTGTCTAGTATCATATCTTGGAAATATAAGACCTATTTTCCAAATCTCAACATATATGGTGAATGAAATACTTTTAGGTTTGGATAACATAACTGAAGTGTTGGATCGTAGTCTTCCGTGGCGTTCAGGATTCGTGGATGTCTCCATTTTTCGGGTTCCCGCCGCTTTGGTAGTCATGCTTGACGACAGTTTCGCCTGGATTCCACCAGGCGTCTTCGACCTGAAGACGCCTGGTGGAATCCAGGCGAAACTGTCGTCAAGCATGACTACCAACGCGGCGGGAACCCGAAAAATGGAGACATCCACGAAACATAACTGAAGCTTAAGGATATTTTTTTCATTTCACTAAAGCTTTTGACTGCATCAATTATCAGCTATTCTTGAATAAACTAAAACGTTATGGTATAAGAGGCACATAATTTGTAAATCTCCCAGCATTTTCCATGTATAGCTATGCCTTTTCTAGTGTCTAAACCATCTTTTGGTGATTATTAACCCCTGTCTCCTACAGAATTCAGTTGCTTTCTCCTCACAGTCATTCTTTGTACCTAAACCGTAGTCCTCCACCCCATCACCATCTCTTCCTTTGCCTATTGTCGCATTCCAATCCCCAATCGCTATCAAATGTTTTCCTGCATTAACTCACATGATTATGTCCTCTAATTGATCATATACTCTTTCGTGACCATGTTCATCAGTTCTGCTTTTACTTCTAATAGTAATAATAATAATGCAGAAATTTGTTTAGAGATTTGTTGCATATTTGTACATACTATATGCAAATATCCACCTCACCTCTGTTCGTCCTTTATACGTGTTTATTTCGTCCTATCCTTTTTCCTTATATTCATTTCCATGTGAATGAATGTGTTCACCACATGGTGGGATATTGTTTGAATGTGTGTGTACACATACATATATATATATATATATATATATATACACACACACACACTCCTTTTTCCTTATATTCATTTCCATGTGAATGAATATGTGTTCACCACATGGTGGGATATTGTTTGAATGTGTGTGTACACATACATACATACATATATATATATATATATATATATATATATATATATATACATATATACATATATATATATATATATATATATATCCTCTTTTGTGTTTTGGTTTCTGTGTTTGTTATGACTATCAGTGAATTTACATTACACGTTTGTGGGTTTTCCAAAAAAGTGTATATATATATATACACACACACACACACAGACTACTATATTTACATATTATTTGGTTAATCTGGAATTGATGTATCATGACAATTCCAGAAATTCATTTAGAGAAGAGAACATATTATTTTTTAATAGGTTGAACAGCTTTTTCTTTAAAATAGATACTTTTGTTTCATATTTGATTTAACGGGAAAGTCTATTAAAGAACCTTAAGCCCATTGCTTTGGGTCCATGAGCAGTATTGTGTGTTTTGACAAATGGCTGGTGTAGGTCATTGCAGGTCCTTGTATATTGACTATTAGGTGTTGCATTATATAATGGGTAGGCACAGATTTAGGAACAGTATAATCAATTTACTCAGTTTTCTGGCAGCAGATGTGGACTATGATTGCAATTTAGTAGTGATGAAGTGTAGTATCCATTTCAAAGACATAAGTCGGGGATGGTTGGTTATGAAATGGAATTTAGAAGCGTTAACTGGATTGACAAGGAAGGAGTATCAACAGGCTGTAGAGAAAATAATAAATGACGGTAAAGAACTGAGTACTATCAAAGAAATATGGGAAAGCATCAAGAAAGGGATATCAGAAGCCACAAAAGAAACTATAAGAACTGTAAATAGGAAAAGGATAAGGAAACCATGGGTCATGGATGAGATGATTACAAAAATGGATGAGAGAAGAAGATGGAAGAATGTAAGCACAGAGTTAGGCAAAATGAAGTACAAAGAGTTAAACAATAAATTGAGAAGGGCCACAAATAAAGCAAAAGAAGAATGGTGGAAAACGCAATGCGAGGATATGGAAAGTTTACAGAGGAAGGGTGAAATTGGTCCACTAAACAGCAAGGTGAAATTATTATCGGGAAGTAAGAAGGGAAGATCTGTGCTAAGGAAAGGTTTAGGAAAATGTCAGAGAAAGAGTCTATATGGACTAATTCGTACCATCAATGAGGAAGGAATCTGTCTGGAAGACCTTCTGAGAACAGTATTAGTTCCTATTCCGAAAAATATAAAGGTTACATCATGTGTGGACAACAGAGCAATAATTAGATATCCTACATAGCTGAAGTGGTTCTGAGGATCATCAACAAATGGATGTAGTGTAAGGCAAATGATGATCAGTTGAATGATGAAGAGATGATTAGTTTGATTTCAGGAAAAGGAGAAGTATGGGTGATGCCATTGCAGTAATAAGATCAGTAATACACAGGAATATAGAATACCAATAGGACATATTTGCCTGTTTTGCAGATTTCAAAAAGGCATTTGATAGAGGGAATTGGGAATAACTAATGTGTGTATTGCAGAAAGTAGGAATGGATTGGAGGGACAGGAGACTGATCCCCAACCTGTACATGTCTTAGACTGCTCAGGTGCAAGTGGGGAATGGAGAGTCCGGATGGGTAGTGTTAGGAAGAGGTGTAAGGCAGGGTTGCCCATTGTCACTGGTGATGTTCAATGTATATGTGGAGGAAATGATTAAAGCGGCATGGAAAGAACTGGAGGTAGGAATGAAAGTCGACGGGGAACCCGTAAAATTGGTTAGGTTTGCTAATGACTAAGCTTTAGTTTGTCAGTCAGCCAAGGGGTTGGAAGCATTGCTGAATGCATTGGAAATTCAGTATAACAGATATGGGATGAGAACAAATATAAATAAAACAAAAGTCATGCAGTTTTGTATAAAGAGAAAGGCTAAGTTAAACATTAAAATAGGAGGGGAAAAACTGGATTGGGTGGAACAGTTTACACAATTCAGAAGTGTTTTGGACCAAAATGGTTAAAGTAGCAGGGACATGAGGAAAAGAAATGCATTAGGCACAGAAGCTTTAACAAGGAGGAGGGAATTGATGACAGAGACATTGAGTATTCATGTTATGCAAAAGCGTTTTCAAACTTGGATGTGGAGCATAATTATTAATTGCCCAGTAACATGGTCATTGAAACAGAATGATAGGCATAGATTGGAGACTTTTGAAATGTGGCTATGGAGAAAAATGGGAAAAGTAAAAAAGACAGAAAGGAAAACAAATGAGGACACATTTGAAGAGCTGGATATGGTGGGAGAGGAGAGGTGATTATGGGAAGATATCATAAAGAGACAGAAAAATGGATGCAAATCATATTGATTGGCAGTAGGATGGAGAAAAATGTGATAGAGGAGGAATGTTAAGCAAATGAGTAAGGGGCAGGAATATAAGAGGAATGTTGGATGGAATGAAGGGAGGAAGGAAGTATACAGAGATAATGAGGGATTTTGTTGTAGAGAAGGAGGGTGGGTTTTGTCTTGTTATGAGAGACAATTTATTTTCTAGTTGCATTCATCAAAACCTACCTTAATCAGTAGTTAGCCTAAAATAATATTAATATATAATAGCAGACATATTGCATTCCCTCAGGTAAATCTCTAAAGAACTGTAATCTATAAAGGACTCTTTTACTATTTTAAGGTTATACCTCTGATTCCAGCTTTTTCAAGTTTTATTAAGAGCAAACAATGATCTGCTGTACCAAATGCCAAAGCAAAGTAAATCAATAGACCAGAAGTTAATTTCCCTTGATCAAGGACATTTTGAATTGTAACTATAGTGTCAAAAGTAGAGGAAACTGTGCTAACATTTTCATTAAAGGCCATGGTGATTTTTATAAATCTAATTGTATTTGTTAAGAAAGCTTAAAAGTTATTGTTTACCAACTTTCTTAATTATTTTTGCCATAGGATTCATCAAATGAGTAATGTGGGTGAGCAAGTAGCCAGGTATATACTGCAGACATGCCAACTCTCCCGATTTAAGCGGGAGACTCCCGATTTTTCCTTCTTACGTTCTTGATGAACTGTTCAAATTGTGTACTTAGCTTAACATGTTAATAAAGTGTGACATTCATTAAAAATTGGCAAAGTGTCATAAAGGGATTAAGGTGCCATGCAAATATTGTGGTAATTAAAAGTGATTACTTCGTGATACACTTCTAAAAATCTCCCGATTTTTCATTTTTGAAAGTTGGCATGTCCTCCCGATTTTTCATTTTTGAAAGTTGGCATGTCTGATACTGTATTCTTGAAACTCTTGATATAGTCCAATTTCAACTGAGTAGGCAGGCTATACCATCGTATAGCTATCTATATTATGAAATGTGTTGCAAGTTATTATATACATATTACATTTGTCAGCCAAAGTGTATCCATCCATTCATTATATAATGGAAGGTGGTTCCACTTGTGATCAACTCCAAACAAATAATTTTTGGATTTTTCAATTTCAGAAGATGAATGGAATTTAGGTCATTGTGTATCACTAACAGATTACAATATTTTTTTAACCTTCATCTTTCATCCTTCCTCTGAGTCATCTCTCTTATCATTCATAGTTCCTAATCCTCTCAGTCTTTACTGTTTCTATTGTTTCTTTTGCTTCTCCTTCCATGCCATCCTTAAGATACATCTACCTTTCCCCAACCATTTTCATACCCCTCATTTCGATATTTATTAAATTTTAATTTAATAGCTTGATATATCTTCCTTTTTATTCACATTAAACCTTCAAAATTCCATTTTCACTCTTTCCTACCAATTCTCATACTTTGGTATGCAAAAGAATATTTTTATCATATAGCACTTAAAAATTATAATTACAAACTGGAAATATGAATTTTCATGGTTTTCCTTGTAATCAGTGAAAATTCAAAAATTACCGTAATTCTTGTCATTTTCCCATGATTTTTACATTTTTCCACCTTTTTTGATAAAGTCTGGTAAAAAACAATGTATTATTTAGAAAAAAATTTTAATTACAACAAAATTCATCATAAATAGCTGACACCAATCATTGTGTGCAGCAAAGCATCACCCAAGATGTGATGCAATAATATTTCAAAATGTGACTATTCAGATAGCTTTAAGAAGCATAACGAGATAGGTTCCCATTACACATATATCCTTGATTCCTTCTGGTGATAGTCAAGGAATTCAGAAACACCTTCAGGTGTCTGACGTTGCTTGAAATGGAAGTGAAACAGCAGATAGAGACAGCCCATCTCCTGATATATATTAGCTGTGGGCCTCATTGGGGAATCTGCTGAAATGGAAGTAATTGCAAGTCAAATATAGTATGTGAGGTGGGTATTCAGTAGGGCATGAACAGATTCGTAGAAGACAATGCCTTTTGAGGATCTTTAAGAGGGTGTTGTGTTGTTTGGGAGTGCTGTCAAAAAATGTATCATTTAAGATGTTGAGTATAGATGCTGTACAATATACATTTGAATGGAAAAGATTGTTCAACGATAGTTTCTGGTCCTCTAGCCATTACTATAAAAATTTAATTTTCCAAGTTGTAGTGGCTCAGGGGAATAATATGCCATTGTATTAACTGGACAGTTTTTAATTGAGGTCATATACTACATGGCAGTCCAGGGGTAGAGTGTTGGACTACTAACTGGAGGGTAAAGGTTCAATTCCCAATCAAGCCTATCTGGGCACCCTCAGCTCATTTTTTGGTTACCAGATCTTCCTGGGAAACCATAACTGGCACAGGAAAAGGCAACGAACCCCCTATCAAGTGTGAATTTCACACACCATCCAAGGGCTTGTATAGGGCTTAGTACTGGGTGAACTCTACTATTACCTACCAAACTGACCAAAGGGTTGATTACTTTTTTTTACATGAATAAATTATATAATCATGAAAGGCGGTATGATTTTTGATGATGGTATCCCATGGTATAAATCCCTCCATGGAATCTTTTCGCTTTTAGTTTATTCCCTTATTACTAACTTGATAGTTGAGATTTATATTTAAGCAGCTAATGCCTAAGGTAATGCTAATGAGGAAAGGTAATGGGGAACAACCTCAATCATTTATCCCAAGATTTTTTGGATGGTCACTATAGATAAAGGTCGTCATCTCACTAAATTCTTGCAAAGCAAAAGCAACAACGCAGGAGAGGACCGTATTAGTTAGAATAGGGATTGGGAAAGTTAGGATGATGCTGAGCGCAGAAAAATTAGAGAATATAAGGCCGTTGCCTTACCTTCCTTCGTTTTTAACGTGACTCCATCACTCAAGGGCCCCTCCCCTCTGGGGTCAGGTGTCTTTGCAGCCGCCTTACTGAGGACCAGACGCTGCGGGGGCTACATTTCGCCTCGCTCCTAACTTTCGACCGATGGGTGACCGTGCCAGGCATGGGTAACCCTACCAAGAGCAGTAATAACTGCTCCCTCCAGCGCAGGTCTTGGGGAGATCAAAATGATACAAACGACACCACAAATAAACCGCGGCGGATCTCCTAATCTCTTGGTGGTGTCCGAGGAGGTGGTACAAAGGGGTAGGTGTGGGGCGCCCTAGGTGATGACAGAAATGGTCGGCGGCTCGAACTACCGGGAGGACTATTCTTTGGAGAGTGCTCGTGTCAGATTTTATCTTCCGTACTCAAGAAAGAATTTACTTGGGATTTTTTTTTACTTTTTTCTAGACAATACTTAAGTATTTTGATCGGTTGGCGAGATTTTTCGCTGTCGACACAAAACGTATCGGAAACCAATCGATGGACGACATCAGTACCGTATCGCTCCAACGCGGGTGCTAGATTTTTATGCAAAATTTACCATGCTTGTATCAATATTCACGTGAATATAAGTATCGATGCTTCCACCCCGTGGTTGTAGAGTGACCATTAATGGGGGCTGAACATGAAGAGGCAGGGCTGGAGGCCCAATTCCAAGGATGGTGGTCGGACAGCCATTTGTGTGATGGCTTCTGGTGGGTGGTAAGCCGAACCTTCGATCAATTAGGAAGAGTATTCAATATCTTTTCAAGGTTGACATTTCATCGGAGTGGAAATACTAACAGTTTGAGTATTTTACCCCGAGACACCTTTCCGAAAATGACAATACACGTATATTTATACTAATTTTGTTCATCTGTAAATATTTGACCTATATTTTAGATTACGAGTATAGCTTACGCTAACATATGCTGACACTACCTTGATAGGTTAAATCAAATTTAATTAGAATATGTGAGTTTCACACATATTTGGGAATCAACATAGTTTGTTATGAACTTTATCGCTATATTATTTTTTGTTCAATAATTTGATTGATCATTAATCATTTATAGCATATCAGACCTGAAATTTAGCGCCTGATGTGGTGTGGTACTCATACACTTGCTCTTGACCATGCATGACGCGAAAATGATTTGATTTGCTCAATTTGATAGACCCTGAAACTGACTCAGTGGAATACTAAACCTGAAGCGGTATTATTTCTATCTTTAATTTATAAAGGGCCAAAGAATATACAGTTTTGATCTCTAATTTATTTCTAAATTTGCTCATTGTGAAAAGATAATGCTTCCCAACGAATTTAGAGTAAGGTTTTTAGCGTGAAGAGTCAACACAAATCTTCGCGATACAAAAACAGGAGACGAAAGGATTATTGATTATAAGACAATAGAACCTAAATTCATCGACAAGATTATACTATAATGTCAAGACATTGACACTGATTATAAGACAATAGAACCTAGTTGATGTTCAGATAAAATTTCGATTAACTCGGTCATCAGAAGTTCTCTGAACTGAATAAATTCCTCTTCTAACTTACGTGTAATATCTGTTGTGTATTTTTCGTCAGTTTTGATGTATCGGGCCTGATTCGGCTTTGGATAAATTTCGTTAAATGTCGAGGAAACCCAAACTCTTATTCTCTTTAGGTCTGTGCATATCATTTACGTTTTTTGATTAAGCCGTAACCAAATTCTCAATAATAACCAAAAAGGTTCCAATTCCGAATTTTTCAGTTTATTGCTGTGCATGATCAGTATGGATTCTATTAATCCAATTCTTCGATTTCAGGAGTTTACTTTTCTGTTGTGAACGTGACGAAAACAAATAGTCTATCCCATAGGGGTATGGAAAAATACTTAGTTAAACAGAGAAAGCTTTTTGTCATAGTCTGCACCCGGCTTATTTCTGAGTATCGCTTTTAGAAAGGGAACACTCATGTGAACGAATGGCTTCCATTTATTATTTCGAGATATAGCTCATCCCTCTCTCTCCCCCAATGTTGCATCTGTTTTATTCATACCCTTAGTCCACTCATCCCTCATTTTTCCATTTGATTTAAACTTATATAAGTAATATAATAAGTATTATAATGATAAGATAAGAATGAAATTATAATAAATTTAATTTTTTGTCTAGATACGCACTCTGGCCATCACTTCCTCTGTCGCGGTTGCGCCCAAGGAATATATTTTCACAAAACCTATTAATAAAACTAGACCATTTTATTATTGGCTTGAGTAATTTCAACCCAATTATGTGCAATATTAATGACTGCGTCATTAATAATCGGTGTTAAAACCTTCCATAATGTTCATTCTTCAAACTGACCATCGGGTTTTGTTTATATAAATACTACTTTTGCTAAAATTGATCGTTAAAAAGTGAAAACGTTCTGTTGCATTGTGCAAGTGAAAAGAATGACTGTTTGCATTTTTTCACCCTCGACTACACTCTGATTTCTAACGCCTTTTCCAATTGACCTTTAGGCCATATGCGTGCCCTAGCCGATTGAAACTCGCATCTCTATATTTAGGTCTTGGGGTCGGGGGGAGAGGGATTGAGGGTTTAGCTTGGGGCTGTCTCTTGAGTCCTCAATCCGGAGCGCTAGCGGCGGCCCCCCTTTAAGGGGAGTGATACCCTGCCTCACCCCCCGCCCACCCCCCCCCAACCACGTGGGAAGCGATGCTGTCGGCGGAGAAACAGCCGAACCACAATCGGCGTCTTTCGCTGCGCAGTTGCTCCTTCCCGCCGCCGGATGAATAGGGTGTGAGCCCCACTGCGACCTCTTGGAGCACGGCGAGCATCCCGCCGGGTGAGGGAGATCCCGAGGGCCGCGTGCAGTCGAGACTTAATCTCCAGAAATGAGGTGGGTGGAGAACACGATACACTATGTGTACTCGTGTTGGCAGTTTTATGAAAACCTTTACTATCGGCAGCTTAAATATAAATCGCAACTATCAAGTTAGTCAAAAGGGTGTAAGCAAAATGTTTCTCCCAAGGTCACCCGAAAGTATACCGCCTGTCATGATTATATTGTTTATTCTTACGATAAATAGCCTCATTCAAAAAGAGTCCAGTTAGTACAATGGGATATTATTCCCTCGTTCCACAAAAACTAGGCGAGTTAAGTGTTTCCAATACTGCTCCGAGGCCTGGAACTACGGCTGACTTATCTTTTCCGGTCGGATGCATATCGTGTGCGTAGGTTAATTTTGAATCAAAACCAAAATATGCTTTCGTCTTGAATCCTGTGCCTCTGAAGCTCAATAGGTTTAAGTAAATCGAAAGACGTCAAGTTCAACTGCGTTACAACACGTAGAAGGTCGAGGGGACAATTATTAAGGAATATGCTGTCATTCTTCGGAGCTCCACGAACTTAATATTCAAGACATACAATACAGTTACATAACTTTATCCTGTCTATTTTGTGATTTACGGATTATTTATCTTTTTTAAATACATGCAATACTCCGCAAGCCGCCGTTAGGGTTTGTGGCAGGGGTCTTAGGTCACCACTCGTAAAATAGGATGGAACTATATGCAAAACGAACAACATTTTTTGTAATGCAACTGTGCACTCCCACATCGAAGTATATATAGTATTCATGCAACCCTATTTTAACGTACACATTTGCAAATACGTATTCAAGCAACTAATATACCTAAGCACTTGCACTAGATGTCTACGCGACATTTAATCTTCTACTCACTTGTAGTTCATTTTTTGACTATTTGTACTATGACCTCAATTTCTTACTCTAATACGTCCTGATTGTCCTAGAAATGAACGATATTTATGTTTATCTGTCCTGGAGTCTATCTACCTTATCTTATCTTTGTGGTCAAATCTAATAATTTTTTTGCGTAATGTTGATCCCTTTGTGTCATAGTTGCGAACCTTGCTTGAGAGTCTAAGCCTCGCTAGTTTTATTTTCGCATCTCTTCAAGTGGCGCCCAGCCTAATTCCTCTTAAACTCCTGTCGCACTCGTCTTCTTATCGTAAAACGTTTTGACGAATCTAGTGGATTTTCCCTTAACTTCTTTTAAAACTTATATAAAAAAATTCTGCCAAGAATCGCAAATGCTTGCGGCGTATTCCAAATGGGGCCTAACTAAGTAGAAAAACAACTCTTTTTAGGTTTCGCATTACATATCCCCATCTTCCGTTTAATGAAGCCGAGTTTCTTTGACGCGGATCAGAATATTCTCCTGATATGTGCTCCCCATGAAAATCGTGGTATTAGGACTACCACCACATATTTAAATGGATCTGCCGTAGTTTTAACTCAGAACCCACATTGGAATTATTTATGTTCTTCTCATCACTTCTTTTGCTCCAATATTTCAAAACTGTATATGTTCAGTACTTTTCCATTCCTTGCACCAATCAGATATTGTGTCTAAATCTCTCTAGAGTAGCTCGTAATGCGCTTTTGCCTTATATTCCTGTATACCACCCTGTCGACAGCTAATGTTCTAAGGTTGTTACTAACGCGTGAGCTTAAGTTATTTTTGAATATTAAGAATACTATATTAGTTGCCCTATTACACTTCCTTGAGGGACGCCCGAGATTACATTTACCTCTGTTGGTCACGACCTGTCAATGACTACTCTTTATTTGCGATATGACAAAAATTCGCCAATTCGATTTATGGATTTCTCATTGATACTATAGCTTTTAAGTTTCTGTGCTAGTTTATTGCGAGGGACTTAATCAAAGGCTCTTTTCAAGCGCAAAATTCTGCGTCTACTTGGGTATGGGTTTCTCCCAATTTAAAGATATAGTGAATACAAATACTTTATTGGGTTTCGCAAAATCTGGTCTTCCTAAATCCGTGCTGGTTGTGGTTTAGTGTCCTTTTACTATCGAGGAATCTCATACATATACTGAAAATAAGGTGTTATAATATTTTGCATGAAATTGAGGTTAAAGATATGGGCCGATAATTGGTGTGATTCTCACTATCGTCATCTTTAGATGGAAGTTATATGGGCTAGCTTTCTGTCGCGAGATACTGAGCCTTCTTCTATCGATTTAAGAAAAAACTTAATCTTCCGCTAATTCCTTCAATATTTTAAAGTATTTTAAATGCCTTCCGAGTCACTTTATCCACTTGAAATCCCCACCCAAGATCCCTAGTTAAGTAAATGCCTAAATATTTGCAATGACTGCTACATGGGATTTTTTTATCCCAAGAGGGTGTAATTATCCTTTTATGCATTCTTTTTATTTGAAAAATTTATATGCTTACTCTTGCTAATATTAATGTTCATAATATTATTTGTAACCCCCTCACCAAGGTGATCAATATCATCTCGTAGTATTACGCGGTCATTTACATACTCTACAATGCGGCAATGTGAAAGTATGACCTGGACCCGTCGTCGGTTGAGTACGTGATTCGACGGACAGGCCCTTATTTATTCCTAATATAAGTTATATCGCAAAACTCTTGGAAATTAAATATAATCTTTGATTTGATAAATTGAAAATAAACTCTTAATCTCTGCTGTAAGAAAACCAATTCTCCACACCACGTAGGCAAATAATGAAAAGAATAGCTTCGTACGATTCACTCGTGTGAAATTACTTCCAAGAGTCAAGACTGTGAAAACGAAATGTTGGCTTGGACGTGAGCTATTTCACACACTTACTGTTCGTATATATTTCCCAAATATTTGGAGGTTTAGAACGTCAAACTATGGAGCGGTTGAACGACGTGGCTTATCAACAATGGCAGAATGTTGAGAGAAGGAACCGCCCAGCAAACTCGTTTCAACATACCGCGCAATGAATTGGCGCCCTGGGCCAAATTCAGCCTGTGATACCTAACCGAGCAAAACCGAGCTAGGTCTCATGGGTACTTCTTGATTACGGGTTGCCATCCCTCTTCTGAACCTTCTAATGTTAATTGTCATGCACTGAATGGTTGAGGCCTTAACTTTGTAGAAATCCATGTTTAACTTAAGAAATTAAATATTATATTTGCTTTCTACGGGAATAAAACTTTATTTGTCGACTAGTTTCGTTTACACTGTAACATCCTCAGGACTAGTGCTGAGGATGTTACAGTGTAAACGAAACTAGTCGACAAATAAAGTTTTATTCCCGTAGAAAGCAAAGATAATATTTAATTTCTTAAGTTAATTGTCATGTATCCAGAACTGTCTGCAACACGCTAAAGTGATAAGAGTTTATTTCGCTTAACTTTCAGGATAGTGAAATTGTCACGAAGATTCGTTTCTGAGGATCGTTTTTTATTTGGTCGACATCCTTCTTCTGATCCATCTTCCACGTCTAATTGGCAGATCTCCAAATCCTTTTTGCCTCCACTCCTCGAGTAAATCATTAGACATAAATTATTCGCTCAATCACTGAGACTCAACGAGTCTGAAAAATAATGTGTGTTTTCGATCACTACTAAATTCTTTGGGTATAAAGAAGTTGAAATATAGCGAATCTAACTCGAGTTCTCGGTGTTTAAAAATAGTCTTCTCATGGAGGAAAATGTAAGCTTTGACTTTCATGCACGAGTTATTAAATCATTCACGATGATGCTAAAAAGAACCAGAAGTTTATAATCGATAATTTCAGGCGTTATTTTATGGAATCGGTTCATACTTAAGCGGATAAAATGATACTTTGTAATTCCACAGATTTACAGATTTACAGATTTATTTCCACAGATAAATCTGTGGAATTACAAAGTATCATTTTATCCGCTTAACCAGAAGTTGGTATTTTGGGCAACAATCCATAGAAGTTCCAAGAAACTGCGGGATATGCCACAGCGGTAATTGTTGCAATATACATTTAGTGAATGACTCCATTAAAATTTAATATCACGGCATCTCCCATAGTCTTAAAATTTGTGAAACACCCCTAGTGTTTAAAATTTGGCTTCAACCTCGTGAACTGTGGCGCTTCGGACACTAATACGAATGCCTATGACATTGTATGAATGATATTTCGTCATAACATCTTGTTCTTTTAAAGCCCCCAAAATTTCAGAGTTTAAGAGGACGCCTCAATAGCTTAACTGGCTAAAGCACTCACCCGGACATGGAGGGACCCGGTTCCGAATCCCGATCAAGAAAAGTGATTTTTACCCTCTGAAATTGTTGAATCCATGGAGGGTTTTCTTGTTGCATAAGTATTAAAGCACATCTCTGGAAGAGTTGATTAGTGTATATTCAGTCCGGGTTCTCAACATGATCGCAGCCTTGAGTAGACAACAACGGTGTCGCCCTGTCGATCCTGCTAGCCTCGTCTTCAGGTCGAAGGCATCGGACGACGGTTTGTACCTTTGCCCAAGCGGGCCCTATTGCTCCTTGTGGGGCTCTTAACATATTCGCAGCTCTTTCCTCTTTTATTTGATCTAATCTTTAGAATGAATTAATTCTTCCCATTCAGAAAAGAAACTGTTACCGCCTGAGAATAGTGCGAGGGCGGGAGTGTGTCCCGCAGGGATATTCGTCTAGAAGTATCAGTACACTTGCGATGTCGTCTGGTTTTTCACTCATCATGTGGCGTAGTTTGGTTTGGTCTAATTTGCCACTGATCCCTGTATGTGGGCGTTTTATTTGGCTGAGCAAGTCAATAATTGAAATATTTTGATTTTGCAATTTGTTGTCAACAAATTGTTATATGGCATATATAGTATTTTGAACTGTGAAAATTCCCGATATCGTATAGAACCCGCAAAAATTACAAATAAAATTATGATATTCAGTGTTACTGAGAACCCACAGATGAGGTAAGGAATTACGTATTACGGTCGAAGGGATCACGAATATAAAAATACAGAGATAGACTGCAAGACTGACAGGTTTAAAATGTCATTTTTTCCAAGAACGAAAAGGGACCAGAATGTTTGTAGTCGAAATTCCCCAGAAGTTAGTTCATTACAATAAGTATTAACGTACAGGTTAGGGACTGCGCGAGGATATGTATGTATATATTTGTATATATATATACATATATATACATACATACCCTCGCGCAGCCCCTAACCTGTACGTTACCCCTGTACGTCATCAAGATACCCCTCTCTGGTATCCCTCCTAGCCTTCATCCACATCTACACACCGTCATATTGCAACAATCACGCGAACTCACACGTGATGTTCTGTCTCATTACCTCTACCTTTTTAGTCAACATCGTACCAACTTTCTGTCCCTCGCCAAAATCATATCCAATTCAGCCCCTTACTTAGTTCCGTCACTTAATCGTATACTTTCCTCCGCACTTCGAAATCTTACTCGAAGACGCGAGGGCCACCTAAAAAAACTCTCCTCTCTTATCCAATCTTTCTTCCACGTGGGATTTTCCTTGCCCCTTAAACAACCCCCACCACCACCCGAACCTCCGCCCCTATTCCTTTCAAAACCGGATCTAGCAACACTTTTCAACCTACCTTATCCTCCGCTCAAAACACCCGTTTTACCCATTCGCCAAACAAAAGAGTCACAGACCCAACACCCAACACCCCAAACCGAACACAAAGTAGTGAACCTTTCGTCCGAGCCTCTCAATAATTACGAGCTTTCGCTACTAAGTAAAGGCCTCTCCTTCTCCCCCACCCCTAGAACCCACCACGTTAACATTGTCACCGACACTTTAAACTTCTGCCGGAATCTCCGCTGGCATGCCCATTGGAATTCGCAGCCTTTCCCTTCGAACGCTTCCACCATTAATCCGGCACTTACTCGGTTCCGTCCAGCCTCAGAAAACGAACCCAAACCACTCCCAACCAACAATCCAATAGAAATCTTTATCAATCTCCTCCCAACAAAGATTTCCGATAAAAAATTCATAGATTCCCTGAAGCCACCAGATAACCTTTCTCCCCCTGAGAGACAAGCTCTCAGACGTTTAGCGTCTAGCAAAAATATAATTATCACAACGGCGGACAAAGGGTCATCCGTTGTCGTGCTAAACTAAGTAAATTAAGAGTAATCTCGTGGGTCAAAAATTTCATGGAAGGTCGATCACAAAGGGTCAAATTAGGAGAAGTCTATTCTGAAAAGACAAGGGTAACATCGGGTGTCCCACAAGGAAGCGTACTTGGCCCGCTCTTGTTTTTAATATACATAAATGATCTCCCAGTAGATATTATTTCTCAGATAAGACTTTTTGCAGACGACTGTATCATTTATAGGAAAATAGAAAATGACAGAGACCGCGACATACTTCAAAGGGACATTAATAAAATGGCGGAGTGGGTGACAAAAAATGGGATGGATATTAATGTTAGCAAATGCAAATCCATCACCTTTAGTAACAAGGTAAATGGAAACAATAGGGAATATAAATTCTCAGAAAATGTCATTCCTAGAAGTGATAGTTGCAAATACTTAGGTGTATATTTAACCAAGGATTTAGGGTGGGGGCTGAATGTGGATTACATTTTTAAGAAAGCTTTGAAAACTCTTCATTGGGTCATGAGAAACCTCAAAGGGAGCGATAAAGCAACTAAGGAGAAGGCGTATCAGACCCTGGTAAGACCAATTTTGGAGTACGCTTCTCTAGTATGGGACCCTTATGAAGAAGGACAAATCAAAAAACTAGAAAAGGTGCAAAGAAAGGCTGCCCGATATGTACTGGGGAAGCATAGGAGGATGGATAGTGTGTCTGACATGCTAAAAACGTTGGGCTGGGATCCTTTACAAACTAGAAGGAAAGTAAGCAGACTTTGTGGAATGTTCCGCATTCTGAATGGGGAGAAGGCTTGGGCAGATCTAAGGAAAGAGGCGGGGAACCCGAATTTTATAGGGAGAAATGACCACAATTTTAAGGTAAAATGCCGGGCACAAAGAACGAATAAAAAGAAATTTTCTTTTCTAAATAAAACAATTGTTGATTGGAATAATTTACCTGCAAAAATTTTTAAGCCCTTTCCTAACAGAGTCCAAACTTTTAAGAAAAGATGTAAACAACTTCTGTAATCATTTGATTGATGTATTGTATAAAATTAAATGTAATAGCTTAATTTTTTTTCTTGTTGATTGGGAAACAAATGTTAATGAAATGGGGATTTTTTTTATGTACTACAGATTGGTGTTTGGAAATTTCCTTAGTGTATTTTTTTTTCTTTTTTCAGACTTATTTTATTTATTATCTTTTGTGATGTTGATTGTATTTCAGAAACCATGTTATTTTTCCAAGGCAAGTTTATTGTAACACTTGGGACTTGTGTGCCACCTGACATTTGTCTATTTGCACATGTAAATTTTAATAATAATAATAATAATAATAATAAACAAGAAAGACTACGACACTGAGGCATTACGACAATTAAATGACCTTTCTTGCTACACCCCCCTGCCCCAAGATCCTAATCCTTCATACCAAAAGGATATTCTATCTTTTCTATCCAATTTTGGTCCCGGAGAAGGTCTATCTCGCAAAGATATATCCATTCTTTCTCCTCCTAATCCTAAGACCCCACATTTTTATTTGCTACCCAAAATTCACAAAACCAATAACCCCGGACGCCCCATTGTCTCTAGCATCAACTCCCCCACTGAGCGAATTTCCGCATTTATAGACCACCACCTTCAACCCATAGCCACTTCACTCCCTTCTTACATCAAAGATTCGTACCACTTCCTGGAACGTCTACACTCAATCCCAATTCCTCACAGCACGACCATTCTCATGGCCACAATAGACGTTACATCTCTGTACACCTCCATTCCCCACAAAGAAGGCTTAGAAGCACTGAAATATTACCTCTCTCTACGACCGACACCACACACTCCATCCACAGATTTTCTTCTCGAACTGAGCCAACTCGTCCTAACCAAAAATGCCTTCCAATTCAATGAAAACATTTATTTGCAAATAAAAGGTACTGCAATGGGCACGCGTATGGCTCCTGCATACGCCAATCTCTTTATGGGTAAACTTGAAGAAAAATTTCTCCAGCAACAAACCCTTAAACCACTCTTCTGGGCCCGTTACATTGATGATATTTTCCTCCTTTGGCCCCACGGACGCGAAAACTTGTCATCCTTCATTTCCTCTCTCAACTCCTCCTCCTCGGTTTCTTTCACTTCCTCTATATCAGACTCAAATCTCACCTTTCTAGACATTGACATTCATCTCCAGAACAATAAGTTTTACACCTCAGTTCACATTAAACCGACCAACACCCAACAATATCTCCATTTCAATAGTTGTCACCCATCACACACAAAACGCTCCATCCCCTTCTCACTCTCAGTCCGCGGCCTCCGTCTCTGCAACAACACCCCCTCCAAACGGAAATACATTGACCAGTTACACGTTTCTCTCAGAGAATGTGGGTACCCTGAAACACTGCTCAACAGGAAAATTCTCAAACCTTCAACCCAATACACTCCTCTCCCCAAACCTAACCGCCCAAAATGCCCTAACCTTATCACCACTTTCTTCCCCGGAACCCACAAAATTAAACAGATAATCCGTGAACTCTTCCCAATTATTAGCAATAGTCAATCCACATCACCTTTATTCCCACATTGTCCCTCCGTTTCATTTCAACGCCCGTCAAACCTGCGTGATATCTTTAAGTCTATAAAACCACCTACGAGCACCCCTGTCTCTTCCCCACCCCTGTCCGCACCATGCAACCGCCCACGCTGTAAATGCTGCCATCTCCTCAGACCTTCCACGTCCCTTATTACCAACTCCCAACCCATAGCCACCTGCACCTCTAAAAACCTTATATATCGCCTCTCCTGTAACTTCTGCCCTGCCTTTTACGTGGGTGAATGCACGACCACCCTTTCCCTCCGAATGAATAACCACCGCTATTCCACCAAATCTCCCACCTTCCTTAATTATCCCATCCCTACTCACACTGCTTCCCACAACCAGTCTTTTGATGACTGCTTCTCCGTTTCAGTGATTGAAATCCTTCCCAATTCCGCTAGTAACATAGAGGTGAGAACTCGCGAGATGGCACATATCTGGGTGCTCCAGTCCTTTAAACCCCCCGGGCTGAACCAAGCCCACTGATTTTATCCTATGCTGCCTACATTTCGCCTCCCCCACCTTGTCCGCTTCCTATTGGCCCCTTAATTCTCCTCCTCCTTGTATATGTGTAGAAGAGTGTGTGTATGTATATATATATATATGTATATGTGTATATGTATGTATATATATGCATTTGTATATATATATATATATAAGGATTTTATCCAAAGCTGCCTAGAACCGCTTCACTCTTCTGAGCGAATCGGTCACCAAGTCCCCCGCTAAAGGCCCGGCCGCTTCACGACCGGGACCTTCCAGCTCTTCCCCTACCGCGGCAACTCTACCGCCCCCTGCCATTTCCCCCTCCCCCACCTTGTCCGCTTCCCATTGGCCCCTTACCTCTCCTCCCGTCACCCTTCTCTTGCACATGTCCTCTCCGCTCTTCCCCGACAACGGCATTCTGATGACGACGGCCGTGCCGTCGAAACGTAAATATCCAATGTAAGTGTCCTTCTTTTATGTTTCTATGTGTGTGGTGTTTTTTGTGTTAGTGTTTGTGTGTTTGTATATATATATATATATATATATATATACATATATATATATATCGATGATGCGGAAGTACTCACGAGAGCAATATAACTTTTGGACGGCACAATAGAACACAGAATAAAACAGATAACACGTAAAAGGACACTCACAATGTAGATTTAAGCTTTCGGCCTACTCCGAGGCCTTCTTCAGGTCAGACTCAGAGTCTGACCTGATTATATATATATATATTATAGATTATATATATTATAGATTATATATTATAGATTATATATATTATAATTATAGATTATACATTATATATATATATATATATATATATATATATATATATATATATAATGAGAATTCACTAAATAGTCATAGCAAACACAGAAACTAAAACATAAAAGAGGGACTCACTAGTTCTCGAATTTTCGGTGGTGCAACCACCTTTCTCAAGAGAAATTAGGAACAGAACTGGGGCAGAGCAGGCAGGGCCCGAAAGCAGTGGTAGGAAGGAGAAGGGGGAAAATGGGGGAAAATTTGTACCACGTTTCTCCCTGGCCTAGAATCTCTGCGTTCTATCCTAAAGGACCTCTATCCTATCCTCAAAAACCACAATTCAACCACCAACCTTTTCCCCAAATGCCCCTCTGTCACTGTCAAACGCCCCGCCAATCTATCAGATCTTCTAAAATCTGCCAATCCACTTCTTAAATCCTCGCCCCGTTCCAAAATCACTCCCAGACCCTTCAATAAACCTAGATGCAAAACATGTCCTATTTTCCTAACCAGAATCCCATCCCTCTCCCACCCGCTCTTTAACTCTCTCCCACCAATTCCCTACTCCTCGTGTACCTCCAGCAATGTTGTCTACCTACTCAAGTGCCAACTTTGCCCTGCCTTTTACATTGGACAGTGTACCGCACCCTTTAATATTAGAATCAATAATCATCGAGCCTCATGCAACAATTCCTCCCTTATTGGTATGCTCCCAATCCCCAAACATGCCTCCGAACACAACACTGCCTTTGACCAATGTTTTAAAGTATCCGTCTTAGCATCCCTCCCACACTCAGACCCTCCACTGAAACTCAAAACATTAGAGCTAGCTTTCATCTGGCTCTTGGATTCCTGGAATCGCCCAGGTATTAATATTAGACATTAATTGCCCCCTTTATGCATAAAATTTCATCCCCCTCCGCCCCCAACAACTTCCATGTCATCCCCACCTTTTTTAAAATTCCCAAGCCATACACTACCCCTCCAAACTCCTCACCTCGAATGCCTTTCCCCCCCTTTTTTCCCCCTTTTCCTTTCTTTTCCCCTCTTTTCCCCAATTTTCCCCCTTCTCCTTCCTACCACTGCTTTCGGGCCCTCCTCTACCTCAGTTCTGTTCCTAATTCCTCTTGAGAAAGGTGGTTGTACCACCGAAAATTCGAGAACTAGTGAGTCCCTCTTTTATATGTTTTAGTTTCTGCGTTTGCTATGACTATTTAGTGAATTCACATTATTGTGCACGTTCGTGAGTTTTCCAAGAAAGTGACTATATATATATATATATATATTCATTCAAATTGAAATAGGGATAAGGAAAATGGTAAAGGAACACATATAAAGGGCGAACACAACAGAGGTGGGGATGGCGGATGTGAGCAGATCACGAATGTAAAAATATTTTCCTCGACCGGGACTTGAACACCGGATCTCTCCACTTGCCGGGCGGATGCTCTAAACCACCTGAGCTATGATTCAATTAATTTTTATTCGGTTCAGTTTATACGTTACATAGCAAGTGTTTACATTTTACATAATAACAGCTTATAGATTTTGGTTACAGAATAATCTTTTTCCTTATGAATATATGCATAGATATATTCATACACATATATATACATAAACATAGAAAAAAACATATACAAACATACATATTATTACACTACATACATTAGAAATGTGCATATACAATTGAGATCATATGCAATACTCTTGAAGAAAATAATGAGGCTAGGTTCACAAGATATACATTATATATGGTGAGGGTTATCGGTTAGTGTTAAACACATTCTGTGAAACAACTCTTCAACCACTGGCGTAGTGTGTCCGGCACCGTGGGCAGCCACATCCGTTCCACCAATGCTTGCATACCTTTTGCGGAATTTTTTTTCGCTGTTCTTAATTGTATGAACTCCACGATTAAAGTAGTCATAATTAGAGTTTTGAAACTCGGAAAGAGCCGAAAGTTCAGGGTGATCAGATTTATGTCTGTAATGGCACCACCGCCGAACACGTCCCAGGTTTTATATATCTTTTTCAGGGCTTCCCATTCTCTGAGTTTTTCGCCGCAGCCTAGAATCAGATGCGCGGCGTTGTCTATTCGACGGCATGACGGACAAAGGGGCGAATCAGCTAACCGTAGGTGATGCCTCACTTCCCTCGTCATGACCAAGTTCGCGATTAGGTTGAACATTTGACTACGCGCCTTGTCGTTCACTCTGCTGGTTGCCCAGTTTTTCCAAGATAATGTCGTTTTGGATGTCATTTTTCCCTGCTCGGCGAGCGCTCTGAGATACAGGGTCTTGACCGTAATTGTTTCTCCATCTCTCAGGAGTGAGGCGACCTTTTTCGTTTCTTCAAAAGCCCTCCGGTGGCATTCGTCTTGCGCGAGTGCCTGCCACGCGTCCCTGAGGAGTGCCTTTCGCCACGCGTCGTCACCCCCAAGGACGCGCAGACCGAGCTTCGCGTAGACCACCTTTGCTTTTAGAGCTGTATCCGTTAAATTGAGCCCACCTAGCTCAAAAGGGCCATAGAGCTGGTTGCGGGACACTTTCTTTACGTAGCCGTTCCAGATCATTTGGTTAGTCGCTTTAATGAAGTATGCATTGTATTTAGGGGGTAAGGGCCACAAATGGGCCACATACCATAGCCTCGGGAAGACAATCTGGTTCAGGAGGCGGACGCGGGTCACAATCGGGAGGGAAGGTAGTGAAAATTTCCCAACACTCCATTTTATATGGCGGTCTATAACTCCCCAGTTCCGCTCAATCGTGGGAGCCAACTCCTTCTCCCACCAGAACCCTAGGATTTTGAGGGAGGGCGACTCTGACCAACCGATGGAGGTCGATGGCGGGCTTCCCCTCAGCAGGAGAAACCTGGATTTCCGACCGTTGAGGAAGAGACCACCCTGCTCGTATAACTTTAAAATGTCGTGGGCGAGAGCCATGTGGGACGGGTCGTTTATGAAAAGGGTTATGTCGTCAGCGTATGCGACGCCCGGGCAGACAGCGTTGTGACGGCGTATCCCGATTCCACTGCTCTGAAGTCGCCTGAGTAGGGGGTCTATGGCAAAAGCAAACAGCAGCATTGACAACGGGCAGCCCTGCCGGACGGAGTTACAGACGGGAATGGGGGGTGAGGTGGCATTCTTTATTCTAATTCTAGAAGATGTACCGGTGTACATCGTTAAAACGGCACGTAAAAAGTGCTCGGGGAAGGCCATCGTCTTGAGCACGGTTACGATCCATTCGATCCGGACCAGATCAAATGCTTTCGCAAGGTCAATTCCAAGCACTGCTAGAAAACTATCGCCATACAAGGGTGAGGAAAAAATGACGTCGCGAATTAGCAGTGCGGCATCGAAACTGTTTCGCGTTTTCGACACGGCGTACTGGGATGGAGAGAGGACTAAGTCGGCAACAGCCGTCATTCTATAGCGCAAGACGTGTGCCAATATCTTATAATCGGCATTTAAAAGGGCGATTGGACGAAAGTCGTTGAACGACTTGGGCCGCGTAATCTTTGGTATAAGGGTTATCACGGCGGTCCGCTGACTTGCAGTCAGAGAGCCGCTACTTAAAATGAAATTAAAAAGTCTGGTTAAAATAGGTTTAAGGACATCCCAGTACGCGAAATAAAATTCAAAGGGTAGGCCGTCCAAGCCGGGTGCTTTGCCCTTTGGGAACATGGAGGAGACGCAGTCCAGTTCGTCTGAACTTATGTCTCGACCTAGATCCGCTTTTTGGGTTGAGGACAGCATAGGGAGAGAGGGAAGAGGGGGTGTGTCTCCCTCCTTCCACGGAGGATACCTGTTAAAAATATTTTTAAAGTGCCGGGTCGCTTCCATAAGGAGGTCGGTGTCGCCGGTGGCAGATTCTCTGACAGGGATTCTGTCTGTGACGGAGCCGGAGTTGGATTTCACCGAGCGCCGAAGCTCGGATAGCGTAAGGGGCCCCCCTATATCTGTCTCTAATTCTTTTTGCCATTTTTGGGGAGCGTATTTTTGAAGTTCATGGCCAAGGATAATTTTTTTAAGTGACGACACTTGGGCGTGGAAACCCTCCGGCGCAACATCCTTACGCAGGAGCTCCTCCAGCGCCCGGCGGTAGAAGGAGATGGTGTAATTTTTTTCTCTACGCCACTCAAGAGCTTGCCTTTTGATGTGTTGGACAATTCGGGGTTTGAAAACTTCGTCCCACCATACCGCGAGGTCTGCACCAGGACGTAATGCCGCGATCAGTTCACACACCCGGCTGCGGATGGAGTCGCGGCGAGTGGCGTCCTCCAGAACGCGGAGGTCCATGCGCCACACGGCGCCGCAGCGGTGGGCACGCGCGGCGGGGGTTGTATCCGGGCATGTAACACTCATGATCAGCGCACAGTGATCAGAGAAGGACACTGGGAGGGTGTCCACTCTCTGGACATCATTCTTAAGTGATGCCGAGAGGAAGAGGTAGTCGATCCGCGTCCGAGAGTTATGTCCTGATCGCGTGAAGGGGGCGGGACCGGCGCAGAAAGAACGCACTGCGTCAATCGCTCCAATTGAGTCAAGCATCAGTGAGAGTGCTCGGCTTGGGTAGTATGTCAATCTATCCCTGTTCGAGGCACTATCCTCTCGGCGGTAAATGGAGTTGAAGTCCCCACCCAAGATGGCCTTCCCCGAGAAGGGATAAAGGTAGGGGAGGAGAAGTTCATTAAAATATGTTTCGCGCTCTGCCCTCGCACACTCGCCAGAGGGAGCGTAAAAATTGATTATGTGGATCCCATTCACGATAACAGACGTTATTCGACCCGAGGCGTGGCGGCGAACATGAGAGAATGGAATGCCATTTCGGACTAGGGTGGTGGTGCCAGAATGACAATCGGCGAAATTGCCGATAGCCTGAAAAGTGTTCGCATCCCAGACTATGCCCTCCTTCACCTCTTGAAGGAGGATTACATCAGCCCTGAGATCGCGGAGAAAACGTTGGAGGACTGCAATTTTTAAGTGACTGTAAATGCCGGCAATATTCAGCGAAATGACATTCATTGGTGAAGCGATAGGGCATCTATGGGCACCGGACATCACTTACCAGAGTTTTGGTCGTGGCTTACGTCGCTCCGGTCGCGGCTTGAACCCGGGCGACGAGTACTTCGCCGTTTCCCGGGACGCTTCGTCCGACGAGTCAACGATCGAGGTCGCGAGTTGTCGCCACATCCCTCCCCCCCGACCTCGTCCGAAGAGGAAGAGCCAGCCGTGGTCTCCACGAAGAGCTGGTTGTTCGGCAGCGTTCCACGGGGGGGCCTCCTCGAGCGAGCACAGCTGGGGCCCGTCTCGGGCCGGGAGGTGCCCTCAGGAGGGACCGGGGTGGCGGACTGGGGGTCATCTGCCGAAGGGACCCCGTCGGCAGTAATCAAGGAGGATGGTTCGATTCGGTCCGCCTCTAGAGGTTCCCTGGGAAGACCGACGACATCATGATCGAGTGTCCGTGAGAGCGGGATCGGGGGGCCAGCCGTTGGGGATGGGGGCCATTCACAATCCAATGAATCTGTCACTATTGGTTCTCGGGGAGCTGGAAGCACGTGATGCGGGGATTGTAGGTGGAGGGTATCGGTGGCGTGGCCGCGGGAAAGAGGGACGAAGGATGATTCATCCTCCCTTGACGGGGTCACAAGGACAGGGGCCGGCGGTTGTGGGAGAGTGGGCGAGCAGGTAGGGACTGCAGCTAGATTAAGGTTTGAACTCGGGAGATCAGTGTCGTCTGTTCTCTTCTTTTTTGCATCGCTTTCTTCTTTCGACGACTTTCGCTCCCTCTGATTTTTTCCTATAGATGAAGGGGTATGTGGGGAGTCGGCGGGATCAGCGGGGGTCGCACCCTCGATAAAAAGCAAGGACCGCGCCCTCTCCTCCACAGCCACCTCGGGCTCGTCCATCTCCTCGGTGGTGTTCGGGCTGGAGGCCATGACCATTGCCTCCGCATAGCTCTTTCCTCCCTGGTTCCGAGGGCAGGTCTTGCGCTCGTGGCCTTCTTGGTTGCAGCGGGCGCAAGTGCGACGTTGACCCTCATATATGATGATGGCCCGGTTACCGCCGATGTGGAGGTACGAGGGGATATTTCTCTCGACCGTCATCCGCACAACCCTGGTGCCAGTAAGCACCCGCGCCAACTTTTCTCCCTCCCACCTGTTCTCCCACGAGCGATGGATTTTACCAAAACGTTGGAGCTCGCTTGTTATGTCTTCCAATGGGGTCTCCACGGGGAGACAAAGAATCCTGACATTACACGGGCTGCCCGAGGTTTCGTCAATAGTTATCGTCGTCCTCTGATCCCTTAAGGACGGAAACGGTAGTTTACGCGGAGTATTCTCTAAAATCCTAGTCATTGCAGCTTCGTTTGCTAACTTCAGGAATATCAAATGTCGATTGTATCCAAATTGGATCGCCACTATCTCTTCGGGTGTGAGGCCCAGCGACTCTAGTGTGAAGAGGTGGACCTCCAACGGAGTAGGGGGTTTCGCCTTCTCGTCAACTTGCAAGGCGAGCGTGTTTACGCGACGTATGACCATTTTGAAAAATGATCAAATTGAGCACGCCTGCGTGAAAGAAAGGAGAGCGGGCCAAGTGGATAACCACTCCAAAGAGAGAGAAAAAAAAAACAATCACCCGTGTACACTCCCTCCCCGCTACTCGCACCTGGCGGTAGCAAAACAAAAAGGAGCCTAAGCTAGCAGTCAAGGTCAGTTATGAACCAGTAAACAAAACGAAGGCACGGTCTTCCCGGCGGAAGAAGTCGAGAGTCAAACTTCACGCTTCTGAAAGAACTAGGCGGTCAACCGCCGCTCGAAACAAAACACGATCGGAACCTCGATTTCCGAGAGAGTCCGGCAGTGCCGCTCACCAAAACCCGGCGGCCGACGCCTCGGTCGCCGGCGAAATCAGACACTCGGTAAACAGAGGCACGACCAGCTATCGAGGAAGAGTACTTTTACATTGAAATCTGCGATCTTATAAAGCGCCAAAGTGCTCCGAATCATTACCCAGAAGATGGCGTTAGGGAGCTGTTACACCCACCAAAGGAGAAATTGACAAACACAAGAGGAGAATGGACAGTAGGTTAGCAAGCATACAACATCGTGTATTTGGCCAATGTGGCTCGTCTCTTCTTCTGGCTATGCGTGCCATGAAACGCACCGTTCCTATCCTTTATGATGTTGTATGCTTGCTAACCTACTGTCCATTCTCCTCTTGTGTTTGTCAATTTCTCCTTTGGTGGGTGTAACAGCTCCCTAACGCCATCTTCTGGGTAATGATTCGGAGCACTTTGGCGCTTTATAAGATCGCAGATTTCAATGTAAAAGTACTCTTCCTCGATAGCTCTATGGCCCTTTTGAGCTAGGTGGGCTCAATTTAACGGACACAGCTCTAAAAGCAAAGGTGGTCTACGCGAAGCTCGGCCTGCGCGTCCTTGGGGGTGACGACGCGTGGCGAAAGGCACTCCTCAGGGTCGCGTGGCAGGCACTCGCGCAAGACGAATGCCACCGGAGGGCTTTTGAAGAAACGAAAAAGGTCGCCTCACTCCTGAGAGATGGAGAAACAATTACGGTCAAGACCCTGTATCTCAGAGCGCTCGCCGAGCAGGGAAAAATGACATCCAAAACGACATTATCTTGGAAAAACTGGGCAACCAGCAGAGTGAACGACAAGGCGCGTAGTCAAATGTTCAACCTAATCGCGAACTTGGTCATGACGAGGGAAGTGAGGCATCACCTACGGTTAGCTGATTCGCCCCTTTGTCCGTCATGCCGTCGAATAGACAACGCCGCGCATCTGATTCTAGGCTGCGGCGAAAAACTCAGAGAATGGGAAGCCCTGAAAAAGATATATAAAACCTGGGACGTGTTCGGCGGTGGTGCCATTACAGACATAAATCTGATCACCCTGAACTTTCGGCTCTTTCCGAGTTTCAAAACTCTAATTATGACTACTTTAATCGTGGAGTTCATACAATTAAGAACAGCGAAAAAAAATTCCGCAAAAGGTATGCAAGCATTGGTGGAACGGATGTGGCTGCCCACGGTGCCGGACACACTTCGCCAGTGGTTGAAGAGTTGTTTCACAGAATGTGTTTAAAACTAATCGATAACCCTCACCATATATAATGTATATCTTGTGAACCTAGCCTCATTATTTTCTTCAACAGTATTGCATATGATCTCAATTGTATATGCACATTTCTAATGTATGTAGTGTAATAATATGTATGTTTGTATATGTTTTTTTCTATGTTTATGTATATATATGTGTATGAATATATCTATGCATATATTCATAAGGAAAAAGATTATTCTGTAACCAAAATCTATAAGCTGTTATTATGTAAAATGTAAACACTTGCTGTGTAACGCATAAACTGAACCGAATAAAAATTAATTGAATCATAGCTCAGGTGGTTTAGAGCATCCGCCCGGCAAGTGGAGAGATCCGGTGTTCAAGTCCCGATTGAGGAAAATATTTTTACATTCGTGATCTGCTCACATCCGCCATCCCCACCTCTGTTGTGTTCGTCCTTTATTTGTGTTCCTTTACCATTTTCCTTATCCCTATTTCAATTTGAATAAATATTTATTCGCCATATGGCGGTATTTCGTGTTTGAATGTGTATTTGGCCAATGTGGCTCGTCTCTTCTTCTGGCTATGCGTGCCATGAAACGCACCGTTCCTATCCTTTATGATGTTGTATGCTTGCTAACCTACTGTCCATTCTCCTCTTGTGTTTGTCAATTTCTCCTTTGGTGGGTGTAACAGCTCCCTAACGCCATCTTCTGGGTAATGATTCGGAGCACTTTGGCGCTTTATAAGATCGCAGATTTCAATGTAAAAGTACTCTTCCTCGATAGCTCAGGTGGTTTAGAGCATCCGCCCGGCAAGTGGAGAGATCCGGTGTTCAAGTCCCGGTCGAGGAAAATATTTTTACATTCGTGATCTGCTCACATCCGCCATCCCCACCTCTGTTGTGTTCGTCCTTTATATGTGTTCCTTTACCATTTTCCTTATCCCTATTTCAATTTGAATGAATATTTATTCGCCATATGGCGGTATTTCGTGTTTGAATGAATAATTGAAGTATATATATATATATATATATATATATATATATATATATATATATATAACTTTTGGACGGCACAATAGAACACAGAATAAAACAGATAACACGTAAAAGGACACTCACACTGTAGATGATTTAAGCTTTCGGCCTACTCCGAGGCCTTCTTCAGGTCAGACTCATGTTCTATTGTGCCGTCCAAAAGTTATATTGCTCTCGTGAGTACTTCCGCATCATATATATATATATATATATATATATATATATATATATATTGATGTAGAGTAGGTTTCTGGTTTGTGTTTTACTAGGAGTCACAAAATATCTATTTGGTAGTTGTGTCCATCCAAAAACCTACCTTAACCGGTAGATTACCTTATAGTAAAATAAATAAATAAATAAATATATATATATATATATAACTTAGAGAGTAACACACAGCACGAGGACACATAAAAAGAACACTCACAATAATATCTTGATAATTTCGACGGACTCGAACTCTGTCTTCTTCGGAAGATATGTATATGTATACATATATGTATATTTGTGCATGAATATATATTTGTATGTTTTTGTATATATATATACATATTTCCCTCACCTATTTGATAACCCCAACCCCCTCATCCCTTACCCTTCCCTCATGGTGCTACACCCCCTGTCACACACCTTTTTTGGTGGCTCGCAGGGTATTTATGTAGATGCAGATGTAGATGTAAGGAAAGGAATCTGAATTCGACCACGAACGATTATGACATTTTACATGGTACGTATTTGACTAACCCAATTTCTTCTTTTCCGGTTTATATGTTATTTGAAATTTTTATAAACTGTTTTTGATTTATATTACGTTGGTTTGATTTGAAATTGGTAATACTAATATTTGTTAATAACTTTTAAATAATAAATAGGAATATAATAAAAAATATGGTACAGAAAAATGTAGAGATCTGGAGGTATTTGTGTCCTTCGTGAAGGCTTCCGGCTTGGTAAAGTGGTTCAAATTGTTGAAATTATTGTATAGTGAGATGCTGGATGGATATGCGGATAAATAGACACCTGTATATGTATGAGGATCAGAAGGCAGTGGTAAGGGGAGAGGAGGAGGGAGAATTGGGATTGGCGGACTGAGATTTGGGGGTTTGAATATGATTCCTCGCACTGGCTGGTGTTTTACGTACGCACGGATGATGAATTGTCAAGGGTAAAATGAGAAGACATTGAGCCGGGAATTGAAGGAAACGAGTGGGTATTTCACTCGGAGATACAGATTTTTAAACAATAGTTAGTCATGAGGTCGAAGGTCGAATTTCCTTAATTGTTGAGTGTATTTCAGGACCATAGCGAGAAGGACGAGATGAACACTGACCCAACCCTAAGAGGAATGATATAGTTGTCAAGAATTAGGAAGCTAATGTATAGATTACAGTGGGAATACTGGAGTTGGAGGAGAAATCTACATAATTGTGTATTAACGTGGAAAATATGTGTTATTAGAAAAGTTATAAGAATAGTGGCAAAAACCAAAGAAACACCCTAGAGAAGAGGGGAATGCACGAACGTGCTCTGTGTAAAGATGTGAAAAACGTTTTGCGGGATTAAAATGTGAATAAATGGAGAAATGAAGTTGAATGGTACAGATAACAATTGTCTTTATGGGTTTTTATTATTTCCTTTTCATCCTAGCAAACCCATCTACGAGTACATTCTATTTTCTTATTGTACTGCCCTTTCTCTTACACTTAACGTAACACATTAGGAGCACTAAATTTTTAATCCGTATCTGTAACCGGAGAATTATTTCAGTTGATCACGCTATTCCTAAATCTCTGCACAACCACAATGCTGTCTTACTGATATCTTTCTTTGTCGCCAGTACTGATTAATGCCATTTTATTGTCCGTTATTTTTCTTCGGAGAATTTCCGTTACCATTTCCAAAAGTGTTTTCGGCGTGAGAGCATCATTCAATGGCCGGCCCCGCCAGGCTCCGAATGTCTTTGCAGCGGCCTCACTGAGGGAAAAACGACCCGCCGTCATTCCCTCGTATCCTTCACACGTGGCTGGGTCATGGGTGCCCACCAGGAGCACTGCCCCCTCCCGGGTAGCGTCGAGGGTCATGGGAACGCGCAAGCCCTTCCATCTCGTCCAGTTTGCAGCAAATGCCGATCGTTCGTCCGTCTATGCACCCCCTTTATTGATTCCCCCTCCCCCTGCGGTCCCCTGCCGCAAGGGGGCGACGTAAAATCCCGCCTGCAGGTGGGAGGACGGAGGTGGGGGTGGGTAGGCGGCGTGGGAAAGATCCGAGACGGAGATTCCATTCCTTGCGCGCCATGCGGTTTTTCCATGATGTGTGATGTGATCCTTGATGCGTTCCCATATACGGTGTACAACAGCAAACTCGTGAAACATACTCTTGAAGTAATTTAATGTTCCACGAATAAATTATTTTTGACGAAAATTGCACTTTAAGATTTTTTGAACGGACATGATCTCGAACTTTCCAATTATTAGATGAAGGAACTATTACTGGACTAACGCGACTCATCTGTCGAATTGGTTATCTTACAAAACAATTTTTGAAAAATGTTATAGAAAATTTGTCCGATGATCGATTATTTTTGTAATAACATATATACATATAAAATATATGTATATTCATACGAAATATATCCATACGAAATCCCGCCATACGGTGAACAAATATTCATTCACAAATAGAAATAGAATAAGGAAAAGGGATAGGAAAACACATAAAAGACGAACACAGGACATGTGGGGAAGGCGGATTTGAGCAGATCACAAATGTAAAAATATTTCCTTAACCGGGACTTGAACACTGGACCTTCCACTTGCGGATGAGCTACCAATTACGCCATTAAGGAAACCTAATTTACACAGATCTGCGATGCTTATTGTCTATTTCTCCTTTTTGTGTGTAAAAACAGCTCCCTAAAGCCATCTCTTGGCCAACGATTCGGAGCACCAGGGTGCTTTAAAAACATCGCAGATCTCAGTGTATATTATATATATATATATATATATTATTTATTATTAGGTAATCTACCGGTTAAGGTAGGTTTTTGGATGGACACAACTATCAAATAAACATTTTGTGACTCCCCACCTAGCAAACTAATCTATATCAGGTCCCTCTTCATCTCGGTGTACTTCTTTCCTCCCTTCCTCCCGTCCAACATCCCTATCCTGTTCCTACCCTTACCTCGCTTGCCCAACATTCTCCCCTCTGTTACCCTCTTCAACATTCCACTACCGCTCAATACGCCTTTCATCCATTTTTCCTGCCTCCATAGGATTTCTCTCAACAAACTCCTCTCCTCATCCGCCATCTCCATACTTCCTCAATTGTTTTGCGTTCGGTCCATTTCACCTTCTCCATTCTTCTCCACACCCACATTTCAAAAGCCTCCAATCTACGTCTATCCTCCTGCTTCAGCGACCACGTTTCCGCGCCGTACATAGCTACGCTCCATATCAGAGTTTTTACGAGTCTTGTCTTAACATCCCTACTCAACGTCCCCGTCATCAACTCCCTCCTCCTTGAGAAAGCCTCCTTGCCTAGCGCAATTCTTCTCCTTACGTCCCTACTACTTTGACCGTGTTGGTCCAACACACTTCCGAGATATGTAAACTGTTCTACCTGCTCTATTTTTTCCCCGCCTATTTTAACATTTAGCTTAGCCTTTTTCTTTCTGGAAAATCGCATAACCTTTGTTTTATTAATATTTATTCTCATCCCATATTTATCGCACTGAACCTCCAATTCACTCAACAATGCTTGCATCCCCTTGGCTGACTGAGCAACTAATGCTTGATCATCAGCAAACCTAACCGATTTTACGAATTCCCCTTCGACTTTCATTCCTACCTCCAGTTCTTCCCATGCCTCTTTAATCATTTCCTCTACATATACGTTGAACAGTACCGGTGACAATGGGCAACCCTGCCTTACACCTCTTCCTAACACTGCCCATCCGGACTCTCCGTTCCCCACTCGCACCTGAGCAGTCTGAGACATGTACAGGTTGCGGATCAGTCTCCTGTCCCTCCAATCCATTCCTATTTTCTGCAATACACGCATTAATTTTTCCCAATTCACTCTATCGAACGCTTTTTCGAAATCTACAAAACAGGCAAAAACGTCCTGATTGTATTCTATATTCCTCTCGACTAGTGATCTCATTACTGCAATGGCATCACGCGTACCTCTTCCTTTCCTGAACCCAAACTGATCATCCCCTAAGTAATCATTTGCCTTACTCTCTATCCTTTTGTTGATGATCCTGAGAATAACTTTAGCTGCGTGGGATATCAAACTTATTGTTCTGTAATCCTCACATGACGAAGCCTTTGCCTTTTTTGGAATAGGAACTAACACCGATCTCACAAAATCTTCCGGCCAGATTCCTTCCTCATAGATACTACGAATATATATATATATATATATATATATATATATATATATATATATATATATATATATATATAATATGTATTTATATATTTATTCTTTGAAAGCAACAAACAATAAAAGAACACATAAAAGGAACACTCAAACGTTATTTCTTGATAATAACGACGGAATTAAGCTGAAATAACGTGTGAGTGTTCCTTTTATGTGTTCTTATATTGTTTGTTGCTGTCAAAGATTTTTTATTAGACATTTTCGTGTGACTTTGACGATATCATATATACTTATGTGTGTGTGTATATATATATATATATATATATATATATATATATATATATATATATATATATATATAGATGATTTCTTCGAAGTAACACGGAAGTGTTGAATAAAAAACTTAGACAGTAATACAGCACGAGAACACATAAAAAGAACACTCACAGTAATATCTTGATAATTTCGACGGACTCGAGCTCCGTCTTCTTCGGAAGATAAGAATATATATATATATATATATATATATATATATATATATATAAGAAGGGCATACATTTCAGTACTTACTGTTAAATCTCTGACAATTATCTTTTGAAGTACTCATTTTTACTTGAAATACAATTTCTTGGGATAGTATTGCCCTTCTTCCAACAAGAAAACTCATTTGTCATATTCATGAAGACCATCATGTTATGTCCATGAAATCCTAACTTATTATTGCAGTTATTCGTGTCCTTTTTTACCTCTTGGATCGCATTTTGTTGTTTATCGTAAATAGATATGCGTATACTCAAATTAAACGTTACTTCTGAAGTCAAAAGACGGCGCGTGGCAGGGGGTTTCAGAGAACGGGCCGTAGAAAAGAATGGTTAGTCAGCAAAAAGAAGGATGTTAAATTTGGTAATGACTCTATATTTTCGTGTTTAATGTATGATATAGTATTCTCAGCACTATTTCTCAACGGTTATCACTAGATTTTTCACCATTGTATGAAGTAGGTTTTGGAGCCTGGTACTTTTCTCGACCCTCAAGTGAACCATTATCATATTTTATTCTATTTAAAATGGCTGAGCCATGTCCTTCCATCGGCAAGGTTTCTTCAATCGAACCCTTCCGCTAAATGATGCGCAATTCTTCATTCCACTTTTTTACATGGATCCAAAATATTTCAAGCATATTCCGTGAAATCTAACTAATATTTAATAAATACATTTATCTTGCATTTGATGCGGGTCGCGGTGGTCTAGCGGGTAGTTGGACTGCTGACCAGAGGGTCCCGGGTTCGATTCCCGGGCAAGGCACTTTGGGCACCTGCAGCTCCACCTATGCTCCATCAGCTATGTAATTTTTCGGGTACCAGATAGTCCTGGGAAACCATAACCGCATCTAATCTCTATCTAATCTACCATCACCTACTAAACCGACCTTCGGGTTGATTACTGTGTATATATATATATATATATATAAACACACAAACACTAACACAAAAAACACTACACACATAGAAACATAAAAGAAGGACACTTACATTGGATATTTACGTTTCGACGGCACGGCCGTCGTCATCAGATTATCTGTCATCAGAATTTAAATATCCAATCAGACACTTAAATATCCAATGTAAGTGTCCTTCTTTTATGTTTCTATGTGTGTAGTGTTTTTTGTGTTAGTGTTTGTGTGTTTGTGCGTCGCCGGAGAGCGTCTTTTCCAAGTTTATATATATATATATATATATATATATATATTGTGTATATATATATACCAACCAACCTTCTCAAGGAAGAGATGGAAGAAGCATATGTGTGCACACATATACAGGTTTTCGAATTTTCGATGGCCAAGCCACCTTTCTCAAGGAAGAGATGGAAGAAGCATATGTGTGCATATATATATATATATACATATATATATATATATATATATATATATATATATATATATGCACACATATGCTTCTTCCATCTCTTCCTATAGAAAGGTGGCTTGGCCATCGAAAATTCGAAAACCTGTGAGTTTTTTTTTGTGTTTCTGTATTTTTGAGTTTGTTCACTAATGCTAACTTGATATACATTTTTGTTCACATCAGTGAACCTTTCATATAAGTTATATGTATATATACATGTATGTACGTGGATGGTCTGAAAAGTTTCCGACTCAGAAAATTTCAGAAAAAATGTCTTGTATCTTTGTTAGGTCGGAAACTTTTTAGACTACGTTCATACATGTATATATGCATGTAAACACATATGTATAAATTTATATGTATACGTATATATGTATATGTAAAATATATACTATATACATATATTTTGACACTGAACAACCCGAAGACGGGGTGGCATGACCTCGAAATCTTATTTCTTTTCTCGGTCATGGCTCCTCTATCCACTCACTGTTGATGATCTTAGCACCAATTTTACCTCTTTCAGAAATTCCGCATTACCAAAATTTACCACATCATGATATCAACTTTCATGGCTTTAAATTGTTTAAAGATAATTTCCCAATAAAATTGAATGTTATATTCTAAATCAAACGCCACTGTTGCCGATGGCATTGCCATATTTACTATTCATCTTTCACGAAGTGACTTTTTTCTGTTTATTCTTCAGATTGTCAACTCCTCGTTCTCTCATTTTGAATGCCTTCTAAACTGTAAAGGAGCGGTTCTACTCCTCTAAAGGAGATTTAATACCTTGAGCCAGCCTCAGATTGCCACCCAATTTCTCTTCCTTGGTTGCCATCCAAAATGATAGAAAGAATAGAATAGCCTTCCCCCAAGTTACTGAATATTCAACTATGAATAAGTAGTTTGACTTTCTCCGATTCGGTTATCGACGGGGTTTTATTACACAGACTACTTTGCTGAATACTGGCGATATCTGGAGGGGATCTGATAATTACAAATTACTCTTCTCGTCCTTTTCGACTTCAGTCGAACTTCCTAAAGGTTACACCTCGAACTTCTTATTCAAGAGTTGATGACACTCAATTTCTTGTTCAATGATTAGCTGATTCCTTTTCAGTGTAACTCAATTGGTTTTGAATTCTAACAACCATTTTCCTGCTCGAATCTGCAATAGGGTTCCACAGGAGTCTCTCCTTGGACCTCAGCTGTTTTTATCCAATTTACATTTATACCCTATTCGACAAAATCTCTGTTTACATGGACGCATTTAACAACGGCGATGGAGAAATCAAGAGATGAACTAAATAATATCTTCTCTTCTACCTTTCGCCTTTGAAAATTAAAAAAAAACTCTTGTCCTTAATCATTCAAGGACGAAAACCATAACCATCGGAAAATCAAGACTTCTTAATGAGATAATGAGACCATTAATACAAAAGAAGAATAATGTGTAATATTTGAGAGCGACTGATTTATTAGTAATAGGTAGTTACAATATGCATATCTGTCCATCGCTATATAAACACAAAAACAGTGAGACATGTATATTCTTTAAAAAACATTGTCCTGCTCCAATCGGTACGTAGAAGAGCACACTGTTGCCGTATTCGTCTCTCTTAATGGTTGAGAGGATGCTTAAACATGAAATAAGTATGTAATCAAGTGGTGTCTTCAATAACCATCAATTTTCCTCATTTTGCGCGTTTTATGAAGGCATGCATTTGGGAGGGAATCAGGCGGCGGGGTAGAATTCCGGCCAGCATTCGCGGGGACGGGCGGAGGCCCCCGTCCTCCCAGTAGTGAGAGGGAAGTCAGACGGGCGTCGTCACGCAAGTGTCTATTGAAAGGCTTTGGAAGGCGGGGGAGGAGGGTGGCTCCCCTCGTGCGAAGGCGCCGCACTTACGGGTGTAGGTGGCGTGCCTCAAGTGCCATTCCCACCCCGCCCCGTTCCCGGGGGTGGCCGCGGCCAGCGTGTCTGGCGGCGCCTCCCTCTCGCCACCCGGGTCAATCGCTTGCTTCCGACACAGCAGCTCCAACTTCCCGTGCTTGGTACTCCTCCGCACTGCAAACTCTCGCCCCTCCACACAATCGCACGCCCCTCCTTCCTTCCGCCCAACCTTAGGTGCACACCCCACTCAACTCTCTTCTCTTTAATTCCACCACATATTCCCACACTTCTTCGCCGTCCCTTATCTCCTCTCGCCCTCCCCATGGAGCGACCATGACTACTCGTGCCGCTTTACACTTATAACACTTATTAAACATCCGGAAAATTCGGTTTCATTAATCATTCCAGCTTTTATTATAGATGTTTCCCCATTGATGAAAACTTTTTACTTGGTTTTAACTGGCCCCAGTTATGACATTGGCAACAATGTCAACAAAATAAAATTCCAAGTAAACAAAATGGCGTGTTTCACGAATGGCATTTTTTATGCTCAAACAGTGGAAGAAACAGACATTTAACAATTATTTCATTTTGGAGTCTAAGGAAAACAGGTCAGTGCTGAGGACTAGTTGTGTCAAATTTATCTTCACCTATCTAGCAGTTTATTATCTTATGTATCAAAGGCTCTGAAGGGGAAATATGGAGATTTTCATCAGAAACAACATGTCTTCAGTTAAAAAACCAATGGTATCACTATGATTCCAAAGTCTTAATAGGTAGCATACTGAGGGTAGAAAAAGAAACTTTGCACTTCCACATAAAGATTTAATGCTTTACACAGTTTGCAAAGTTTCTTTTTCTACCCTGATCATGAATGAATTCCACAAAATTAAGCCCGAAACTATTAGGGAGCATACTTTTCTTGAAATCATTTCTTAAGCAAAATTAGTAAATATACCATTAAATATTACATCGTGCTCTCATTTCGTCGTCGTGCAAAAAACCTTTTGCGCATTCCATCGTTGTGAGTATTTGTAAAACACGGGAAACCATTTGAACAATTTTAACTTTGGATGTAGCTGTAATTGTGCTTCCTAACTCTTAATTCCATATATTGTGATGGGAGAGATATTTTCTTGAGCGATTTGTGCGATACCACGTCGAGATCGCCCGGTGTCTCGGGAGCGAGCGCGGGTTCAGGTCACAATTGTCATTTCGTCATAAAGTTAAGCGTCCGATTAAAAAAGCGAAGAGGCAGTTTAGGAAGTAGAACTTTTAAGCATTAAGCGGAACGACAAGAACAAATATCCAAAGGTTGTGGAGGAAATCATGAATGAGGTAAAGGAGCAGGATACTATGGAGAAAAAAGGGAAATATATCAAATAAGAGATATCCAAAGCTGCAACGAAACTCTGGGATCTGTTGATAGAAAAAGGATAAGGAACTATGGATTGTAGACGAGATGATTTAACAGTAGGAAATGGGAGAATTTATGCGCAGAATTAAAGAGAATGAAGCATAAAGAGTTAAATAATAAACTGGTCCAAGCAGTCCAAAAGAAGTATAATGGAAGATGCGGTGAGATGATATGGAAAGTTTACAATAGAAGGATGAAATAAGTGCACTGTACAGGAAGGATAAAACTGTGTCCGGAAGTAAGAAGGGAAAATCTGTATTAACAATCAAAATTAAGTCCGGAAATTATTAATTGATCCATTGAAGATTCAAGAGAAATGGGAGGAATATGTGTAAGAACTGTGTGTTGAAGTCTTTAGGGCAGCAAGCTATGATTTAGGTGTAGCTCAGGTCCAGGCTTACTCGATGGCGAAATAGAAATGGCGTTAAGGGCGTTGAAGGCACATGGTATGTGATCGTGGGGGTAGACAGCTTTCCCGGAGAATTAGTATTCAAAGGCTTAGGAGAAGGCAGGAGGAAGAGTTTTTATGGACTGATCCGTGGCATTCAATGGGGGGAGAAATGGCCGGAAGAGTTCGTCAGATCAGTGTTAATTCCTAATCCAAAAAAGGTAAAGGTTACTTCATGCGAGGACTACAGAACTTTTGAGTTTGATTTTGTACGCAGCTTTAGTTGTTCTCTCGATCATCAATAGGAAAATGGAGAGCTAGGAAAATGATTACTTAAGGGAGGATCAATTTGTACTCAGTAAGGGGAGAGGCACACGTGATGCTGTGACGGTAATAAGGTCGAATGCAAAGAGGAACATAGAAAACCATCAGGATGAATTAGTCTGTTTCGTAGATTTCGAGAAGACGTTTAACGGAGTGAATTAAGTGGGATTAATTGATATGATGGCAAAAATAGGAGCACATTGGAGAAATAGAATGCTTATTTATGACCTGCACGTGTCTCACAGAGCTCAGGTGTGAAGTGGCGAATGGATATTAGGGTTGTGCAGTGTTAGGGATAAACGTAAACAAAACAAAGGTTGTGCGGTTTTAGAGAAATAGAAAGGCAAAGTTGAATATTAAAATAGGAATTCATAAACTAGAGTAGTTGAAAAGTTTTCCTATCTCTCATGTGTTTTGGTCTAAAATACTCATGTAATTAGAACATAAGAAGAAAAATTGCGTAGGACAAAGAAGTTTTCAGAAAGAGGAGGGAAGTGACGATAGGAACGTTGGCTGAGAATGTTAAGAAGCAGTTCTTCAAAACTTTGAAGGGGGCGTCGTTTTATACGACTCAGAAACTTGGCTGTTGAAATAAGATGATTGACTGGTGGCCTTTGAAACGTAGATATGGAGAAGAATGGGAAAGATTAAATAGGCACGAAGGGAAACAAACAGGGAGGTACAAGGCAGGGCATGGGAGAAGAGTAATGTTGGGAGCAATCAAAAAGGGGTAGGAAAGGTGGTTACAGAGCGTTCTCATCAGCATTAGAGTGTTGAAGACTGTGATAGAGGGGAGAACGTTGTGCAAACGAGGGCGGGAGGGGTAGGAATATGATAGTGATGGGAAATATGGGAGGAAAAAAGTACACGGAGATGAAGAGGGGCTTAACTAATGTGGTGTTGAAGATTAGCTGGTGTTTTGTGGGAGAGGAAAGGGAATTTTCGTTTACTGGTGAATAGCCTATGTTCAACAAAAGCCCACCGTAACCTGTAAATTACACCAATAATAGTTAAGCAATAGTTCTAATCTCTTGCAAATTGTATTATTTTTGCTGGCGAAAGCCGAGTGAAACTTTGCCAAATACTATTTAGATATTGTTTGTGAATAAATACCATCTCTATAATTAAAAACAAACATGACATGCAATTTCGAATCCTTCCGCTTGCTTCTTCGTCCTTGGGCTTATTGAGGAGCTGCAGTTAGTATTCGAAGGATCAGTGTAAACGTTTCGACCCCAGAAGTTTCGCTTCCGCAACTTGAGGCACATTTTTGTTTTCTCCTCCCTCCTACACCCCTTCTCCCCACTCTGCCTGCCTCCCCCTCTCTCCCGTTTGCCGCCTCTTATCCCACCTGCCACGCCCCCCTCCCTTGCCCTCTCGTCTCGCCCAACTCATCTTACACCTTTCCTAGCGACTCTCACTCTCTATCATGTTTTATGGTAACTGCTGAGCATTTTGAGCAGCTCAATTAGGCTTCACCGCTTCATCCTTGTATTATCGGTGTTTCAAATAAGATAGTCGCCATATTGAGTCACATTATAACCCAAGCATCAAAGCAAGCATTTTCTATAAAAACTCCGATTTAAGAATACGAATTAATAATAAAATTTTAGCTTTAATTACAATTTAAGTTGTAAGTAGGCATAAATGTTCATCGAAAATTGACCTAGAGTCTGGTCTAGAATTCGCTAGTTATATAGTTTAGAGTTGTGTTTAACTATTTAAAATAATTAATCAAAGAAAAGCAATTTAATATTCTCAGTTTTTAAAAGTATCTTAGAATTGGGAAGTTTTTGAAACTGATATTCTGCGTTATAAATTCCTAAACTCGAACCAATAAACTGAAAAAAACTGTTCACACGATCTGTTGGTATTGAGTTTCTTCGATGAAATTCACGAAACTCAGGCAGTCACCAATGCGCAACGGTTTTGTAAATGAAAAATGGTATCTTCAAACTGGTAATTATTTTTTGATAATACCACTATCAACGAGCTTTTGCAAAGATTTACCCTCACTAATAATTATTACTTATTGATTTTAATTATATTTGTCAATACTATTTCACGCAACCCCGAAAGGAATATGGAGCTTCAAAGAGAAGTCATATTCTAGTATTAGTGCTCCTTCATCTTTACTTTAGTGCTTTATTCTGTGTGTTTACGTGTTTTTCAATGAATTTTGGCGATTATTCTCATTTTTTATTTGCCATTTTAACATATGAAAATAAATTTTTGACTTTTAGCACTCGTGAAAAGAAGGCGAATAGCTTGACGGCAAGTTCCGTGGTATACAAACTACGACCTGGGAAGGCGGCATCGGTCTCTTTCACGTGTGCTGACGCCTCGCCCCCCAAGCCTCAACGGAGGGAGTGTGCGTGCGGCCATGCCACCGCGCCCGAATGGACGACGAGCACGCCAAGGCCTCGTTGGCGGCCCGCCGTCCCTCTTATGCCGCTTAAAAATGTGTTATGTCGGGATGAGTGGGGAGATTCTCAGGATTCGCCGGAGTGAGGCGGAGGAATACACAGCCCTCTTCTAACTCGTGGCACTTGTGACAAGACATGCACTAAGGGACATACCTGAAGAATAGGTTTCCGTGTTCCAGTTGTATTTCCTTCCCTTCAACAGCATTCACTCGCACTAGTGTACTTTAAATTCAGCAATGTTCGTCGAAACTTCATCACCGTCCGGAAGTTTTACATTTTCATTTTCCATTTTCCTGAGAGCACTTGAAGCTGATTGACTCTCTAATATGTTCTAATTTGAAATGCTATTTCCGGCGGTTAGCTCTTTATAGTGGCTGGCAATGAAAATTTGAATACCTACCCAATTGTCAACATGATCTTGAAATACCTAAGCACGTTACTTGTTTTCTGTTTTATTTCCGGGATCTTCGTTCACCGGTGACCCCATTCAAATTTTGTTCGTTCAAAAAACTTTTAACACGGTCACTTTTCCATTTAGGTCAATGGCATTACTTATTAGAAATTAAAAATGTAATTAAAATTTACCTGTGACTAGTGACTGTGACATCTCCCTAACCGTGCTGCCGTAGAAGCCGGCGCTGAACGCCTTGCTAATTCTTTCCTATAGACATTAGTTGATCGGTGCTCTCAGGATCTGATTTACAAATACCACATTCAAATTTAATACAAATATTTTTTGAGCTCCACAAAAATAGGTCAATAAGGTGATATCGATTTCATCCCACGGGACTCATATTAAGATTGACTCTAATTCGTTCGAATGACTCGAAGATAAAACTGAATCTACCGTAATAGATTATTTTCATGGAGTCCTTAAATTTTCAATCATTGTTCTTAGGGAATTTCTACGTTGCTTCAGTTTTATCCACCTTAGCTGTTGACTTATATTTATGTTACCTCTTCATCGTTTCTGCATCATCTTTTTTCCAAACTAGATGATTTTTAACTGATGTTATTGAAAATTATATTTTACGAGGTGTCAAATGTATGGGATAATTTTGAAAAACGAGACTCTCTTTTTGGTTCAAAAATCAACGTCCGTTGGATTCCTATTCATTTTCAGTTTTTTATGACTATTTTATATCATTTATTGAGTCGAGTAAAATCATTATCATCATGTGCACCGTTTTATTTAGTTTAATTTGACTGATTACCGCCGCTGCTGAATCACCTAAGCAAAAATACTTCCTTGGTAGCCTTATGGGAAAGTCATTTGAAGAAATTAATAATATTATAGCGTCGCTTAGTCACTCTGCTATTCAGTATATCCGTTTATGGTATTGAGTTATTTCTCAACATGTGAAGTAGATATGGTCACGCTTATTTCCACCAAAGCAGTGGGGAAAGCTTGCCATCGGTTTCAAGTAACCACTTTTTGAGACAGAGAGCCTTTTACATTATTGTTTTCAAGTAACTATTACTGATAAACAACAGAGATATCTGAGCATAATTTATTCTAATTATTAATTGACCCTTATTAAATTTTGTTTCAAATTACTATCAATTATTTATGTTGATTTTTTGCTTCAGGAAGCCATGAATTGAAGCAACTCGAGGTATGGAGGGGAGATAGGGGCTCGTAGAGTGATTAAGTTCCTTCATTTGAGTGGCTTAAGTGTCCGGTAAATTCACGGTGAAAAGATGGCTTTTTATGGAAATGACAACCCATCATATAACACAGTTGTGAGGTGGGAAAGGAATTTTTCAAACTCCCCACAAATCCCTTACAGACGAACCAAAAGTTGAAAGACTTGAAATCCTCACGGCTTTGAAATTTTGCCACATCCGTCTCATTCTCCTGACCTCGCCCTTATTCTTATTTCCACAACTCAAAAAACTGTTGCGGGGGCGCAGATTTGACAACACAAATGACGTCATTTACGAGGTGGAACAATGGTTTTGGATGCAATCTTCTGAGTTCTGCAATTTGACGGCCTTTGAAAGGTCCAGAAACTCTGGGAGAAATGTATAACTCTGGATAGGGAATATATAGAGAAATCTTAAGAATAACAGATAAAAATTAAGTTTTTTTTCTCGGGATCCTTCACCTCTTCCATGGAGAAAACGGATCCTTCACCATGACAATGCACCTGCACATTCAGCATTGATTGTTCGCCAATTTCGCCAGTTCGCCAAAAAAATTCAATCGCCATCCTTGATCATCCTCCTTAGTCGCCAGATCTCGCCCTCTGCGCCTTTTTCCTATTCCCAAAATGCAATAATGCGATGAGGGGACATCCCTGGGAAGATGAGGACACGATAAAGCAAGAAACGACGATAACACTAAAACGTCTAACTGCCGAGGGCTTCCAAGGATGCATTAAATTGTGGAAAAAAGATGGAAAAGTGCATAGCAACGAATGGAGAGTAAATAGTTGCATACTAAATTTTCCAAGAAAAAGTTTTTACAGCCTCAGTTCGCGTATTTATTGGACATACCTCATGTGCGAGATACTTATGAACATCGCGGCGATCGGGCGAGTACTGACGGTCACTGCTCGAGGGAGTCCGTGCGGCGTAGGTATCCGCATCTTCACGAGTCGCCGAGCTGCAGCGGGGACACAGGAGACAGATGCTTATAGACTGTACAATGCCAATGATGAAAAAACTAAGGAATTTTGGACAGCCATATAACAATTAGAATAATATTTCATATTTATCATTTCAGGGCGATATGGTGGTCCAGCAGATAAAGTGCTCCGCTGCTGACTGAAGGGCATTCAAAGGCATATCCCGAGTTGGAATCCCCGGCGACGCCTGTGGACAACCCCGTCTAAATAAAGCTGCCTTGTGCCTTTCTGGTAACTAATTCATGGTGGTGACCCTTGCGGTGGGTCGGGGATTGGGCAACCGGCCCGATTGTTCCGGGGATAACAGACCTTGGTGGAGGAGTGCTCATCGCGGTTAGCACACACTGAGTGGCTATCGTAATGGATCCGACGACAACCACTGTGAAAGTATTAGATGTGGCGTCAAGGCTCAGAAGGAGTTTCCTATAGGTTATTTTGCGGGCATCCGGAGAGCTCGTGTTCAGAAGTTGGAATGCGAGATATTCACGTATTAATTAACTTTCTTAAAACTATTAAGGCTAGACGGTATTCTTTCAAATTGTTCTTGTGCGTCCATGTTAGATATTGATTACAGGTTCATGACCTATAGTGTTTTGGTGTAAAACACATCTCTACGCTAAGGAAGACGAGTAACAAGGCGTACAACAAAATTGAGATAGGATGAAATAATGCCAACAAATTAGGCTGCTTAGTATTTTAAAAATATTTTCCCCCCTATCGCGGTCATTTTACCCCTATTCTGATCCCCTGTCATTCGCAGGAAAAATAATTCCTTAAATCTGTTGATTTTACAACTTTTCCCCAGAAATATTTTACACGAGAGAGTTCCATCGCGTTTGTTATTTAAGTCAATAAAATATGGGGCAGAGGAGTTTGGTGAGCTGTGGCCGCTACGGATAGTGAATCGGTGGTTTCCGGTTGCCTCCCCCGCCCTCAGAAGAATCGCACTTAAAACAATTTCCACCGTAAGAAAAGCAGAGGGGATGTGGGTGTGCGGGGTTCTCACACAATTTGAAGATTTTGGAAGTAATGTAAGCGTTCAGACATTTTCTAGGAAAACACGAATGGGTTAGAAGTCCATTTTATTCTTACTACTCCGAACATTCACTACCCAAATGAAATGATAAACAAAACATAAAGTAAAAATTTTTAGTTGTCAAGTTTAATCTACGTACTTTTGATGAATAAAATCATTTCTTGTGGAATATAAGTGACAGTGCGATTGAAAATGAATATAAGGAGAGTTTGCACTTTTCCACAGATTTATTAAAACGTACGACGCGTTTCAACTCACAGAGTCATCATCAGGTACAAGACAAAATTAACAGTGAGGAGTCCATATTTATATATTGAGTTACGGTTGGGAAGGGAAGGTGAGTGGGGGGGGAGAAGGAGGGGGAAGAGGCGGTGAGGTTACTGAGAGCGAAGAGTGGAGGGTTAATGACAGGTAAAACCGAAAATTGGGAGACGAAGGAGATGGAACGTTGGTAGCAGGTTGTTGCATAGCAGGGCTTTAACGAGGAAGGCTTAGGAACCTCGGGGAAGGAATTGTCCGGTGAAGGAAAAAGGGGGGGGGTGGCAGGAGGAGACGGGTTAAAAGGGTTTTTCTAGGAAGCCGAGCATTATGTCTGGTTGTAGTGAAAGGGAGGAGCCACGTGTGTCAAGGGGAGGAGGGGGGGGAGGTGAAATATTTGATTGATGGAAAATAGGATGTCCGGTGGTATTGGGAGATAGGAGACCCGTGATTCAAGGGGGGGGGGAGAAAAGGGAGGAAGGTGAAATCATGAAGGTGGAGGGGAGGTGGGAGTTCGATTTTTGGTTTTATTCCTGAGGAAAGGGATATTAAGGAGGGGTGAATGGTTCACAAAATTTTGTTCATTTAGCAGAATATTTTGATCCTCTTGCAGAATTTCTAGCTGCTCCAAAGTGTCCAGTTTCGTCCCCTTGTTCACCAGGTGGAGGATTTCCGGAATGAACTTGCAATCATGGGATGTCCTTATCAGATTCTTGGCTAGGAGAGAAGTTTCATTGCCCGATGTCCAGCATCTCCTATGTTCCTTCACTCTCGTGATAAAACCTCTCCCCGTCTGGCCTATGTAGCACTTTTCACAAGAAATTGAGTTGAGATTGAGAGATTGAGGAAGAAGATTGAGTTTTTAATACTCATATTTCTTATTTGGAGGAAGGCAGTTCCTTTCTACCACTTTTACTGTATCCTCAAGAAATACGGCCTGAAGGGGAATCACCTCGTAGTATTTGATCGGTTGTAGAAAGATTTCCGTTTCGCGACCAAGTGTCGAAGCGATTTGGGGCAACTAAATGATGCTCAAACCGCTTCAAAGCGCTTTGTGCGCTATTTGAAACGCACCTCCAGTCTCTGCGCATGCGCAGCCATATCTGCGGCTTTTCTTTGAAAATTTCACCGAATGTTCCATAACGGAGCGTTGAACTTTTTATAAATAATTATTATATTAGCTTTTAAAGTGCTAATCGCTTTAAAATACAGATAACTCAAGTATGGATGAATCAGTAAAATGGCCATATCAGCTTTTTATTTCGGAAGTTAAATTAAATTCGATAAGTTCGTCTTTTATACCAACATACAAGATAGAGGAAAATCAACAGTGCGCACAATGTTAGCCAAATTGGACTCAAGGCGATGGATGGATCCTTCACCATGACAATAATGCACCTGCACATTCAGCATTGATTGTTCGCCAGATTCTGGCAAAAAATTCAATCGCCATCCTTGATCCTTATTCGCCAGATCTCGCCCCCTGCGCCTTTTTCCTATTCCCAAAATGCAGACATGCGATGTGGACACGATAAAGCAAGGAACGACGATAGCACTAAAAAGTCTAACTGCCGAGGGCTTCCAAGGATGCTTTAAACAGTGGAAAAGAAGATGGAAAAGTGCATAGCAACGAATGGAGAGTACTTTGAAGAAGGGGACAAAATCGATGTAGACTAAATTTTGAAAAATTAAGTTTTAATGGCCTCAGTTCGCGTATTTATTCGACAGACCTCGTATCCTGGGACCTAATATTGTAGACACCTCAGAAAACTAGAAGGTGCAGTTTTTTTCTCCTCGCGGCAACTTTCTGTTGAATAACCAATCTCATTCATTTTAGATGCACTAAAAACTTTCTCAGTTGAGGAAAGTTATTGCAAAAAGTGATTTAAAGTTTTATAAGCAAAGAAAAAATGTTAAAATAAAATGGGAACCTTCAGCAAGTCTATCTGTCAAACTTCCAAAAAACCCCCTGCACAATATACGGAATAAATGGGTCACATTCGTTCCATGAAATTCGCAAACAGAGGAAGGAGGATCAATCGCAGTTCCCTCGGCAGCCCGACAGTTTCCCCGATCGCTTCGTGAAGAGAATACATATAGGCTTGGGAAGCGCGGCGTACGTAGGTAGTATTTGCCGCGACGGGATGGTGTTCGGATAGCGGGTGCACAGGAGGGGCAGGCCGGCTCGATTGCTGCAGGGACTGCTTGGACGGAAGAGCCTTCAACTCGCCTTCCCTGATTCGTAAGTAGCGCGTTTTTTGCAAATCAAATGAGCTCTTAAACTGAGATAGACGGAGTAGTTTAAAATACCCAGTGTAATTACTTCCGATATACTGTACTACAGTATTACTGCCTATTCCTCAAATCTTACTCTGCCAAAAGGGTTTTGTTAAGACATCGTTTGGTAGAACATCATTTGCACCCGACTTTTGAGTTAATGAAAGCCATTTGTCACGAGGAGTTCATTCTTTAATCGTTCAATCAAAAGATTGTTCGACTGCATATTCATCAAATCCTCCCTTCTTTATTTGTCTCGCCTTGAACCCGCCACTCTCCCGTCCAATGCCCCTCCTGGTTAGGAGGGCACAGTGGTCCCTCGGGCTCCCTCACGAGGCATGCGCTTCAATTAGCTTTCCTTGTGCGTCACAAAATTCTACAAACAACGTCATCGTTTACATTTACTTTCAATTTAGCTAAATTGAGAGGTTCCTTTGATTTATTTATGGTTAGAGTGAGTTCAGAAGGGTACAGTCTTCGACCCAAAGGCTTATTTAATATGATAAGATAGAATTTGCCCAATACTCATCACAACGGCCAAGCATATTCAATATATAAGTAGGGGCCAGATCCTTTTCCTGTGCCGTCTATGGTTTCCCATGAAGATCTAAGTAATAGAATGCAAATTACAGAGCTTAGGGCTTTAACAACTTAACTCTTCCGTCCTCTGTTGTAGAAAAATTAATTTTTATTTATTATTCTAAATTATAATATTAGTAACGAAAAATGCACCAATTAAGCATTGAAAACAATAATACATGAGAAAAAGAAAAAACATTTGGAAAGAGCTCCGAAAAGAGTCTTTTATGCCGCCGAGAATTCTAGAAAGATCGTCTCTTTTACGAGTACACGGGTGGAGGGGGTTTCCCGGTGAAGGTGGTTAAGCGATACCCATGAATGGTTGGTTCCCACTGTCAAGTTGGAATAAATCAAACGGGTAAATGAACAGACTTGGGCAATATAAGACTCCAAAATTAATTAATTAGACCTGAGTTATCACAACCTCAAAAAATATCAATCAATGTGTGCGGGGACATCGCCAAATGTCAATTTTTTCGAAATTCGCAGATCCACTGGGCAGTGTGCATAACGCACTGCTAATGGAGAGCCCATTCATCAGATACGGTGCTAATATGAAGGAATGAGGATAACAATATGAATTTGGGGAGAAGTGAGATATAAAATACTAAATAAGATTTAATATTCTTTTGCTTGCAATGCATAACTAATGGCTGTTGAAATTACCAAGGTAGGCGAAAAACTAATGCACACATTATTGCACACCACAAACAATATGACCTCCAGAGGCACTCCTAGTGGCATGTGGAAGTAACATTCTCCCTTAACACGCATGTGCAGGACTGAGGTCGTCACATTCATCCAGTATACGAGAAGCGAAAGTATGGAGACAGGTTCTAGTGCTGTGTCAACGCGAGTTAAACAGCGTGACTTAAAAAGTGACTCCTACTGAGATCCATCGTCGTTTAAAGGCTATTTATGATGACGATTCTGTTGATATGTCTACTATAAATCAATGGATGGTAAAGTTTAGTGGTTGCGAGCCTTGAAAAGCCATAATTGTTGATGAAACACACAGCGCACGTCCGATCACTGCCACAGACGATAAAACATCGCAAACTTGTCGAAGATTTGATTCAAATGACCGGTGAATCACTCAAAAGCGTATCGCAAACCATATTAGTTTGTCGCGTTAAAGACAGCATGGCGTCAATAATCTTACGATATGACAGCGGCCATCCGCACACCTCGCTCACCTTCCACGTGCCACCAGGAGTGCCTCTGAAGGTCATTTGTTGGTATTCCAAACGCATGAGTGCATTAGTTTTCAGCCTACCCTCGTAGATATTTAGAAGAAAAGAAAGAAAATGAATTAATTTACGAAATATGAACCCAAAGCGCACTTCAGAAAACACAGCTCTCCACTTGAATAAATAGAAATGTAACACTGCACCTCAACATGCGAGCCATTGGAAAAAGTACTTTGACGCTAATGTGTTGATTCAATTTCTTTTTATTTCCCTTATTTTCTTTCTAAATGTTCTCTATTGAGTGATCATGCTTGTTTTCCTGCTATTCATTCTACAAAGATATATTGTCCTTTATACCTGCATTTCCTTGGCGAAAGTGAAAAGCGAAATATGCATCTTGAAAAATGTGTGACTTTCACTGAACTTAATTTGCCGAGTTTAATTGCTATTAACAAACGTGTCGTCATCATGGGCGTCATCCAAAAATATAAGCAGAGATAGATTGTATTTTATTCAGAATCTGGGAAGGTTAAACTTGAATACCTTTGAAAATTTTCCATAAGAATATTTTTCAGAGGAAACTTCGCAGGAGAGAGAGACAGGTGCAAGTATTGAGAGCGACGTCGTAGTTTGCATGGTAGAGGAAACTTCAATCGTTCGAGGGGTCGTGATGATGAGTGATGTAGAACTTATGTGCTTGCCTGCATTTTTTCTGACTTGTACTTGAGCGAGGGTGTTTCGCTTTGAAGGCTGCCAGCGTGTTTGGGGATATCGTGGGAAGGGGTTCATTGTCCGTCACTCTGCCTCGTCATCGCCGCTCGACTTTGAGCGATGGGACAGCCTGGGTGAATGAATTCATAGCCCGGGAACCTCTTGGGCCACTTCGTGAGCAGCCAGGGCGGCGCCCGGGATACTGGGCCGAAGGCGTGCTTTTAAAAGCGGTTATAAATGATTTTCTGGGGCGTTGCTGTCTGCGATCCTTCTTCATAGCCACTAAGGAGCCCATCAACCCTATCCACGACCACAAAAAAGTACGACTTTCTCTTTTTCCATTATGTGACCCGAAGAGGTCCCGAGTTTTGACCTGAGATTTGTTTGGTGTGAGTGTGTGAGGGAGTTGGTTTTGGAGGTATCGGGATCGATCCCGGCTTTCAACTCATCCATCCTTCGTTCATAGAGCTTCTCTTGGCCCTATGTACTTAGCTTGGGTGTACTCAAACGTGGAATCACTTCCTCTTAGGCCCTCTTCCGGTTGATGTGGCGAGCTGTCGATCTATTTTCAAGGATAATCGCCGCTTGCTGGCCGGCGTACTTTCTCAAAGAAAAGGACTCGACGTGGCCTACATTCGCCGTCGAAAAGCATACTCAACATGAACGCAAAGCGCGAACTTCCTTCCGCAGGGAAGACTAACATCGGTGCCCTGAATACCATTTGCCCACCACAAAGGGGAGGCGCGACCTTTTTTCTCGCATCGAGTCTTCGTATTTACACGTTACCTTTTTTGAACGAAGCTTTTGGCAGCCATTAGTGCTATTTAGTTTTTTTCAGGATTTTTTCAGGAAACTCAACGTTTTTGTGCTACCAACTACGAACGCTTTCTGATCCTCACTATGATTTCGGTGAGTTGGCCAAAAAATTAATTCTCTGGAAAGCATATGATCATTACGCAGAAGATTATTACTTAACCTACCGGTTTAGGTAGGTTTTGAATGGAAAATCCTTCCAAATAATTTAATTTGTCTTAATAATATAATTTGGCTCTCCTAATAAAATAAAACCATCCTACTGTACATCAAGTCACTCTTCATCTTTGTGTACTTCCTTCCTCCCTTCATCCCGTCCAACATCCATATCCTATTTCTGCCCTTTTTCTCGTTTGCATAAAATTTTCCCCTCTTTCAAGGTTTTTTATATCTCAGTGACACTCAATACGCCCTTCATCCATTTTTCCTGCCTCCATGGGATTTCTCCCAACAAAACCCTCTCCTCACCCACCATCCCTCGCCCACATCCCTCGCCCACCAACCCATCATGGGTTAAATGGGAGAAGGGAACATTAGGTCTCAATTTCGCCCAAATAAAGTCCTTTATCTATTTATGCCTAGTACTTCCTCATTTGTTTTTCTTTCGGTCTATTTCACCTTCTCCATCCTCTTCCGGCCAGATTCCTTCCTATAGATACTACGAATGGACTGATTCGTAGTATCTATAAGGAAGGAATCTGGCCGGAATACTTTGTGAGATTTGTGTTAGTTCCTATTCCGAAAAAGGTAAAGGCTACATCATGTGAGGATTACAAAACAATAATTTTGATATCCCACGCAGCTAAAGTTAGTCTCAGTTTAGGAAGGGGACAGGTACGTGTGATGCCAATGCAGTCATGAGATCACTAATCGAGAGAAATGTAGAATACAATCAGTACGTATTTACCTGTTTCGTAGATTTAGAAAAGGCGTTTGATAGAGCGAATTGGGAAAAACTAATGCGTGTTTTGCAGAAAATAGGAATGGATTGGAGGGACAGGAGACTGATCCGCAACCTGTACATGTCACAGACAGCTCAGGTGCGAGTGGGGAACGGAGAGTCCGGATGGGCAGTGTTAGGAAGAGGGGTAAGGCAGGGTTGCCCATTGTCACCGGTGCTGTTCAACGTATATGTGGAAGAAATGATTAAAGAGGCATGGGAAGAACTGGAGGTAGGACTGAAAGTCGGAGGGGAATTCGTAAAATCGGTTAGGTTTGCTGATGACCAAGCATTAGTTGCTCAGTCAGCCAAGGGGTTGCAGGCAATGCTGAGTGAATTGGAGGTTCAGTGCGATAGATATGGGATGAGGATCAATATTAATAAAAAAACGGTTATGCGATTTTCCAGAAAGAAAAAGGCTAACCTTAACATTAAAATAAGAGGGCTAAAATTATAGCAGGAGGAATAGTTTACGTACATCGAAAGTGCTCTGAATCAAAGTGGTCGAAGTACGTAGAAGAGACATATGAAGTAGAGTTCCTTTAGGCAACGAAGCTTTCATAAGGGGGGAATTGATGACAAGGACGTTGAGTAAGGATGTTAAGAGAAGGCCCGACAAAACTATGCTATGGAGCGTAGTTATTTACGACGCGGAAACGTGGATAGAAATAGATTGGAGGCTTTTGAAATGTTGGTGTGGAGAAGAATGGAGAAGGTGAAACGGACCGAGAGGAGTTTGTTGGGAGAAATCCTAAGGTGGCAGGAAAAATGGATGAAAGGCGTATTGAGCGGTAGGTGAATGCTGACGAAGGTAATAGAGTGGAGAATGTTGGGCAAGCGAGGAAAGGGCAGGAGCAGGATAGGGATTTTGGGTGGGATGAAGGGAGGAAGGAAGTACACAGAGATGAAGAGGGACCTGATGTTGATTAGGTTGCTGGATTGGGTTTTGTTTGGAGTTACAAAATGCTTATTTGATAGTTGTGTCAATCCAAAAACCTACCTTAAGCGGTAGATTACCTTATAATAAAAAAATCATCCTTCTCCACACCCACATTTCAAAAGCCTCCAATCTACGCCTATCCTCCTGTATAAATGACTATGTTTCCCCACTCTACATAACCACATTCCTTATCCAACTTTTGACAAGCCGTTATTCTCCCCCTACTACTTTGACCATTATGGCCCAAAATACTTCCGAGATACTTATACTATTACGCCTGCTCTTGTTTTTGCCCTCCTATTTCGAAGTTTAGCTTAGCCTTTCTATTGATGGAAAACCGCATAACCTTTTTTTATTTATATTGATTTTCATACCCTTCCCACGCCTCTTTAATCATTTTACTTCACTTAAGCGTTGAACAACACCGATGGTAATGGGCAACCCTGCCTTACACCTCTTTCTAACACTACTCATCCGGACTCTCCGTTCCCCACTCGCACCTGAGCAGTCTGAGACATGTACAGGTTGCGGATCAGTCTCCTGTCCCTCCAATACATTCCTATTTTTTGCAATACACGCATTAAATTTTCCCTATTTATTCTATCCTTTGCGAAATCTACGAAACAGGCAAATACGTCCTGATTGTATTCTATGGTCCACTATCTATTCGACCTCATCACGTGCGCCTCTCCCCTTCCCCTACCCAAATTAATCCTCCCTTAAATAATCATTTTCCTAGCTCTCCATTTTCCTATTGATCATCTAATAACTTTGGCTACGTGCGAAATCACACTTATAGTTCTGTAGTTCTCACATTAAATAGCCTTTACTTTTTTTGGAATAGGAAATAACACCGATCTGACGAAGTCTTCCGTCCATATTACTCCCCAATAAAACTCTTCCTCCCGCCTTCTCCTAGACCTTTAAGTAGTTCTCCTGGAAAGTTGTCCCCCCCCCCCCACGGCCTTATTTTCTTTCAACGCCATTAACACCCTTTCTGTCTCAACATCGAGTAAGCCTGGATCTAAGCTATCTTCTTCTACGTCATGTTCCTTTTCTATGTCTAACCTTGTCGGCCTAAGTTCTTTACCATACAGTGTTTCTATATATTCCTTCCATCTCTCTTGGATTTTCCTGGTTCAACTATTATCTTACCCCACTTATCTTTAACTGTTAGCACAGATCTTGTCTTCTTACTTCCCGATAATAAATTAACCTTGCTGTTTAGAGCACCAATTTCACCCTTCTTCTGTAAACTTTCCATATCCTCGCATTGTGTTTTCCACCATTCTTCTTTTGCTTTATTTGTGGCCCTTCTCAATTTATTATTTAACTCTGTACTTCATTTTGCCTAACTCTATGTTTACATTCTTCCATCTTCTCTCATCCATCTTTGCAATCATCTCATCCGTGATCCATGGTTTCCTTATCCAATTCCCGTTAACGGATCCTATAGTTTCTTTTGCTGTTTTCGATATCCCTTTCATGATACATTCCCATATTTCTTCGATTGTACTCAGTTCTTTACCGTCGTCCGTGATTTTCTCTACAGCCTGCTGATACTCCTTCCTTGTTAATCCATTTAATGCTTCTACATTCAATTTCTTGACCCGCCGCCCCTGCTCTATCTTTTTGAATCGGACGCTACATTTCATAACAACTAGATTTTGGTCAGAATCGGCATCCTCTCTCGGAAAGCTGTGCGAATACATCACACTGTTTTTTAAATTTTGCCTAACCATAATTTCATCTAATAATTTTTTGAGTCACCCGGCATTTTCCATGTACCTGTATACCTTCACGTTTTGTGGTGTCTAAACCACATGCTGTTTTTACCCCTGTCTCCTGTAGAACCCAATTGTCCGCGGTCATTTCTCGTGCCTAAACCGTAGTCCTCCACCTCATCATCATCTCTTCCTTCGACGACCGTCACACTCCAATCACTACACAGGCCTACAAAAAAAATTTATTTTTTGGTGCCGGGAATCTATGCGCTGATTTTAACTATATTTGTAGAGCTCAATCCAAATATGAAATCCTTTTTTATTTAACAGCTCTACTTTTTTAGATATGGCACATCTTACGATTAGTTGTTTTAATATTTGATATATTCCGGAAAATAATTTTCAAAGTTAAATAAATCTAAAGGTATACTAATTTATAACCACTCTGCGGTGTTCCTTTTATTTTCAATAAACTGTCAATACGTTTTATGTATATTTCTACATTGTAGGCCAATGAGATTAAAAAACAAAAATACGGTACCGGTACAAAAATACGGTACGGTACCGGTACAAAAATACGGTACGGTACCAGTACAAAAATAAGTTTTTATCGCACAAGGGAAAAGGATATGCTACCCTTCTTTAATCAAGAAGACAATCTTACATTTTGTTTAGACGTTAAGGGTCTTTTGGAAAAAAATGGGACTACTATCACAATATGATGCTAGTGACTGGCGTTTGTTTATTGATAGCTCCAAGCGTAGTTTAAAATGTGTACTTCTTCACAATGGTAATAGGTTCGGCGCAATACCAATCGCTCATTCAACTAAAATGAAAGAAGAATACGATACAATAGCATTGGTCTTACAGAAGATAAAATACCACGAACATCGCTGGGTGATTTGTGTAGATTTAAAAATGGTGAACTTTCTTCTTGGGCAGCAAAGTGGCTACACAAAATATCCTTGTTTCTTGTGCCTCTGGGATAGCAGGAACAGACAAAACCACTGGATTAAGAAGGAGTGGCCCAAGAGAGAAAACTTGGTTGTTGGGAAAGAAAACATCATTGCTGAATCTTTAGTTGAAAGAGAGAAAATCATCTTACCGCCTCTACATATTAAACTAGGCCTAATGAAGCAATTTGTAAAGGCTCTTGACAAGGATGAACCATGCTTCGGCTACGTAAGACTAAAGATGCCCCATATAAGTATTGAAAAACTTAAAGCTGGTATTTTTGAGGGGCCACAAATCAGACAACTTACAAAGGATCCTGCTTTTGTCGAGTCAATGAATGAGATTGAAAAAATTAGCTGGATGTCATTTGTTGAGGTCATAAAAAATTTTCTAGGAAATCACAAAAGTGAAAATTATATTGAGCTGGTAAACATTATGCTCAGTAACTTCAAATCACTTGGATGTAATATAGTATGAGCACAAAAGTTCACTACCTACACAGCCACTTAGACAATTTTCTTGGAAATTTAGGAGACACAAGTGAAGAACAAGGCGAAAGATTTCACCAGGATATAAAAAAAAATGGAAGCTCGCTACCAAGGAAGATGGGATAACCATATGATGGCAGATTACTGCTGGTGCTTAAAACGAGACTGTTTGAACAAAGTGCACTCAAGAAAATCGCGCAAAAGAAGCTTCCGATGTGTTGAGTGATGTTTTTATGTATTTTTTTCTTTTCAATTTGTTTTATTATAGTAAAAAAATTTAGTATTTGTGTTCAATTGTATTGTAAAATTCTGTTGTGTTTGAGGGTGATTTAACAGCCCTAGAAATACTACCTTGAACAACAAGTTCCCGGAATAACCACCGTGTGGCGCTCCCATCGTTCCGATTTGAGTTCTGTTTTTTTTTGTTAAATTGGTACATCTGTTGTTGATATTCCCTTTAAATCTTAGTGTCATAACTTGACATTTGCAAAAGTTACGTAGCCAAGAGTACATCTATCTCTGTGTCTGTTGGTGATTTTTTACAATTGCAGAAATGGATTTAAATTTACAACAACGAACTTGTATTAAATTTTGCGTAAAAAACGGATTTAGTGGCGCACGGACGTTGGAAATGTTGGAAAAGTGTTTCGGCAACGATTCTCTAAAAAAAACGGTCGTTTACCAGTGGCACGAGCGGTTCAGAAGTGGTCGTGAGTCAATCGAAGATGATGAACGCAGTGGCAGACCATCGACATCGAAAGTCGGTGAAAAAATTGATAAAGTAAAAGAAATGTTGGTCAATAACCGCAAATTAGCCATCAGAGAAATAGCGGAGGACTTGAACATTGCCTATGGATCCGCCCAAGACATTGTGGTTAATGATTTGGGTTTCCGTCGTGTAGCAGCAAAGTTGGTGCCAAAAGACCTCAATTTCATGCAAAAAAGAGACCGTGTTGACGTCGCAAAAGACATGATTTGCGAGGCTGAATCCGATCCCACATTCATCAAAAGGATCATTACTGGAGACGAGACGTGGGTTTATGAGTACGACACGCAATCCAGACATCAGGCAAGTGAATGGCGTTCACCAAATGAGCCAAGACCAAAAAAACCACGTCGTTTTCAGTCAAAAAAGAAGGCAATGCTAACGGTTTTCATGGATTACAACGGTGTAGTGCATCATGAATTTTTGCCAGAAGACCAGACAGTAAACAAAGAGTATTATTTGGGCGTTATGAGACGTTTGCGTGAAGCAATTCGCCGAAAGGGACCAGAAATCGTCGCACAGTGCGTCGAGACCGTCGCACAGTGCTATCATTATTCGTAATTTTTTGACGAAAAATGCAACAAATACCATCCAACAGCCACCGAATTCACCTGATTTGGCTCCCTGTGACTTCTTTCTGTTCAATCGAGTTAAAAAACCATTACGGGGAACGCGTTTTAGCAGCCGAGAGGAAGTAATGGAAAAATCGCAGGAAGCACTGATGTACATACCGAAAACCGAATATAAAAAATGTTTCGAGGATTGGATCAAGCGCTGGCATAAGTGTGTTGCAGTCGATGGGGATTACTTTGAAGGGGACAATATAGATTTAGATGAATAAACTTGTATTTTTAATTTTCTGAATAAATTCCGGGAACTTTTTGATCAAGGTAGTAAATCAAGTCTTTATATTTAGTGGGTTTTATTATTAATATAATATTCCCATATCATCATGTAGAAGATGTTTTTACGTAAGTAACAACATATCTACAGTATATCTTGAAAACTATAGCTGATAGGAAAAAACTAGTGTCATATTGGATTCAGCACCCCAATTGTTCTTTAAATCAACATTAAAAGCTCCTGCACCAAAACCACTGTTGGCCTGTGCTATCAATGTTTCACTACAGGAATACACGCGATTACGTCCTCTAACTGATCAAACATCCTATCGACTTCTTCTTGTTGAATTGTTTTCTACTTCGACTGTAAAGATGTGATTATACATGCATCTCTTCTTAATAGCTTTCTCCGTAATGCGGAAAAAGCTACTTATTCATATAATTTTGAAAAATATAATTCTCGGACCCAACTCTACGTATGTCGTCATTATTCATCCATTTTTCCTGCCTCCTTAGGATTTATCTCAACAAACCCCACTCCTCACCCACCATCTCTAGTACTTCCTCATTTGTTTTCTTTTCGGTCCATTTCACCTTCTCCATTCTTCTCCACACCCACATTTCAAAAACCTCCGATCTATGTCTATCCTCCTGCTTCAGTGACCACGTTTCCGCGCCGTACATAGCTACGCTCCATATCAAAGTTTTTACGTGTCTTTTCTTATTCTCCCTACTCAACGTCCCCGTCATCAACTCCCTCCTCCTTGTGTGAGCCTCTTTGCCTAGCGCAATATTTCTCCTTAAGTCCCTATTACTTTGACCGCATTGGTCCAAAACACTTCCGAGATATGTAAACTGGTCTACCTGCTCTAGTCAATTTGCTATAATTTTTATATTTCCTTAGACTTTCTAGTTTTTGCCCTATTTTTTTAACTTTTAGCGTATCGTTACTCTTTCCCGAAGACTGCAGAACATTTATACCATGTACTGTTGGGCTTTACTTCGTGGAATTTTTGTGATGTTCATATTAAATGAGTTTGTAATTTTCCACGGAAGGCAGGAATGCTGTGAAAAATTACAAAATCATTTCATGTGCATATTTTTTTTGTATTCATTCTCAACCCACACATACCGTGCTCTCTATTAGTGATCTGATTACTGCGATGGCATCACGCGCGACTCGGCCTTTCCTGAATCCAAACTGACCATCTATTAATTTGTCATTTACCCTTCTCTCCATTCTCTTATTGGTGATTCAGAGAACCACTTTAGCTGCTCGCGAAAGCAAACTTATTTACTGTACCTAGAAGATCAAATCATAAGAAAGGAAAACTAAGGAAAGAGTGAAAGTTTAGAACCAAAAAATTGGATGCATCAAACTCTATACTACCTCTTTTTGGTAATCATTTAAAATTCCTAAGGAAATTTATATTACGAATTCGGTTTTCCTGCATTCTGAAAAGTATTGTACCTTTGCCAATACCGAGAAGGTGTCAGTGGAGTCCCAAATGGCTTTCCATAGACTCCAAACATTTTTTTATCAAGCCATGAAGTCTTTCTTATGAAGTCCTCTTACAATGGATGGCCTTTGACTGTTTAAAGAGTTCAGTTAATTCAGGAATTGGGCATCGAGGGTGGCAGGCAAACAGCGCCCAGGAGAACGCTCCCATCCCGAGGAGGAGGAAACCTCTCACCCTTCCCTGGCGCCTGCCTCCCCCCGAGGTGCCGGGTCAGCGATTCTTTCCGCGGGTACCGGCCTCCGTCACGCCACCGCGGGCGTCGCGACGCCGATCACGCGATCGAGAATTGGCAGACCGCCGGGCGCGCCCATCTCGCTCTCGGAAGTGGCTCGTGGGGCGGAGGCGACGTGTGTATGTGTGCTATAAACAAGCACTGACCTTGGCTCGCTCTGGGCTAGAATACTTACCCGGAAAATAATGCATACACATGACCCTTTTGGAACTGACGGACGACACCTGCGCTCCTCGCTTGCATAGATCATAATTTATCGTATAAATTATAGTATAAACTAATAGTACACTAATAAAGTTTATTTATTTATCTTATATTTTCAAATCTCAGGCTTTCTTTAGGCTTATTAGTTATTAATTTGCCTCATATGAAAATCGTAACTGGGTGAACAATGTAAATAATGTCTAAAATTTCAAGGAATAGACCCATAATAATATATGGGATCTTCTACTCGGTGAGCTCCAATTCATGTTACTAATGCTTCTTAAAAGATTCTTAAGGATTCTTCAAAATAGTACTTGATAAATAGAATAAAGTGTAGTCCTCGAAATTAACTTTTGTACAAATGTATGATAAATATGTCTGCGATAGATGTTACGAGTGCAATTTCACCCCCAATTTTTTAAGAATTGACCGTGGGATTGCGTAAGCGAATAAACAGCATCATTCTAGCTGGACTGGTGTTACCAAACGGATTACAGAAACCTAAGTATGGGACTGCGGACAGAAGGTTAGAAATTACTGTGACCACCAAACATGATATTTACACCATGGGCGAACATATCCTATAAATGCTGCTCCTATTACTATAAACACGATAAGTACTCCAATAAATCATGTATGTACGAATTTATATGACCCATGGTACATATTTCGGCCAATATGTGAATAATACACATAAAAGAATGAGGCTCCGTTTGCATATATTACTCGTAGAAGTCACTCATAATTTACATTTCGGCAGATGTGATTTACACTATTAAAAGCTCGTGCATATATCAGCAGTGTATTTTCCAGTGGCGATTTGTATAATTAAACATATTCATATGAGAGATCTAACGTTTCATCGGGTTGAGATATTTGATGGGGTAGGTAAGTCTACAAAGGCATTATTGTCAAATTTAATTAAGGGATGCGTTAATCGTATTGGCTTATTCATTAGTCGCTACTACGTAGAGGCCCCTGTAGGTGTTGTGATTTTTACCACTACTACTAGTGTTAAAAATAAATGTATCACTGCGGCGATCGTAATTGTATTATAAGGAGGGTTGAACATTCTTCTAACTGGGTACTTTCAGCATTTTTACTGAGGGTATAAAATTCTCTCGTATCATTTAGTAGGGAAGGGTCTGTTATTAATATTGCAAGTAATATGGTAACAATGCAAATTATGTTTGATGATGATCTATCATTTTGAAAAAAATCATTATATGCCACTCTTGTTATATAAATAAAAAGAACTAGCAACCCATCTAGAAATCTTTGAAAGAAAACATATGAAAACCATGCATTTCGTGGGTTGTTTTTTGTGGTTAAACAAATATAATACTTTGTGCGATTAAAAAGGCCCCTACCGTAAATAGATTAATATTTTTCCTGAAATCAATACTATTACCTGGTGTAATTAAACCTTACAAAAGCTGTCTGATACAGTGAGTAGTTTAAGTTAAATATTAATTTTGGAAATTTATAAGGAAAGGTGTTTTCTTCTGTTTATCATAAAAAAGAGAGTGAGAATTATAGGAGGATTATCTATTCTCAATTCTGAAGACCAGCGTTTTATTTAAACTGTGATGATTAATTAATGATAGTAACTTATTGCTATTTGTTTTTTTATTGGTGTTTTTTCCTCTTTAAGAAACGTAAGCATTTGCATTCAACTTGGTTGAGATAGGAGTTCAAAGTTATAGCTCTTTTTTATATGTTTGCTATTTTCATTCATTATTTATCAAAATTCCACTTTTTAATGTATTTTCTTACTTTTAGCGTTTGTGAGCGCCTTGGGCTTTTCTATTTTGTTTTCTTTAGTTCAAAGACACCGATTGGAATAATTTGGGGTAATTATTGAAGCTCAATTATTTTATTATTAGGTAATTTATTTTAGGTTAAGGTAGGTTTTTGGATGGACGCAACTAACAAATAAATATTTGGTAACTCCAAACAAAACCTAATCCAGCAACTTACTCTACATCAGGTCTCTCTTCATCTCTGTGCACTTCCTTCCTGCCTTCATCCCGTCCAACATCCCTATCCTTTTCCTGACCTTTCCTCGCATACTAACATTCTCCCCTCTATTACAGTCGTCAACATCCCATTGCCGATCAATTGCCCTTCATCCATTTTTCCTGCCACCTTAGGATTTCTCTCAACAAACCCCTCTCCTCACCCACCATCCCTAATACTTCCTCATTTGTTTTCCTTTCGGTCCATTTCACCTTCTCCATTCTTCTCCATACCCAAATTTCAAAAGCCTCCGATCTACGTCTATCCTCCTGCTTCAGTGACCACGTTTCCGCGCCGCACATAGCTACGCTCCATATCAAAGTTTTTACGAGTCTTGTCTTAACATCCCTACTCAACGTCCCCGTCATCAACTCCCTCCTCCTTGAGAAAGCCTCCTTGCCTAGCGCAATTCTTCTCCTTACGTCCCTACCACTTTGACCGTATTGGTCCAAAACACTTCCGAGATATAGTATGTAAACTGTTCTACCTGCTCTATTTTTTCCCGCCTATTTTAATATTTAGCTTAGCCTTTTTCTTTCTGGAAAATCGCATAACCTTTGTTTTATTAATATTGATTCTCATCCCATATTTATCGCACTGAACCTCCAATTCTCTCAACAATGCTTGCATCCCCTTGGCTGACTGAGCAACTAATGCTTGGTCATCAGCAAACCTAACCGATTTTACGAATTCCCCTCCGACTTTCAGTCCTACCTCCAGTTCTTCCCATGCCTCTTTAATCATTTCTTCCACATATACGTTGAACAGTACCGGTGACAATGGGCAACCCTGCCTTACACCTCTTCCTAACACTGCCCATCCGGACTCTCCGTTCCCCACTCGCACCTGAGCAGTCTGAGACATGTACAGGTTGCGGATCAGTCTCCTGTCCCTCCAATCCATTCCTATTTTCTGCAAAACACGCATTAGTTTTTTCCAATTCACTTAATCAAACGCTTTTTCGAAATCTACAAAACAGGCACAAACGTCCTGGTTGTATTCTATATTCCTCTTAATTAGTGATCTCATTACTGCAATGGCCTCACGCGTACCTTTTCCTTTCCTAAACCCAAACTGATCATCCCCTAAGTAATGATTTGCCTTACTCTCTATCCTTTTGTTGATGATCCTGAGAATAACTTTAGCTGCGTGGGATATCAAACTTATTGTTCTGTAATCCTCACATGACGTAGCCTTTACCTTTTTCGGAATAGGAACTAGCACTGATTTCACAAAATCTTCCGGGCGGATTCCTTCATCATACCTGTAGATACTACGAATCAGTCCATACAGTCTTCTGCCCACATTTTCCTAAACATTTCAGCAGTTCCACAGGGATGTTGTTGTTCAATATTAATGTTTATTTTATTTTTATTTATCCCTTTATGTATTTTTTCTGATTCTTAATTAATCGTCAGTTTGCTGTTCTTTGGTCCTTTATTTTCTCTTTCCTTTGGGGTTGGTTTCCATTTTAGGTCTTGTTTACAGATAGGATTCGTTAGGGATGTTTTATTTATGGTCTGATTTAACTTAGAATTTGGATTTGTGGATTAATGATTTTGGCAAAAAAGGAAGTTATTATACACGTAGCTACGTTTATTTATTTCTTAATATAAATATTATTTTATTGGGATTTCTGTTGGTGCCTTTTTCTAGAAGGAGCCTATTTATATTTTAACAGTACTTGAAGTCTTCCTTAATTCCTTCTTCTTTCTTGGTTTTGGGATGAGGTTATCAGTCTGAGTGACTCCATGTTTGGATTTACCGCCTTTTTTACACTTTGTTTGCTTTGGTTGTATTCAGTTCTCTTGCGCCTTCGCCGGCGGTGTTTGATGAAGCGATTGGCGATCATTCTACGCAGAGTGTGTTTTAATTTTGCATCGGTCGATTCGATAGTTCTTCTTTGATTTCATTTAACTTCTGTATATTATTGCCCAGTTCATCGAAAACTTAGAGAATAAAGAATGGAGGAAAAAATGCCCGAAGTCGACTGTGAAAGTCTACTCACGTCCTTTCCCCCAAAACCATGGAAACTTCGTAGTCTCCATAGCATTCCAAGAATTGATCATGTAAACATATTCAAAAGCTTTTCCGTGTAATTATACATTTAGTTTCCAATTGGGTAGATTTCAGGGAAATAATTCATAGGTACACTTCATATTTGGTTTGAAAAAGTCCGTAAGATACGTAGATATTTGTGTAACCTATTAATAGACGCACGTTAATAAATGGTCATAAATTTCTTACAAATGACCAAATCATTTGTAAATGAAAAAATAGTAACTTTATGATTCCACAGAGAATTTCATACGATACGACCCGGGTTTCGACGTTCAACTTCATCTTCAGGTGACGTTGAACGTCAAAACCCGGGTCGTATCGTAATAAATTTTCTGTGGAATCACAATATTACTATTTTTTCATTTCCAATATGAATCGATTCCATAAAGTTACGCCGAAAACCATAAATTCAAGGCTCAATATTAAATAAGCAAGTTGAGAGTAAAATGAAAAGAATAGACATGGAAAAGAATTTGGAGTAGTTACTGAAATTCTAATTTTCCTGGAAGTCTGTAATTCTTAAAATGTTTTTCATTTTTAGGGCAATCCCTGATATGCTTTTCGTAAGCGTGTCCCTGGGAGTAAGGTGGCCTTGGTCGGTCACTTCGGCTGTCGGCACCGCTTTGGATTCGTGCGGCGGGGCACCCGCCCCTCGCCGGAGGTCTCCCTCCGGGGCCAAAGGGAACACTGACTCCCGGGGGGGTCGCTCCTCTCTCCCCCTTGACCTCGCACCTCTGTCGTCTCTCCGGAGAAAGATACTGCGTCAGAACCGCAATATCGCATTACCGCCATTCCAGACACATGCACATTTGCTTCCCTCGCTCTTTAAAGATGTGGTATTCGCGGGACGATCGCGTAGTCATGCGCGCGTGGGAGGGTTTTCTTTCACTTCTCCACTTGAGAGCAAAAGAGCGAGGTGCCCTTCGGAAAAGGAAGTTCGCTTCCCTCCAGAGTGATAGAGAAAGGGAAATGAATTACGTCGAATATTGGTGTTCATACTCTGCCTCTCACTCATCGCGAGAGGCACTCAGCTGTCTGTCTTGGAGCTGCTCAGGGCACGATTGATGGACGGATGTGAAGGTAAGGGGGTCCTCTCTTCTTGGGCTGGCTGTGAGCGTTGTCTTGTGTCCTGTGTCCAACATGTGTCGCCCCCAGATTGGCGACACAAGGCACGGTGTCGTGGTTCAAATGGAGGCGTGAGTGAAAAAACCCAGATGCGCGGGAATTTGATGTTTCCCACCGCGCAAGAACCCTAGCAGCCGTTTTCTTCCCTCCTTCCCCTCTCGGTTGGGGTCAGGTTCGTATCTCTCCGCCGGTGGTGTCGCGACGGCGAGAACTCCAACTCCTCACCACACCCTCAGTGAGTCGAGAGAGTCGTGGGTCCATCAAAGGTGACGGTTGTGAGTGGCAATAAGTTGGGGAATGCCTTTTATCTCGTCAAGAATTTCGTTCTGCTGTTGCACGAAAACTTGATACCAAGCCACAAACGATGACCGGGGTTTCCTAAAAAAGGTTATAACTGGAAATGAGTCATAAGTCTACGGCTATGACCCCGACACCAAAGCCCCGTCTTCCCGACAATCGGTTGACGAGATAAAAGAGAATGCGACGAGACAGCTGATGAACATTTCAAAAAAAGAACATTAACGATTGGTTATCTCCTTTGGTGGGTGAAACAGCTCCCTGACGGTAAAAGAATCGGGGCATTTGGCTACATTTAATGCCGCAGATTTCAGTGTAAAGTAAGTTTCCTCGATAGCTGGCAGAAGAAAACCTGGACGATCAGCAATGTGAGTCATAGCTCAGGTGCTTAGAGTATCCACCCGGCAATTGGAAAGATCCGGTGTTCAAGCCCCGGTCAAGGAAATATTTTTACGCTTACGATCTGCTCAATTTCGCCTTCCCCACCTCTCCTGTGTTCGTCCTTTATATGTGTTCCTATCCCCCTTTCCTTGTACCTATTTCCATGTGAATGAATATGTTTTCGCCATATGGCGGGATTTCGTGTTTGAATGTATATATCTGAAAGTCTCACTAATATGTATGAAATTAGCACTAGTGGCCAAAGATAAAAACACAAAAAAGAAAAGAAACTCACAATGAAGGAAACAGCTTCGACCTGAAGGCGCCGCCGGATGCAACTTGGGCGAAACTGTTGTCGGCTTCAAACATAACGCGGTGAAAACCCGAAAATGCAGAATTCTTCAAACTCACAAGGTTTAGAATTTTCGGTGGTCCACGCCACCTTTCTCAAGGAAGAAAAGGACAGAACTGAGGGAAAGAAAGGAAAAAGCTGGGAACTTTGAATGGAAGGGGAAGGTGGGGAAAGGTTTGTGTTGGGAAAATTTGGGTAGGGGGATTTTTAGAATTCCTCCAAAACTTGTTGGTTTCTTTTCTTTTTTGTGTGTTTCGTGTTTTTGTCGATGACCACTAGTGCTAATTTCATATACATTATATATATCATAATTTTCCCGTAGAAAAAGCATAATACTTGAGGGGATATTACTTAATAATACTCACTTACTTTTCTTAAGAAGATATTGCTTAGGAAGCTTGCTTAGTCTCGCCCCATCTCTGTTAGACTCGTTTAATGTGTGGCAAAATTAATTAATATTTCGGTATTTGTGAAAATATTTCATGTTTTAAACGGTTCATTCGCTCGTTCACATTGAATGTTAAACCGGAGAATAACCGGCCGTCCTGCTCTCCACAATCCATCATGGGCCATCGGTTCTGAGGATTGTATTGTGACAGTTCTCCAAATGCTCTTTTGTCGCCTACCAGTCCTTTAATTCCTTCCTTCTAACAAAATTCAAATACGGACCTTAATTTAACTCTTGCTTATCCCGAGGTCGTACTTTTCCAACCTCACCTTCGCAGTTTGGAGTCTCTCTCAGGATTTTTGTCGCCCTCGGAAGTGAAGCCATACCGAATGATGAATATAATGAAGACGAACAAGGGACGATCAAAGGTAGCCATGAAATCAAGGAATTCATGAGGCACGGAAGCCCCGATTATGTGCACAATACAAGCGAAATAATGAACGAAAAATTGCATTGTTGAACGTTTTACTCTTTCCGTTTCACGTGCAAGAAACTCTCATACAGTGAAGTTCTTAATTGCTATGTGTTTCTGAAGCCTAAGGAAGGGGAAGATGCGATTGGGATCCCAGACATCGGCGGAATTACATTAATCTCCGATTGCGGCCCCCTTTGCCCTTCCGTTCCCCGCCCGCCACCCTTTTCCCTTTGCCCTACAGATCGGCGCGTTCATAGAGCCACCTCTCCCTCCCTCTCCCCAGCCCCACCCCCTATCCATCGTCCCCTTCCCTTTTCCCATCATCCAATCATTTCTACCCACGGCCACACATGCTCTTTAGCCCCCCCCCCCGCGACCCTCTCGATAAATATGGGCGGCGGGCGCTGCCGATGACCTGTGGCGCCCCCGCGTGTGAGGCCCCCTGGTGTGCGAGCGAGGACGATGTCTGCGGTGGAGACGCGGAGGCGGCGGCCGGGCGAGAGGGACCCCTGTGCCCTGGTGGCCCCCGGGCGGCCCTCCGCCCGCGGCGCCCAAAACTCAGGTCAGGAGGCGGCCCACTGGTGGTCGCGGGATGTGTGGAGCGGGTTTCACGCGCCGGACCCCTCCCCCCCCTCGGGGGCGACGGAATCGTCCGTTATTTATGGAATCCGTGGGAGCCCCATCGGGGCGATATCGCGAGTCCACCCCCCCCTCCGCCCCAGTTTTCCGCGGAATGGGTTTCCACGCCTCGCCCGTCGGATTTCCGTACGATTGACGGACGGGGCGGCCCCCTCTGCGCGCGGAAGGGGGTGCGGCTCACACATTCGCGTCTCCCATTCCGCTCTCACCGCTCTCTCGACCGCCAAGGGGATGTTGAATCAGCAGGCCTCGCTCGACGACTCCGGTAGGTGGGTGGTGTGTGCGTGTGTTTTTGTGTGTGCGTGCATCAGGGATGTGGCCCGCCGTTGACAGGCGGACCGGGTTGACGGTGCGTCGCATTCCGCGGCACATACCTGTGCCATGCTTCCGTCATTGTGGGGATTTCCATCCGGTGGTTCGTCGCAGTGCGTGGAATATTTGTTTCTTTTTCCTAGAGATGCCTTACCTCGTCTCTCTCATACCTTATGCGGTATACCATTTGATTGTGTTATCCGAATGCGAAAAGGGATCGCGATTGATTCGTTCATTTACACGTCGCCGCTAATTTCTATTTCGCTGCATAGACGCCACGTTCATTGCAACACAAACGAAATAGTTAAGATTTTTACAAATTGTTCGTTGCAAGAAGTTCTTCTCTGGAAATTGTGATTCACGGATATCAAAAAATGCTCTTCAATGCCGATATTCGAGTTTGTTCGTCCAAAATATTTATCTCTCATTCGGAAATCTAGTTCATGTACGACATTTCGTAACGCGTGTTTCACTCTTTGTCGTCTCTTATCCTACCATGAGTGCTGCATCTCTTCCAAATCGCTACGGTTGATGTAGGCTATGCCGTGTAGCTGTTTTCATTTAAAATTGATGCCAGTTTGATAATTACCTTTGGATTTTTATTATTGGGTTATCTGGGATGGAAGCTAGCGGAGAGAAGGCGCGAGATGAATGTTGTGACTAAAGGCTCCGATGATCAGTCTTCATTTCATTCGTTAGTTACTATAGCAACAGTATGTTGATTCTAATGCGCTACGAATGGAATTTATAGAGAACCTACGACTAAAAAATAGTTCCGATCATTATACTAAATTGCAACCATTGGTTTTTCAGGCAAAACGTCAACTAAAAACTAAATAATTGTAGCTTCTATGGGATTTAAGGGTTAATTGCAATAAAGCTACATACTATATTACATACTCTACAAAACTCAAATCTATATACTAACTAAACCTTAAATATACACATGTCTATCATCCTTTCTCACGGCAAATGGAGTTCTGTCCGAATGATATGATGAAATGTGAGAGGTTAATTGTGCTCCTTATTCCGTCAGAGCCTGCCAATTTCTATTTACCAATTAATTAGTTATCAGTTCCCTAAGGCTTTGATTCACGATTCTGCCTGACTTGAAAAGTGATTGTGAATCAATAGTCGACGTCATTATCATCTTAGCTATCAGAGGAACTTTTCTTACGTGACGTCATGGTTATGTGGCTGATTCTTGAAATTGAGAGAGCAGCGTAGTTCTTTCTTGCAAAAATTGACTCGAGAAGAGTATTTTTCGGCGAAATCAGAATAAATATTCGTATATCCAGGCTGTTTAGATGATTAATTGAAAATAATACAATCAATAATCCCAATAGATTTTTGAAACTGTTCGTTGGTTGAGGAATTGGTATATAACATAATAGACGAGTCGGAAGAGAGGATTTAGGAGCCTAATGACGGAAGGGCCCGGGTTCGAGGCCAGGCTACACCTTTTAAAATCGAGAGCCGTGTTATTTTCCAAATGCTAGACCTTCCTGTTAAACGCCAGTTGAAATTTGGGGAAAAGGGATCGTACTCCTTATTAGCTCATCCAATTTAGTGAATTTCACAACCTTAATTCATGGTACAAGGTGAGAAGTAGCTTCGCCTGTCAAACCAACCTTCGGGTTACTCACGATCACCTCACTTGAGTGAACTGCCCAACTATTCTTTAAAATCATCGATTCCAGAATAGGTTTTAAATTTTCACATCGAAATTTTTCGCAGTAGTCTTAACTGAAAAAATGCACGCGCATTGTTGCGTGGATTTAGATATCATATTATTATTATTAGGTAATCAACCGTTTAAGGTAGGTTTTTGGATGGACACAACTATCAAATAAACATTTTGTGACTCCCCACTAGCAAACTAATCTATGGTATATCAGGTCCCTCTTCATCTCGGTGTACTTCTTTCCTCCCTTCATCCCGTCCAACATCCCTATCCTGTTCCTGCCCTTACCTTGCTTGCCCAACATTCTCCCCTCTATTACCCTCTTCAACATTCCACTACCGCTCAATACGCCTTTCATCCATTTTTCCTGCCTCCATAGGATTTCTCTCAACAAACCCCTCTCCTCATCCGCCATCTCCATACTTCCTCAATTGTTTTGCGTTCGGTCCATTTCACCTTCTCCATTCTTCTCCACACCCACATTTCAAAAGACTCCAATCTACGTCTGTCCTCCTGCTTCAGTGACCACGTTTCCGCGCCGTACATAGTTACGCTCCATATCAGAGTTTTTACGCGTCTTGTCTTAACATCCCTACTCAACGTCCCTGTCATCAACTCCCTCCTCCTTGAGAATGCCTCCTTGCCTAGTGAAATACTTCTCCTTACGTCCCTGCCACTTGGACCGTATTGGTCCAAAACACTTCCGAGATACATTTTTTGAGCAGGTAGAGCAGTTTACATATCTCGGAAGTGTTTTGGACCAATACGGTTCAAGTGGTACGGACGTAGATCTCATATTAATAGATCGAAATGAAGGTTCACTGAATATTGTGAATAGGAGCATTATTCTAATTGTACGTTTTGAAGTTGAGCATGACATTTTCCTTTCCAGAGAGAGTGATGTACCCGAGGAGACATCGGCCGCAGCCTCTCCGCAGAAGCCCGTTGGTCGGTGGGACTCCCGTCACGGAGGAAATCGCCATGGTTAGTGTGCGTGGGTGTGGATTCGCCTCTTTCGGAGGACGGGCAGAGGACGAAGTCAGGTTTGAATGGAAATTATGGGATAAGGTCGAGCGTCAATGGATATGACTGACTGACTTCAGTCTCAAGTCTCACTTCGGGAATTTTCCACATTTATTATTATTATCATCATCTTACGAGAGTAACCCCAAAAATAAGGTCTCCAATTTTTTGAAATAGAAAAATACCATTTAATTTTTATGATATCCACGTAATTTTAAAGATTGATCAATTATCTATTTTTCTACATAATCGTCATTTCAGTCGATGCATTTTTGTACACGCTGTGACAGTTTTGTATGCCCATGTCGTACCAGCTCGTCGCCATGTCCTCGAGGAACGTTGAACTTAATCTTTCACCTCTTCGTCGAACCTTAATCGCCTTCCGGCCAAATGTTCTTTCAACTTAGGGAACAGGTGAAAGTCGCTGGGGGCAAAGTCCGGACTATAGGGTGGGTGGTTGACAATGTCCCAACCAAAGTCACGTGAAATGCACGTGAAGAATTAACTCGTTGGCGTTTGTGGTCTTCAGTCAGCATTCGCGTCACCCATCTTGCACACACCTTCCGATATTGCAACTTTTCCGTTAAAATCCTGTGGATGGCGCTTCGAGAAACATCAGGAACCAAAACGCAGAGTTTATCCAGCGCGATCCGCCGATCATTACGCATGGTTTCCTCAACCTTCGCGACAATCTCGTTAGAAATTGACGGTCTCCCGCTCCTTTGTTTGTCGTGAATTTCATTACAACTGGATCTAAACTCTCTACACTACTTGTGAACGATTTTGACATCCATGCATGATTGTCCGTACAATTTCATCAATTGGATTGGATGAATTTCAAGTGGTTCAACACATTTTGCATTCAAAAACCGAATAAATGCGCGAACTTCACACTTCATGGAAACATGCAACGGGAGCTCAACGGCTGCCAATCCTAGACTGAACGTCCCAGCAAAATGGCGATTACGTAGAAAAATAGATAATTAATCAATCCAAACACCTCAATATTAATTTAATATATCATAGAAAATAAATGTTTTTTTTTCTCTTTCTAAAAAATTGGAGACCTTAACTTTGTGGTTACCCTAGTAATTAATACCTACGAATCAAGGGCACTGCAAATTACTGTGAAATAAATAAAAGGAAATGCATAATTTTTAATTAATAAAACTAAGATTTAAAATATAGGGAAAATGGGTATGGGTAATTCATTAATGTTTGGTGCATATTTTTTTCTTCAATGGAGCAACTCTAACCCATCGTTCAATGAGTCCCGGGACCCTTCCGCGTGCCAGGAGCACGCGGTAGCGAAAGCGATTCAGCGGGGTTTCTCCGTCACCAGGGATGAATTAGTGTAATTATTCATCTGAAAAGCAATAAATAGCTTACAAATACAATTAAATGCACTACAACATTTAAATACTTTATTGAATTTTGAAAAAAATTGTTTGTTTAGCAAATGAATCTACTGTGATCGCACATAATTTACCAACTTCGTCCAGAAAGTGGTCATCAGCGGATACTGGTCCACCAATTCCCGAGAGAAAGCCGTAAAATTCCAGTTCTATTTTCAGCACGCTTGGATGCATTTTAAAATGCACGAAAGGAACGTATCCGAAAATAGTTCATAATAAATGCTAATAACATCAACACATCAGACCAAATATGCCCATCAGTCCAATTTCCTTGTCATTCGGTATTTTAAATTAAAAAGATATATTTTCGCTGCCCCCCTTTCCCCAGGGACTGCGCCGGGTCGTGTTCGGCCACTGCAACGCGCCCCCCCGCGGGGAGTGGCTCCGCACGGCGCTGTCGTTCCGGGAGCCGGACGCCGACGTCTCGTACGGCCTGCGCCTCCCGCGCAACGGTACCCGCTCCCTGCTGGCCGCACTCCAGGCCCACATCATCAAGCACCTGCTCTTCCCGCCGTTACCACCGCGCCCCAGGGCGCCGGGCGCCGCCCTCCGGTGAGTACTCCACACCACCACCTCCTAGATATCACATTGCAGGCGATTATTTCTAGGCTTATTTGGAAAATCAAATTCGTCATTTGGAACGTTGTCTGCCTTGAGAATTGCTCTAATTGATATACTTATTAGGAATATGTATTCACCGAATCAAACCATGATTCAATCCAATAACTTATTACGTAAGATATTCCTAATATTCGTAAGATATTTAATTAACCGAGCGCAAACACGCCACAATTTCTCAGCATATTTTTCAATGATATAGGTATTTTGCACAGTTTTTTATTTTATTTACATACTTATGTACCTCACATGCCACCGCCAGTGTATGTGGCAGGGGGTGAATACACACCAAACTAATTTGGCCCAAACATGGCATTTCCGCGGTCGGAAAATGCTACTATAATCCCCTATTGTTCGTGAAAAAAATTACATCTTAATCTCCGTAATTTTATTAAAGTGGTCTCTCCTACAAGAAATGCATCATAAGTGATCCCATTCTTTCAATCATTAGAATTATCTTCCCTAATATTTTCCATCTTGGCGTAGCATAGCCTTCGACGTCGTAATGCCTCTCTAACATCCGCGTTGTACCATCTAGCTTCCGTGTTGTCTTTTATACATTTTCTGCGAATAAACTTGTTGACTAGTGAGCGCGTGATCTCAAGGAAGCGATTCCACGTATCCTCAGTATTTCGGTGATTACTATCTTTCTTAAAACTAGCAAATTGATTCTGTAGCACGCACTTGAGGCCATTGTATTTCCCTATTCTAAACAAATAAAATAATCTTTTAGGCTTCTTATTTCGGGCCTCATGTCGCAAAAGTTTAGAATTTACTGCCATATGGTCACTAATTCCTTTTATAGTCTCTATATTTAAGACTTTTTCGGGAATATTCGTTGCTAACAGTTCAAAAATATTATCACCTCTAGTTGGTGAAGTGAGAAGTTGATGCAAGGGGTTCAACGTAAATGAATTCAATAGCGATTCGCAGACATCTTAGTCTTTACCTCCAGTTTTAAAGCTATATTAGCTCCAATGAATAGATGGGACATTGAAATCTCCACCGATTATAACGTCGCGATCATTGTGTTGAGATAATAAACATTTGATATGCTGATCTAATTCTAGTATTGAATTATCTTTGTCGTCCGGCGGTCTGTAAAACGCGCGCACACATAAATTCTTTTGGATTGAGGACTTTTAATTTGAGCACCAAATGCTTTCCAAACCATCACCTGGAATTATCTTAATCCTGTTGTCCCAAGAATTGTTAACTGCAATAAAAACACCGCCTCGATTCTATTTGTTCTATCATTTTTGTAAATAGAAAAGGATTTTGAGAAACTTTCACCATCGGAAATATCAGAGGATAACCTGCTCTCTGTCCCAATGTCTATATACTATATGCGCCTGTGCTTTGAATAAGGTGATGATTTCTGCGACTTTGTTTTTTAAACTTCGGCAATAACTACCAATTGAGGTAATATTTCCTTGACATTACGGTTTTTTGATTTTCTAACGAGGATCGTCTTCTTTTTGATATTGAATCCCTTATAAAATATTCAGTCCCATGCTATCTGATTTGTGTTAAATGAATTATTTCTAGTACTGAACCTCACTTTATTCAAAGCTACATAAATTGGCAAAGAAGACTTTAGAGACCTACTATTTGAGCTACACGCTGACCTACCCATTAATCTAAAAAAGCCCTGAAGTGCTGTAATATCCTACCCGATACACACCTGGCAGCCTCAAGACGTATAGTGAACACCGGAATGGTTAAGGGGGTTCCTACACGATTGGATCGCCGCCGGTTGAAGGTCAACGAAGGACGCTCCGATATCCCCGCAGAAATCACGCAACCTCTGATTGATGCCTTCAACTGAGCTCCAAACCAGAGGCCCACCATCAATCCTCGGGACAAGACTGCAGTTAATATATCCCAAGCATAAAATTTAATATTGTTTTTAATTGTTTTAATATCCCAATCAACACCCCCTATGTCATTTGGCATTGAAAAATAGAACAAAAAATGTCGCATAAGTAGAGGGGCAAACTCAATGACCGTTGAGTTTTCCCTCAGCTTATACGACATTTTCCCCTCACTCTACATATGAAACGTAAATGCCAAATAAAGGCTTGCCCATGTCACCCCAAGAGTATCAAAACACCAGTGGGGGAGGATATTTTCGTATTCTACGTGAGCTTCACAAGCTCCGATTTCAGAATCGAGGTTAGCGTAGTGAAGCTCGGAGAGCTCCGTGATTATTTTAAATTAATTCTTTTTTATCGTTATCTGCGAGTTTTTCATGAGTGAGTGTTACTACTCTGTAGAACTTCTATCTCACCACTCTCTCATCTCTCTTTGATTTTCGGAGTAAATTTCCAGCTGCTACCTTGTCACAAATGTGAAAAACACTCACTAATGCCCTGGCAGTCTTCCAGTAACTCCGTTGGAGGCTGTCGGTTCTCCAGTTCAGTTCAGTAGATCTAAACTGACAAGCCAAAGCTCCGTCGAGATAGTTCAATTCGGAACCACCTGGTTGCGGCACGCTGGACATGACCCTAATGTTGCTATATTTACATTTCGTTGCAGTGGTTTCCGTATAATTCTACGTTTGAAGGGAAATATTTCAAACACAAGACAATATTTTATGCTGTGGCTACCTACGATCCATTTAAATTGTCAATTCATTGAAAGTGCATTGCTCGGAAAGGGATACAGTTTCTCATCTTTCCGTCATACTAAGCCACTGAAATAATCCGTAATATTGTATTTTGTGGATTCCACTTCATTAATGAAGGTTAGTACCTTTTTCTTTCCAATAAGCATAAGAAATTGAGCAAACAGCTCCCTATTTTTTCCAAATGAGTGTTTTGATTTACTTTCATTCATTATAGCTTAATTATCTCGGCAAAATAACAAATAATACGTATATGCTAACACCGAATTCTTCGTTTTCGAGTTCGAAGATGTCGCGTGGACAATATTTTCTCATCTTGCCACATTGTTGTTATCGTATTACTTGTCTCGTCATGAGGTACCACCAGGCTACTGAGTCTCTTTGAGAGTGGGGTCGTGTGTATATGGTACATAGTTGGCCTCGGTTCCATCCGGGTACCGTGTTCTTCTGCTTCCACCTACTTAAGCGCGCCCTCGGGTGGAGGTGAATGAGAATGATAGTAGTGAAGACAGGGTAAGAAATGGGAAGATTCGAGACTAATGTGATATCCCACCCATAAATAGAAGAGCAAGTAAAAGGAAAGAAAAATTAGATGAACAAAAACAAGAATCTTAGATATATTGGTAGCCTGCAAGCCATCGCCTGGGTGTGTGGCAGGGAGTGAATCCTGACCAGAACATTCTCACCCCCTACCGCGGTCGGGCAATGTTATTTTGATCCCTTATCGTTCGTGGAAAAAATAACATCTTAAATCTATGTGTTCTACACTAAATTTCTCTAATTTTATTAGAATGATCTCTCCTACAGTAGTACGATGGGTGTAATGATGCATTTTCAACATCACCGCTAAAGAGACCTTCTAATTTATACAAGAGCTTCAGTCTGTAAGTTAACCTTCGCTCCATTTAGTTATTCCCAGTCTATATGCTCTAATATTTTGGATACGCTACGAAGTTTATCATAAAAGCGTTTCACAATTCCAGCTAGCTCCTCTACACGGCATGCGATCCAATTCGGCAATCAAACCAACTTCGTTAGGATCCCATATATACTAGCATCATATTCCAAATAAGGCCTAACCAGCGAATGATAACATTTCTCTTTGACCTTTTCATTTACAGTTTTTTATTTACCCAGTACTCTTATAATAAATCCTAATTTTACCAAACATCGGAAGATATTCAGAGTAGTTAGGTTAGTGTAAACAAAAAATACCGGGACCGTAAACTTGAACGGCACCAAATAATATAAAAAAAATAATAAATAAAAATAAATAAATGGAATAATAATAATAAATTTAAATAAATAAATAATAATAATAAAATTAAATTATAAAGCACCACAAACACATACGAATTCGAAACAAATAATTAAAGAAATAAAATAATAATAATAAAATAATTAATAAAACAAACTTTCAACCACTCGATCACTCGGGTAAGTTACGAAATAACTTTTACTCTCGTGAATCACATTCACACACACACTCAGGGTTTGTAAGGATCCCTCCTATGTCAGTGACCCTTCAATCACACAAATAAATGAAAATTATTAAAGGATGTAGAGAAACAAATCAACTTACGTGAATACACAGTCACCCAATCACTCAGGTACGCTCGAAAAAATTGACCTTTGTGATTCACATATACTCGCACGTTCAGGGTTTACCAGGATTCCTCCCAGGCAAGGGACCCGCCAATCACACGAAAATAACTTAACGGAAAATAAGGGACTTCGGTATAAACGCAGTCACTCAATCACTCAGGTGTATCGGACCTTTGTGAAACGCACGCACTCACCCATTCAGGGTTTACCAGGATTCCTCCTAGGTCAGGGACCCGCCAATCACACGAAAATAACTAAACGGAAATATTCGGTAAAAACGCATTCACTCAGGTGTATCCGACCTTTGTGAAACGCACACACTCACTCATTCAGGGTTTACAAGGATTCCTCCTATGGCAGGGACCCGTCAGTCACACAAACAAAATTAAAGAACTAAAATTGTGGGTAGGTAAGTGCTTGAGAAAACCTGACACCAGGTGTTTCGCCTGCAAAGCAGGCCTCTTCAGAGAAGAATGAGAATTCCGTTGGGGAGGTTTGAAAGAATGGCTCATTGGGAGGGAGAGGGGGTGTTGGGAAAACCTCGTGATTGGACAAAAGAGAGGGAGAATAGGTCGTCCAATGGGTATTGTGGGTTCAGTGGAGGTGGGGGAGGAAGAGTACAGCGAAGTATAACAGTGGCTAAAGAAGAGGGGAAGTTTTGGCGGTTGGTTTGATAAAAGGAAGGGGGGGGAGTTCGAAAAAGACAAAGAAACACTTAGTCATGCCACACATCCCACCAAACTCGATCAAGGCATTAACCTACAAAGTCATCATCAGGTGATGACAACCCTGCCAACCGAAACCCCGGCCGTGTCAAATACAATGTATATAGAACAACCAAGTATTTCTTTTCCGATATGAATCGCTTTCACAAAGTGACGCCTCAAAAACATTCTATTCAGGGGGGTGGAAGAAGTTTGGAGGAGGTGGAGAAGGGGAAGAAAAGGTGAGTTAACTGCGTTAGCACAGAGAAAATAGGCAAGATGCAATGGGCCCTTGGTCGCTATTCATGGTGTCTATACTGTTCTTTTTGATGTGGATGCATTCGTAATAGTCAAGCATGCAGTCTGGGGCATGTTTAAGTAATTTTATGTCGTCAATTGTGATGTTATGTCCTTCAGAGAACATATGTTGGGCAACGGAGGATTTGTGAAAGTTCCCTAGTCTGAAGATAGCAGCATGCTCTATGAAACGGGTGATGATGTTTCTTCTGGTCTGTCCAATGTATGAAGAATTACATTGGGGACATGAGATTTTGTATATTATATTATATTTAACAACCAGCATTACGAGTAGGCGATAGCCTGGTGGTAATGTTCTTGATTACGAGTCATAAACCACTTAAACCATTCATAACAAAAGTACATACGGCTTTATCACGTACATTTCTCACTCACACGTTACAGATAATTATTTTAAGGAGAGCATACACCTCGTTTTAAATTTATTTAATGAATAAGGTAAGGACTTAAAGATATCCTCAGGTAACTCATTCCATTCTTTTATTCCACGATTGAGGAAGGAGTTTTTTTAATGTTTGTTTTGTGCCCTCTATGTTTTATTTTGAACTGATGGTCCTTCCGCCCAATGTAATTTGGTTTGTCTAATCTTTCTGAGAGCTCCTCCCACCCCTTCTCTTTATTTACTATCTTGAACATCCCACATAGCCTGTTCAGCTTCCTTCTGAGTCGGAGCGGTGTCCATCCTAGTGTCTCTAACACTTCTGTCACACTATCTGTCCTGTTATGTCTTCCTAGAGTGTACCTAGCTGCCTTTCTCTGTACTTTCTCAAGCTTATTTATATGCACCTTTACCATAGGGTCCCATACTGTTGTTGCGTACTCCATTATTGGTCTTACAACTGAAGTGTATGCTAATTCTTTAGTGGATTTGTTGCTCCCCTTAAGGTTCCTCATGACCCAGTGTAGAGTTTTAAAAGCCTTACCTGCCACCTTATCTATATGATGTCCCCATTCTAAGTTAGCTGTGAGATAGACACGTAAATATTTACATTTCTCAACTCTTACTAGATTTTCACCTAGCAAGTTATAATCTCTATTTTCCCTTCTCCTTTTCCTACTAAATGTTATTAGTTTACACTTTTTTGTGTTTACACCCATCTTATTATTAGTAATCCATTCCGATACTCTGTTTAGATCATCCTGTAATATATCACTATCCCTGTTGTCTTTTATTTTTCTATATATTATACAGTCATCTGCAAAGAGACGAATGTTACATTCTGCTTCCTTACCTATGTCATTGATATAGGATAGGAACAGTATCGGGCCCAGTACACTACCTTGGGGGACGCCCATCGTCACTATTGATTCTTGAGAATATTCTTCTCCTACCCTGACCCTTTGGGTTCTCTCCCAGAGAAACTCTTTTAACCAGGACTTAACTCTTGGGTCAATGTTCATCTGTCGTACTTTATTTAGTAACAGATCATGTGGGACCGTGTCAAAAGCTTTTTTAAAGTCAATTACAACTGCGTCTATTTCTCCTCCATCATCTATTACCTCAGCTATATCTTGGCATAGGCCTAGTAATTGTGTTTCGCAGGAATAACCTTCCCTAAACCCATGTTGGTACCTAACCAACCAGTTATTTTTTTTCCCAATAGTTGCATGTATCTCACTATTATTTTTTCGACTAATTTACAGACTACTGAGGTCAGACTTATAGGTCTGTAATTCTCAACCTTCGTTTTATTGCCTCCTTTAAAGATTGGTATAACACTTGCTTTTTTCCAGTCTGAAGGTAATTCACTGTTGTTAACGGTGGCATAGAAAAGTGATCTAATGTATGGAACTATAGCCTCTGCTCCAAATTTTAAAGCATCGATTGATACATTATCAGGCCCAACTGATTTATTTTTTCTTTGATGGCATATTAGTCTAGAGATTTCTATATCAGTGACCTTTATATACTCTGCATCGTTCGAAACGCAGTTCGTTAACATCCTGTTTTCCTTGTTAATGGGCCTGTCCACCTTACTGTTTTCGTTACTTTCCTTATAGGGTCTAGAATACCACTTATTTAGTTCTTCCGCTTTTCCCAGATCATCTAAAATCCTAGTTCCGTCTTCCTTCACAATCATGACTATGTCTTCCCGGTTATCCTTTTTCCTTCTAAGATATTTGTGGAATTTGTTTGTATTTTTCTTATCTAATATATTAACCAAAAACTTTTCTTGGGCGTTACGTTTTTCAAAATTTAAATCCATAATCAACTTTTTATATTTAATCAAGTTTCGAGAGGTTGTATTCCTACGTTTATATGATATCCTTACTTTCCTTTTTAATCTTCGTATTGATCCATTATAATATTCTGGGTCACTATTGTAATGTCTATATGCCAGATTTGAGAAGGGATTCTATGGGATCTTTAGGGTTTCAAAGTGATTGTCTTAGTTTGATATTGGATGAGAAAGAGGGTTTGAAATTGTGTTTCTTGAAAATGGTTTCTAACCCTCTAATGGACTGTGGGTGGAAGGGAAGTTTAATATATTCCTTTTCGTTGAGCTGGGATAGCGTGGTGCTGGATTTGATTAGACTTTTCTGTTTATGCTTCTTGAGAATTCTGTCGATTAGTTCTTCGGTGTAGCCGTTGGATATGGCGGTCTGTTTTATGGAGTGGAGTTCTTTCTGAAAGTTTGTTTTATTCAACGGTACAGTAAGGAGGCGGTGTATGAGAGAATGGAGTGCTGCATGTTTGTGGGTGTGAAGGTCAAAGGAGGACTGGTGGATGTAGTTATTGGTGTGTGTTGGTTTTCGGTAAATATTAAATGAAAGTTGATTATTTTTCCTAGTGAGAAGAAGGTCCAAAAAGGGGAGTGACTTGTGCTTCTCAACTTCGCATGTGAATTTAATGGATGGGTATTGTTCGTTAAGGTCTTTCAGGAAGTTGTCAACGGAGTAGGTACCTGTGTCAAAAACTGCAAAAATGTCGTCGACGTATCTGTACCAAGTGTTGGGGAAATATTTAAATTTGCTTCGGAACTGTTGCTCAAAGTATGACATAAATAAATTAGCTAGAAAGGGGGAGAGAGGATTACCCATGGTAGTGCCAAAGTTTTGTTTGTAGTAGTAGTTGTTGAAGGTGAAGAAATTTTGCTTCATGATTAGGTTTGTTAAAACAACGTATTCATTTAAAGTTTCTTTCGAGATTGGTTTAGATGAGAGCCAGTCTTCAAGGAAAATTAATGTTTCGGGTATAGGAACACTGGGGAAGAGAGATTGTACGTCGAAAGAAACCAGTATTTCGGTGTCTTTCAAGTTGGTGTATTGAATTTTATTGATGAAGTCGGTAGTGTTCCTGATACTGGAGTGGTTTTGGAATTCGAGATTCGAAAACTCTTGAGTTAACCATTTTGATAGATGGTAGGTGGGGGAGTTAATAGCAGATACAATGGGTCGCATAGGGCAGTCGTTCTTGTGAATTTTTGGAAGGCCATACAGTCGGGGAAGGGTAGGGTTGGAAACGTGGAGTTTGAAGCGAAGAGATTTGTCAATCAGATGGAAGCAACCAGCTATCACTGCCTTTGTGTCCTGAATCATGCGGTTTAAAGGGTTTTTTGAGACTTTAGTGTAAGGACCACTTTCAATAAGTTGGGTAGTTAGGTTAGCATTAGATAAAAATAGTGTAGATGACTGGTACGCAAGAAGATGATCTCTTCAGATGAAATCGGATTAAACGGGCAGGAGAGATGCCCTCGGAGGAAGTGACTTGAGTTACACGTGCATTGTGAGTAACTTCCCGCGGGATGGCGGCCTTATGTGCAGGGCTCTGCGCCCGAGCGCCGACGAGCAACAGGAGGCGCTGTGGCGGTCGCTGGCGGACGTGGTGTGGCGCGCGGGTGAGGGGTCGAGCGGCGTGGTCAGCCTGGCGCCGTGCGCGTCGGCCGGCGAGGAGGCGCCGTCCCACGTGGCTCAGAGCTCGGCCTACTTCCAGGACGGCGTCACCGAGAAGGTGAGTGCCGCCGATTGGGTTTTTATCCGTTGAATTTTTTTCTCCCGTGGTGGTAGCATTTTATTGATAAATTAAAATATTTAATATGTGTAAAGGTCTCACGGATGTGAATAATAATGTGTATCAAGTTAGCACTAGAGAACAAAAACACACAAAAGAGAAAAGAAACACGTTTTCGAATTTTCGGTGGTCAAGCCACCCTTCACAAGGAAGAGAAGGTAGGAACAGTTACGTCCATCTCTTCCTTGATAAGGTGGCTTGACCACCGAAAACTCTAAAACGTGTGAGTTTATTTTCTTTTTGGAGTGTTTCTGTCTTTTTATTTATGTTCGCTAGTGCTATCTTCATGTACGAGGTGTGTTCAAAAAATGGAAAATTTTAATTTTTAGGACAATAATATTTGTTCATTCTTATACGTTAATGTTGTCACCTTCAAAGTAGAGATCCCATTAGAGACTAAGTATGCACTTGTGCCAGCGCTTCTTCCAATCCCCGAAATACTTCTCAAACTCGATCTTTGAGGTAGCTTTTAGCAGTACGCTTTTAATGTAATCTACGGCTGTAAAACGACGGCCCTTCAAGGTTATCTTAATTTTTGGAAATAGGAAAAGTCACACGGAGTCATATCTGGCGAATATGGAGGCTAGGGCATCGTTACAGTATTGTTTTTAACTAAGGTTAGACGTGTTTTATGAGCTCGGCGATTTTCGTTTGTTAAAAGAAATGAATCAAAGACTTTGTATCAAATTTTGCGTAGAAATGAAATAAAGTGTAACAAAGTGTGTGACATGTTAACAAAGGCCTAAGGTGAGT